>QXEO01002096.1:0-515965 GCA_007115705.1 Dactylis glomerata | reverse complement strand
ACAGGAATTGGTAATCGCCAGGATCACCTCCAATCTTGTAGACGACGTACGCCGGTGACCCCGGTGGCTCCGGAGCTGCAAGCGTGAATGGTAGCTGTGGCCTGGTCTGGAGCGGTCTTTCTCCCTGGTGAGTCCCTAGGGTAGGCCCCGACGGAGAGTACTGATGTTTCATGATCTCCTGAACCACGCGAACCGCGACGCGCTCGAAAGCGTTCACCAGGCTCTCAGAATGGCGGTGAAGAGAATGAGCCACCATGTAATTGACTTCCTGTCGCAGAGCTCTGGTGCGATCCTCTGAAGGAACAGACAGATCCACCTCATCGAGAGCGCCTTCGGGTGAGAACCCTTTCCACCTGATGCCATGCTTACGGGTCCTCTCAAAAGAGCCGATGAGATCGGCTTCGAAGAGAGCTTTGATATCATCATACCTCTTCTTGTGCTCATCAGGCAGATCGTCGTACGTGATTGGTCTGTCCCCCATCGCAGCGTCAGATGTTGATGCAGATGTTGTTGAGTGTCCCACCGGGCGTGCCAGAATGTGTTGCCTGTCAAAACCCACCGGCGAGCAGCGACGAGCAACACGAAGAGCCGGGAGGCTCCCAGAACTGCTGGTGGGCCCTGGTCCCTCGGGCAACGGCCCGCAAAACTCCGGCACACGTCCTGGCTGATGCAAGGGCGTGCCACCTGACCTATACCTGATCAGGAAGGTGATGGATTGCTTCGATTAGTTTCCTGCATGGCAGACACGTAAACATTAAATACGAGCCTCGATCGGCTCTCAGGTTTCCCTGTGAATCGGCTCATGTAGCCGATTGTCCCATGGATCTGCATTGGATCTACGATAACATGGGGTTTTGCTTTATCAATACAAGTCAAATCGATCTACGACAGTTTAACGCTTTCACCACATAATTGGAACATCCCACACGTAATTGAGCCTGGTAGATACGAAAGATAACAGAAAACTAACCCTAGAGGAGGCCAAAAAACCAACGTAGAGTCAATTCCCGGAACAACTCCTCTCGAATTGGCAAACCATATCCTTACGTACTACTGGATCGTTCAACCCGTTTGTGAGGCCTAACCATGCGGATATCAAACTAATCCTTGGAGAACAAGGAACAACTATGACAGATTGAATCGACTGAATAAAGATCAAGCAAGATGCTGCCCTTACACCCAAAATAGGTGCAAAGGCAGCGAGATCTCTAGGGGCAGCATGACTAAGCAAACATAACCAAAAGCACCGATGCTAGCCCAAACAGATCTATGATAACAGTATTACTCGCCATCAACAAGGCTTCAGTACGAGCAACACCAAATAACACATAAGCAGATGCTGCCTAGATCGCGAGATGCGATCTAGGCAGCACGACGCTTACCTGAAAGAAACCCTCGAAACAAGGGGTGGCGATGCGCCGAGATTGTGTTTGTTGTGAACGTGATCGTCCTCCTTTCTCAATAACCCTAGGTACACATTTATAGTCCGGAGACTTTCTATCTTTGGAATAAACCTAACAACTCTATCTCTTGTTTAAACCGAAACGTAATCTATCATAATATACAGATACACGGGCAATTAGCCCAAATCCACGCGCAAGGCCGATCCAGCCTCCAAGCCCATCTTGATTACGGCCCATCTCCTCATTTGGCCAAAATGTGGCGATAACACAAGGACATTTGCTTTGTTTACTTTACGCACTTTGCTTAATGCAGTTATCCATTGTTCGCAACTTAATACTCAAGGGGTACTTGGACAACTCCCCGCGAGTGGATTATTAGTCATAGATGCAGTTGGATTACGGTCTATGTATTTTGTCGTAATGCCTAGAGTGAATCTTATAGTGATCCTCATGACATATGTACGTTATCTTTACTCTATCAATTTCCCAACTGTAATTTGTTTACCTAGCATGTTGTTATTTATCTTATGGAGAGATACCACTAGTGAACTGTGGACCCCGGTCCAATTTCCTTTACGTTGCTATACCATTTTACTTTACTCGCACTGTTTACTTTTACTTGCATACTATTATCCTTTTACCACTCGATACGCTCAATCCTTTGTTTACAGCAAACCAGTGAGATTGACAACCTCATCGTAAGTTGGGAGCAAAGTTCTTGGTTGTGTTGTGTGCAGGTTTCACGTTGCTGCTGGGTGAAGACACACCAACAATATTCCTGGCGCCATTGTACGGAGTGTCACGAAGCTAGCAAGCATCACCTTCTGAAGTTTGGCTTTCTCCTACTGGTTCGATAAACCTTGGTTTCACAACTGAGGGAAGACTTGCTACTGTGCTCATCATACCTTCGTCTTGGGGTTCCCAACGGGCTCTACTTCAACGCCATCATGCCACTCCGTTTTTGGCCTCGAATCGCGGCCAGCGCCTCTACTACTGCTTCCGTAGTAAGTGTTCCCCTGCCTTGGTCCGTCGTGGTTGTCGTCGTGGTCGTTGTTCACGTAGCCTGCTGCTACCATGTCTGCCGTATCTGAATCTCCATAACAGCCTCGGCGTCCCTTCTATCGCACTCGTCGCGAACCGGAGTGGAGCCGATCCTTTGGGTTGACATCGCGGTCTGGCGAGCGACGATGACTCCTCGGGTTTGCGATGGAATTTTCTCCGTCGGCCCACTCGTTTGCTAGGCTCATGAGGTGATCGATGGTCTTGGGCTTGCATCATCCCAACTCCTCCTTGAAGTCCCACCGGATGAGGCCATCTCGAAAAGCATCGATGGCTCTTTCGGGCGAGATATTCTCTGATGTGTTGCGCAGGCTGAGCCATCGTGATATGTATGACCTCAGGCTTTCTCCTGTCTTCTGTATGCATAGGCATAGTTCTTCAAATGATGTGGGCCATCGTGAGGTACCCCGAAAGTTCGCGATGAAGGCCTGCCAAAATTCCTCCCAAGAGCGGATGCTATCTGGGGCAAGGTTGTTGAGCCATGCTCTTGCGTTATCCTTTAGGTGCAGCGATAGCAACTGAAGAGCATTATCTCTGGATCTGCCACTAATTGTGACGGCGGTTATGAAATCATCGAGCCAAATTCGAGGGTCCTGCTGCCCATTGAACTTGACTACCCTGTCGCTGAGCTTGATTCCTTTCGGCAGTGGCGTGGAGCGAATCAGGATGCTGAAGTACTCCGCTCCGCATAGTCCATGGCGACTGTTACCAAATGTCTCCAGCTCGCACTCTTCCTTGAAATGACGCGTGCCGCGTCGTGCACGCGCTAGGTCGACTCTGTTCTGAGTGAGGCCATGCCAAAGTTCATCGTTGATAGGTTCCACGACTTGAGGCCTGGGCGCTACTGCTGGCGCCGGTGTCTGGTGTCTGAGTTGCTCCGTCACAGGGACGTTTCTTCGAGGTGTTGCGTCGCGTCCTTGCTCATTTGTGCCCTGGAGCACCCTGACGCCTTCGAGCGCCAAGTTACAGAGGTGACGCATGTGCTCGTCGCCATTAGATGCGTTTGCAGCGATGTAGGCCGCGGCGGCCATGATCGCAGCCTCCTTGGTCTTGGGTAGCAATTCGGCCTCGTTAAATTCGGCCTCTAAGTTCCTGGTGATGTTGTGCGCATCGCCCCCAGGTGGGAGGTGAGATCGTGACCTGTGCGGGATGCTCGAGGAGTAGTGTGATGACAATTCAGCACGTCGTCTGCTGGACGCGTCGGCTTCATCTCTACGTCGTTCCAGGATTCGCCTCTCGCTGCTGATCTGGTCCTTCTGCTCCTAGATGATGAATCGGAGTGCGACCACCTTTTCGGGGCTAGGGTTAGGGCACATAGGTGCGAATAGACCTTCCTTGCATGCCGGATTTGGTTTTGTGTGATGAACCGGCCACCAGCGTTTGACCGATCTCGATTGCTATTGGCTCCGTGCTCGTTCCCGTCTCCGTGCGATGCCATCATGCAGTGCCCACCGAACGGCGGAGTCGAGTCGTCGCTGATTTCACCCTGTGCCAGGGGGTATATGTCGTCGTCTCCAATGCACAATCCAGCCTCGATCATGGTATCAGAGTCGTAATCGACCAAGTATCCGCTGCCTGATATGGCAGACTTGCTCGAACAAGAACTAGCCGAATTGCCAATCTTCCCTTTGGCCTCAGGATAGACGTCGTCATCGGAGCATGTGTAGTCCGAATATAACCCCTCGATGCAATCGGGGTCGTAGGGCGTAGGTTGGAGCGTGAGGGCGTTGAGAGCCCGTTAGCACTCAGATATCGTCGGGTAGATGGCAGCAGTGCCCCCCCGAGGGTCTTCACAGCCGGCGATCTCGTGAGCCGAGAAATCTCCAGCGCCCACGAAGTGATAAGCGTCGCACTCAACGCAATATGCGGTGGTTGGGGATGGAGGTGGATCTTGAAAATCATTCGACCCGACTGATGGGGTCGAGGTCTCCGGCCTTGGATCTTCCTTCGATGGCGTCGGTGGCATTGTTGTTGAAGTAGTGCCCCTGATAGCCGGTGGCGTGCTTGGATCTGCCGCGCGCGGGGTCGATTCGCTGATGGAGATTAGCTCAGCGGTGCCGTTGCTGTCCATGTGGAAGTTGAACAACCCGAAGGCCATATCAAAACCTCCGGTCCTTGCCGAGACCGTCCCCGTCAAGCTTGAGATGGGGTCGACGGTAGTCGTCGCTGGAGAGTCGATGGTGAACACCGAAGTGGAATCGACAATGCTTGGTGATGCAGTGTCGACGACGATCGACACAGTGATGTCGACAATGGTTGTTGGCGAAGTGGTGTCGATGACGGTCGGCGCAGCGATGCCGACGATGGTGGGTGATGTAGTGTCGATGTTGATGTCGATGGTGAACGAGGCGATGTCGATGTCGATGGCGGTTGGTGCTGCGGAATCGACGGCAGTCGCTGATGATGAGCCATCGATCCTTGTCGATGTGGACAGATTGGCGATGGTTGGTGAAGGAGCCGACGAATCCGTAAATCCAGATCCCGTCGTCCTCACGGTTGGCGCCAATTGACGAGGTTCAACCCCAGCAATGCCCATGCTTGAGGGCTTTCAAGACATGAAGCGCTTGTGGGATCCGGCGAACTCGACGACGATCAGACGACACAGGGAGGCATAGGTTTTACCCAGGTTCAGCCCCCTTGTAGGGTAAAGACCTACATCCTGCTTGTCTGACTTTATTAATGGGGTGGTTACAATGGAAGTGTTACAACGATGACATAGATTGGATCTAGCCGAAAAGTGGAGAGCTCTCGAGAACTCGAGCGCTCGGGTGTAAGGTGGTGAAAGGCGTCTAGCCGCTTCAGGACCTCCCTCCCAGCCTTTTATATGCGAAGGCTGGGTCTTAGGATTGTCCTCCAAGCAAAGTACAGATAGAACCGGTTTTGAATAAACCCTAGTCGAAACCTAATCCAACTTGGACTCTTCGAATCTTTTCCTTGTACGTCAAGTTTTATTCCTGGGCCACGCTAGGCCGCTATCTTCGTGGGCCTTGCTATCCCTTCGGTGGATGCCCTTTCCTGGACCGAAAACCAGGTAGGCAAATATCGAGGACCCACAGGTCATTCCTTCGTCAGCTGGCGTGAGATCCATCGGTGCCAAACTCTCATCCTGTTGGATCTGCAAGATGACTTGGCCTACGGCCCCAACTCGGTCCTCTAGGACCGGTGGTTTGAGCTGGTGCATGACATATGTCGACGCTCCTACTTCCTAGGCGTTGCGCAAGGCGAGGAGACGTCGCTGGCCAGGAAGACGACACGATGGAGGAGGAGGATGTTGGCTAGGAGGAGGACAACGGGACTGTCGGCTTGCCTCGCGAGCCTATGGTGGGCCTGCTGCCGACTACAAGGAGCTTGTCACACTCGGGCCGGAGGTGAATTAGAAGGCCGACGATGCGGTCAATGACACGCCCCTCCAACCTCTCGAGTTGGACAAGGAGACAGCCATGAAGTTGGCCCTCCAGAGATCGGAGCTAGTGGAGCAATCCATGTGGCCCGAGCTCGAGCTCCCCACATTGTTGTGCATGTCTGCAATTGCCGAGGGACAGCCGGCTATGCCTCTGGTGACACCACCTCGTCATTGGGTGTGGCTCTAGCCGCGGTCACCCTGGAGCGTGCATGCAGCCAACAGACGTGGCAGGCACCACCTCCTGCCCCTCCTGCACCGGCGTGGCATGCGACGCCACCACCTGCTCCTCCTGCGTTGGCCTGGCAGGCCAAGGCACAGGCACCTTCATCGCCATGGCCGCAGCCGGTGCTCAACATCATCAACGACGATGAGGCACGGGCGGCGCAAAACCCTAGATAGGGTTTTGTTTCAATTTATGTGTATGTTTTTATCCCTATTATAATAAAAGTATTAATTTAACTATTGTTGTAAAAAATGGGCCTCCCCGCTAGGTTTGTCCCCCGCCCAAACAAAAGAACACGCACTCCTTCCTGTCCACACGGACCGATCCGAAAAGACAATTTCACACACATTCCATCGGTGCCCGAAATAGATCTGCTCGGTGAAGTTGCCCTTGTTACACCTTAATATTAATCAGCAAGTATAAATCACTCTAGATTATCTGATCTATTAGTTGGACGGACGGTATTTGCCCATCCCTAATTCCCAATCAACTGCAGATTAGCAAAACCGATTAAGAACACACACATCTCCACTAGTATAGCATTATGTGGAAAGCGTGTGCGCCGCCTTAAGGAAACACTCCTCGCTCCGACCGGTTACAAATTCTTCCTTTTTTGTGCGGGGCTTGGTCCGCTACTTCTATCTCCGAGTCTACCCTGGTGTCGGATTGCTCTATGGTTCAGATCCAGGGCTATTTATACACGAGGTGACCAGCGACAGCAGCATCACAAATTCGATCCCTTGATCGATAGCTGGGCCGCCTGACCTAAGTATACCCAACACGCCGGCATTCAAGCACTCCACCATGTCGCCGAAGATAAGCTACTCGCTGCCGGTGGTGCTCGTCTTCCTCCTCGTGTTATTCTTCCTAGCCGGCGCAGCTGCCACGCTTCATCACAAGGATCATCATGACCCGTCTGCATCACGAGCAAGCAAAGTTTCCGGAGCAATCTCGCGTAAACTGCTACGCCAGCAAGAACCCAAGAAGCAGCCGTCGGGCGGCGAGGCTTTGCCTAGGGGTATCGTCCACGGCACGTCCAACCTCGAGATGGTGTCCATGGTCGGCGACCCGGAGGAGCAGCGGGGCAACGGGCCGTCCTCGAAGTCGAAGAGCCTGCTGGCGATCCCGGTCGGCATCAAGAACAAGGCCGCCGTGGACAAGCTCGTGTCCAAGTTCCCCGCCGACAGATTCACGGTGATGCTCTTCCACTACGACGGCGCCGGGGAGGAGCAGTGGGACGACCTGGAGTGGTCGCGCCGCGCGGTGCACGTCTCGGCGCGCGGCCAGACCAAATGGTGGTTCGCCAAGAGGTTCCTGCACCCCGACGTGGTGGCGGGGTACGACTACGTCTTCCTGTGGGACGAGGACGTGGAGGTGGACGCCTTCGACCCCGTCCGGTACCTCGACGTCGTGAAGCGAGAAGGGCTCGAGGTGTCTCAGCCGGCGCTCGACCGCCGGTCCGAGATCCACCATGGCATCACGGCGCGTGCAACCAGCGGAGGAGGCGACGTGCACCGGAGGTTCTACAAGCCGGCGTCGGCCTTGGGAGGAGGAGGAGGGTGCGACGACGGCAGCACGGGGCCGCCGTGCGCGGGGTGGGTGGAGATGATGGTGCCGGTGTTCTCCCGCGCGGCGTGGCGCTGCAGCTGGGGCATGGTGCAGAACGACCTTGTGCATGCGTGGGGCCTCGACTACAAGCTCGGCTACTGCGCGCAGGGCGACAGGACGCTCAAGGTGGGCGTCGTGGACAGCGAGTACGCCCTACACAGGGGAGTCCCCACGCTGGGCGGCGCCGAGGGCAAGGCCGCGGCTTTCCGGGCGGCCGTGAGAAGAAGATCGGTCGTTGAGATGCAAATATTCGACAGGAGATGGAAGGAAGCTGCAGCCAAGGATACGTCCTGGACAGACCCTTACCCGTAGTAATCAGTAGCTTCGAACTAGATGATATATAGGTGCATTGTAGTACATGCTTTTTCTGATCCAGCTAGTTGCCAGACTTGTACTGTATATGTGTGATATACATGAGATTTTCACGTGTTCTTGTTCAGCATTGCAAATTTGTGCCATATATTCTCTTTTTTTTTTTACTAGCTAACATGGTTGCCAGAATAACCAAAGGGATATGTACTCAAATGCTGTCAAGTCCATACAGTAAAAGTATAAGCAACTATCTGCAAGAAACAATGCACAAGAAACCAAGAATAAGCTGCTCTAATGTTTCGGAGTAACACATATAAGCTTGTGATCGCAAAACACACACACATATAAGCTTGGTAGAGGATCAAAATATTTTTGTAGCAATAAAAGAAGAAGCATGAATTCAAATAACATCAGTTTTCTGAAATTTGCATTCCCATCAGCGCTGTTGCTTGGTAACCAACTTACGTCTGCAAGTTACTGTGTCGAGAAGGGCAGAAGGCCGTGATCTTGCATCGGCTGAGTGCATCAGGCAAGAGTAGAGGTTGCAGACACGACCTAATATGTCGATCGGTTGTGTTGAGATCTCTTGAATTATGCAACTGTTTTCCACGGCGCAGGCAACATTAGTCATTTCGAAAATTCCAAGATTATAAAGATGGCTTCAAACAAGTCTGTCGTTTTGCCTGAAATGCAACGAGATTCACATGAAGTTGTGAGGTGAGACGACCAAAAGAAATGACTACATATGGATTGTGATCTTACCTTTCCTCTTTTTGATTTTTCAGTTTTCCAGCCGGGGATGCTCCAGACCCGGAGACACGGTAAAATACAAGTGTGTAAATCTCACAATAAGCTAAGAACATATGCATGCTCATTAGAAAAGGAGTATCTGCTATTTGGACATAAGCTAAGAACATATGTACTAGCTAAGTTTGGACAATGCAGAACTACGAAACTTTAGTCAACATACCAATCAGGAGAGGTCGTCGTGCAGTCCAAGAGCTGGATTGTGGTGTCCTTGAGGTTTGCTTCCTTCCGGATTGATTTGGTGTATTGACATTCAGGAAGGTGGCCACTTTATTCATCAAGGCGTCTGCACAGAGGACAGACCGTGTCAACTTCAAGTCCTCGACGTCTCAGGTTCACGCCTAGGGGCAGCCAGCAGTCCATTATGAGCGAAACGCCACAGGAACATACATATCTTTAGTGGCAGTTACAGGTTCCAAACTTTTGTGCCAAATGGAAGTAGCCGCTGTTGTCGGATCTGCTGCAGTAGAGTGCAGCAACATCCTTCAACCTTACTCACACCTTTACACCGACGTGATCGTCGATGCCCTCACAAATTCATCCCCGGTGACGTTGTTCTCAAAAGGATACAATGACTCTAGCCGCAATCCTATTTAGATAGTGCTCCAGCGCTGTTAGAGGAATCAATCCTATAGAGGAACCCGCAGGCATCGGTAAACTGTCCGCTACTGTTACACAATACATATTCATTTGAGTATTGCCCGTGAAAATCATATGAACAGCAAGACACGGCAGTGAGGTAATCAGCCTCCAGCAACTCTCTTATCAACCCCAATATGCTCATCTGCTGGTACAAGTAAGCATACAACAGCATACGATAGTGCTCATGGTCATAACGAGGAAAAGAACAACACATAACTAAACCATAATATTTGCAAGGCATAGAACAGCAGAAGAGAGTCCAGGTAAAGATTATTCGATCCGGCTGCAAAAAAACAAACATGCAGCACTATCATCAGCATGTCCACATAAAAATCACATCATCATACTACTACACTAGCTCTCGCTTCAAAGTACAACATTTACGCAGTTCTGCAAATTCATACACAGTCAAACTTGCAGATTCATGTACAGAGTGTAACTCTATCCAAAAAAACTACAATCCAACAAGAAAATTAATAGTGCTAGCAGCAGCTTGAGAAGGATATATAGAAGGAAATCTATCCACACTGCCACATCTGATGAAGATAAGGGCTTCCTAGGAGGGGCTGACCACCAGCAGGCTCCATGATGACTTGTCTAGCGGCTCCAACATCAACCAAGGACGCAGAGCTTTCCTCCGTCTTCATACATTAGTAACTACTTGAGGCCCATCTGAGCCTCTGAGCGAGGTAGACGCAGGCTGGAGTAAAATATGCAGCCAGAGAACTTCTACTCCGTTGCTCAAGTCACTGGGCATCGTGTTGCATCTCGTGAGAATACAATTACATCCTGAAACAGAGAATAAATGGGTAAGACTTCAGGAAAATGCTAAGAGTGCTGTTTTTACAAAAGGAGTGAAGGGCTTTCACAGTTATAAAGTTCAGTACAAGTTTCGTTTGCTAGTCAGCCCTTACAAAGTTGAGATATCTGCAAGATTTCTCAAATCCTGCTTTCCACATACCTTGTAACTGTACCAGCCTACCAGGTGTATATTAGTTAATTAGTTCACATTGCATTAAACAGATTCATATTTTACAACATCTATTTTCTGAGGGCTAGAAATCTACACCCTACATAACTAGTGGATCCTACATTTAAGTGGGCCTTCACCGGTATACCCTGCTCTTCTCTTAAACAACAATCCCCTCACTACGGCACAACTCGGATCAGCCCTTGAAGTGGATCTAAAAAAATCAGAAGGATGAATGTGGAAGAACCCTCATATTGTTCAGGCTATGCATAGTAAGTACTTCAGTCTAGAACTGAAGTACGCAGCATGTGGGGCCACACCGGCAGATGCCACTGATGGTAAGTTGGTAACCAATGCAATCAATAGGATTGTCTCTTATCCCAAAATTCACACTTGCCTTTGACTAGCCTGCATCAAGACTTTTTTATAGTTCTCCTTTCTTTCCTATTCCTTAATTGCACGATACCAAAGTAGTAATGGAGCAGATGATCCTTAAAGAGCAGGCAGTACAGCTCTTATCACAACGGGTAAAAGTTACAAGCCAAAAGTACAGGTTGGGGCACAACATCTTTCTTCCCTCAAACCACAATTGCCTTCCATTAGCCTGCCTCAAGACTTTCTGATATATCCCCAGTCCCCAGTCCCCTTCTCCATTTCCTATTCCGTAATCACACAGTTTTCCAAAGTAATAATGGAAAATACAATCCTCAGTGAAGGGCACAGTACAACTCTTATCAGAACGGTAAAACAGCTGAAATACACTATCTGTGGCAGATATTAGTGTGCATATATGCCAGGGCAAGATATTAGACATAGTAAAGAAGGTTTTTGGATTTCAACCTGGTCAGGTCACTCAGATAGTAAAAAGTCTGAACTAAAAAGAAGAATTGACACCTCATAAGCGCCACAGGAAAACCAGCTAAAATTATAGAGTTCATGTATCACTGATGAATGATCAGTGTTAACATAATTATCCAATGCTGCAGAAAAAACAGAAATAATGATTTGGCAAAATGTCTGTTAATCTATTTGTTATGCATTGTATTATTTCAGTTAAGTTTATATGAAGGTTATTTGATTATCAATATCACCAAAAAACCTAAGTTACTAACACCGACCAACTCACTGCTGGATCAGGAATCGAGCGCCTGTCCAAAGTCCAACACTCTGTCCGGATAATATGTGCAATAACATATATTACCGAAGTTCATATGTTCATGAATGTTACGACTTCAAATTGAATTCCACTTTATGGTTGTACAGTCAGTCAAGCAATGTACTTCATCTAAACTGAGTTTGGTATAAACTACTACTCCCTCCGTTTCAAAATATAAGATGTTTTAGCTTTGTGAATCAAATGCATCTAGACATTTTTTAGTGTATAGGTTCACTCGAATATACACACTAAAATGTGTCTAGATACATTTGCTTCACAAACCTAAAACATCTTATATTTTGAAACGGATGGAGTATATACCAAAACAATAGCCAAATCCAAGAATAGAGTTTGCAGTCAGCCAAAATAACCACTTCACAATAACACCAATTCAATGATTAGTTTACAAATATTTTTCTTTTTACTAGTGACAAATAACCAAAATCTCAACATGAGCTAAGCCTATATCTGACTACACACGCCCAATCTCATAAATTTTAACTATGATGTTCACTACAAATCTACAATTGCATCCTAAAACTGTTGAGGTCGGTCATGATAATGCCACAACTCACAAAGAAGGTTGCAGAAAATTAATCAGACAAACACTGGAGCGAATGGTAATGTGAAATTTACCTCTCACAGATGAAACATTCGCAATGACGCTCCATCCATAATTTAGAATGAGTTCATCTCAAGGCTATACATCCGCCGCTTGAGGAGCAACCTAACAGCTGTCCGATATGGCTCGTCAAAGGCGTCCGAAACCCAGGATCCACCTGCTGATCCAGCAGCCCCATTCCCAACAGCGTCCCTCATTGCCTCCTCGCTCGGCTTGATGGCCACCAGAGTAGCTCCATTCAAGACCGTGCCCCCAGGCAGCTCAATGTGTGGTGCGTACCATAGCCGCATGCTAAGGGCCGGCATGAGCGTGCGGTGTGAGTCACCAGACGCAGATACAGGTCTGACCCGCAGCTCCTGCAGTTGGCACTTGTCCATGGTGAGCACACCCTGGCCATCGGCGTCCGTCAGGTCCAGGCTCTCCAGCATCGCGTGGTCGGAAATGATGGGCTGCAGCAGGTAATGCCGGGCGGACGCCGCAATCAGCGAGCTGATGGTCCACAGTACCCGCAGCTTCAGCCCCCCGTTGGTGTAGAACGACTCTGGAATGCTCCCTGAATCGTCAGTTTCGCCGCAGTCGGCAGCGGGAGCTGTGCTCGCACCGTCCTTGGCGGCTGATGAGGGTGAGGCGGAGGCCGCGCCGAGGATGACGCAGCTGCCGAGCGTGGAGCCGAAGTCGGCCTTCCACTTGAGCAGCACGCCGTCGTCCATGCCGAGCTCGCCCGCAGGGAGCTCGATGCGCAGGCTCCGGAGCTCCTTGAAGGAGCGTAGCACCTCGGAGGGCGAGTGGTGCGACACGTCGCCGCCGGGAGGCGGCGAGGAGGCCGAGGTGGAGGAGGAGCGGCGGAAGGAGGAGAGGGACGCGGAGGCCGGGAAGTCGGAGGCGGAGTTGGCGTGGGAGAGGATCTGGCCGAGCGCCTGTATGGGCTTGACGATGCCGCCGATGACCATGCGCGCGATCTGGGAGAAGACGTTGCGCGCGCGGGCGGAGGCGGTGGGGGAGGAGGGCGCGGACGGGGAGCCGGAGGAGGAGGAGGAGGAGGCTGAGGCGGGGTCGTCGGGGATGACGCAGTCGACGCGGACGAGGACGGAGTCGACGAGGGGCACGAGGGAGTGGAAGCGGCGGGAGACGAGGGCGCAGCGGCCGAGCGCCTTGACGTCGCCGATGCGGTTGAAGATGACGAGGAGGAGCGGGTCGGGGAGGCCGTCGAAGTGGTCGTCCCCAGCGGCGGACGAGAGCCGGTGATGCTCCTCCCCGGGGTCGCAGCGCCACCGGCGGGACTCCGCGGCGTCGTATTCGGCCATCGGCCGGCGGCGTCGGAGAGCGGATCTGGAGGTGGGAGAGAGAGAGGATGGGCGTGGGTGGGAGGCCACGAGGAGCTCTAGAGAGAGAAGAGAGAGAGAGAGGGGAGAGGAGGTGGACGGCGTGCACTCTCTTGTTGTTTTTTTGCTCGGGACAAAATGCAGTGGAGCCCCTGGGCCTCCCCGAAATCATGGCGAAATACACTTTTAAATTCGATTTTGTCAGTTTTGCGGTAGACTTTTATCTAGCTATCGTCGGTGCGAGGCTTATGTCATAAATAAACAAACTAAAGGCTCCTTTGATTCAAAGGAACTACGGCTAGAATTTTTAGAGGATTTGAATCCTTACAATGTTTTCCTATATAGATCGTTTAAATCATAGGATTGCAATTTCTACAAAAGATTCATTTTCACTATGTTTCAAAGGAAAATTTCCTTTCACTCCAGCCTACTTTCACAATTCTTTTGATTTTTCTGTGCAATCAAACTCTTCATGGATGCAAAATCCCGTAGTTTCCTAATCCTATAGGATTAGAGAGTATGCCGGGAATGATGTTTTGGCTCACAGGTGCATATGCTCCCTTTATTTGAAATGCAATCTTTGATACATTTTGAAATATCAAATATTCCAAATGAAAAATTCGCGTGTACATCTTCACATGCTACGTGTACATAAAGTCATTTCACAAAAATTGACTTATCATTTGGTCTGTGTAAAAAGATAAATTTGGTGCTAAAATATGGCTTTTATGATAAATGTTTTATCTCTTTTACATCGATCAAATAAAATGTCGATTTTTTAAAAAACTTCATAAAGACACATAGATTGTGAAGATATACATGCGGATTTTTTTGACACTTAGAAATATGTTTTTTGGTGGAGGGGCCATATGCACAATCATTAAATTATCCGTTTTTTCTATTCCTGTGTTCTAAAAATTCTGTGAATCGAAGGAGCCCTAAAGCTAAACGATCCCTAAAGAAAAAGCTAAAGCTAAACAAAGTGATAGTAGAAAACATTAGATGCAAAGCCTCAGAACTTGGCATTCCTCCGGAGTCCGGACAACATCCACGATTCCGTGCGTAATTTAAGTACTCCTATGAGTTCATTTTGCTTTTCAGGCAGGCCATGAACAAGTAGAGTTTGGTCCGATCGGAGCGGTGAGCTGATCCAGAATGCTGCGGTGAGTGCCCCACCATGTCATGGCTTTTCCTTGGATCCTCCTCGGCCTTCTTTCCTACTTTTGTTTAGGACCGGGGCACATCCTAGGGAGGAGAGGAAAAAGTCTGGGTTTTCTCGTCTCCTCGGCGTGATTCTGCTGAAAGCGCCGGTGGTGGTCACCGCCAAGCTGCAAGAACGCAGATGCCATCTACGCACGGGGAAATGTGGCTTGATGGGATGGTAAAAGCAGTAAAAGGCTCAAAACTACTCCCTCCGTTCAAAAATATAAGATGTTTTAGTTTTGTGAATTGAATGTATCTAGATATCTTTTAGTGTATAGATTCGAGCGAACCTATACACTAAAAGATGTCTAGATACATTAGCTTCACAAAGCTAAAACATCTTATATTTCCGAACAGATGGAGTATATAGCAATAACTACCGGTTTATGGTTTACGTTGAAAAGTTGGTGTCGATTAGTGACCCTAAACAACTCCAAACCGTAAATATTTTTATAGGCCTCGTCAAATCTCGGGCGTGGAACTGAGAATCATCAGTTTTTTTTGCGTCGAACCGAACGCGACCTATACTGGTGTGGAAGCAGTTGGCGGGCTAAAAGCTCCTCGGGCACCCTTCAACCCCCGATCTCGCAGGAGTCCGATCAAATTCTAGCTATGGAGAGCCCGTCCTAGCCACCGCCACCTATTCCGGGCAAAATTCGAGCTCGCCATGTAGAAATTGGAGAGGCCACCACCGCGAGCGGCCAGGGCAAGCTCGGCGCAACTGCGGGCGGTCGGGCAGGCACGAGTTGCAAGTGGGGGTGGCGGAGGCGGTAGCGGCGGCCGGTGTTGGGGCCGAGGCTAGGGGCAGTTCTCGTGCGACTGCGCGCTGGGAGAGGTTGAAGAATAGGATAAAAAGGAAAGGAAGAAAAAAAAAGGAAATTCATAGGCCCTATATAAAAAATGCTACTCACTCCGGTCCATAATACTCTTCGCTAATATAGTGTATCTAGACACATTTTAGTGATAGATACATCCGTATTGATGAAGAGTAATATGGGTCGGAGGGAGTATTTTAATATTTTATTTACGGGTACTCATCTACGGCGACACATATAAAACTATAAAATACGGGTACGGTGGCTTGTACTCGCATTTTACTGATCGCCGTTTTACAGAGATGTTCTAACCACGAAAGCATAGAGGGCGTCCGTGCAGATGAGTCTCTAGGCACTAAGTGCCATATTTTCTTCTTTCCCAAGAAAAGCCTCCATGTTTCAAAAAAAAAAAAAAAGGAAAAGCCTCCAAATGGTGCTCTGGTCATTTTACTGTCAGGCGTCACGTCAGATTCATGGCGATTATTATATCCTAGAAAATATATACTACTGGTTTCCGTAGTTCCCAAAAAATATGATGAACAAGAGGAATCACGTCTCGACACTTCCAGTCGCATGTATACCCATCCATCTGCACGCTTGGTTGGCAGGTGATGCGGACCAAGGAAAGGAAAAAGGCTTTTGCCGCGTCTTGCCGTGGCTCGTGACAACAACCGCCACACAAACACGCACAGCGGCAGCAGCGGTACGTAGCATGACTCGGCCGGTGGGACGCGTCCCTGCCACTGCAAATGCCTGCCTATAGGTTAGGTTGAGGTTGCCCTTCCTCCCAGCTCACGCACACACATCCTTCAAAATATAGCCGCGAGGCATCCCTAGCTCTGAGACCATGTGAATCCTGACCATTCTTTTGGCTGACGTGTCTAAGCGTGCATCGTCCATTTTTCCGATCAAGCGATCCTGGCCATCCGATGGTATGCGTGGCACTGCTCATATGCTCCGCGCCGTGTTCGTTTCGCGCGGTGGCTTGGAGGTGGTTCTGCTCGCCTGTGAGGGGCAAAATCGTCTTTTCACATCCTCATTTGCTCTCTGCGGCTGTGGAGAGGACGGCGTCGCCGCTGCGTGCCGGCCTGCCCTTCGTCGCCGGGTACGGGGCACGCCGGTCATGGAGTCCTCGCGCTTGGCTATGGGGACAGAGAGCCAGGTTCGGCCCTTGCCGCCACCCACTCCCGCATCATTCTCTCTCTCTTCCTCCTCCTGGCCTCGAAACCCTAGCCGCCGCTGCGTGTTTCCCTTTGTCGCCGGTCAGTTGGAAGGACCACAGGAGGCCGCCGCCGACCGCCGCCTTCTATTGTCGAGCCGGTGGAGCGACCGGGTAGCAAGCGGTGACGAGTACGCGAAGCAATGGGCGGACGGCTCCAGATCTCGTAGGGTCCGGCCTCCTCGTCACCACCACCGCCACTGCACATGACCCAGCCCGTGGGTAGCCCTCCTCCATCCCCTGTGTCCCCTCTCTCTCCCATCTCACCCCTCACATGGTGGAAAGGAGCAGGCGGCGGCGGCGGCGGCTGGTAACAGTGAAATACGCGATGGAGGGGAGGATCTGGCGGAGAAGGGCAAGATCCGGAGGAGTAGGGGATGGATCAATTCGCCATTCCTCAAGGTGTTCAATGCGAGAAAGTATGTTCCTCTTGCTCCTTCATCCCCAAGCTCTTTAGACATGGTCATTTTTCTCGGCCACTGCATATCGGTAGACCAATTGATATTTCTTATGGCTGCGCCTCTCCAATTGCAGCCTTTGTTCTAGAGGACGTCTTTGCATCTGGCTCTCTCGATGGTAGCCCTTCTCCCTCTCTCACACTGCCCACAATGTGCTGCTGTATTTCATGGTGAATATGTTTTTGAAAGAAATTCTACATAGAGTTCACTTAATTTCTATTTATTCTGATATGTTCAACGACTGGCAGAACATCTTGGCTGAAGTGGTTTTCCAAATTTCAACCCATATCTCTTCTTCTTTGTTTGCGCAGAATATTTTGTGTGAGATGCACGTGCCTAATTGAGCTTGGAGCATGTTAGATCTTGATTTGGTACATATATGGCTAATGACGTGGTTTGTGTACATAAGCATCTAGGGGTACCACATCGTATTCTTTTGTTGGGTTCATATAGGTAATTTCTTCTGCTACTAAACTTTATTATAGTCTTATTCTGTATCAAATTATTTTGAGTCATCCATGTATTCTTATTTTTCCACTCCAATTTGTATCGTACCTGTCATATATACTTGCTATAAGATGTTTGTAATGTCAGCTAATCTCTGGTTCCTGTTTCATACAACATTGCTCCTGAGCATGACTGATAATGAAAGGCTCTGCTGTATATAGTTGAACAGTCAACTTAATTGGCACTCCAGTGGTGGATACGGCGAGACTCAAAATGATATTGTTGCAGTATGCAGGGCGTCAACGGCATGTGAGACTCAAAATTTCAACTTGCCATTCCAATGGTGGATTCTTTTGTGCATATTATTCTGTTTACATACGTAGGAGACACACATATGAACTGAGAAGTTTCCTGTTAATAGTATTTGCTAGATATGTATGTATGCATCTTCATTTATATATCATCTCCTATGTTTCTTCATATTGCACAAAATTCGTTGTCAAGAATTAGACCATAAATGTCCTAAATAACCATGATAACAGATAACTTGGATGAGTGCGTGTTGTAATTAAATTCTTATATTATTTTGAGAGTTAAAAACATGTATGGAAGTGATAATTTCTATTTTTGTGTGCTCATTATGATAATAATTCTTCAAAAGTCTTCTTATTCTTGCTTATGTTACTACTAATGTGGTGCCATTTTTTGCTGGTCTGTTCAAAATTGGGAATTCACTTTATCAGTTTATAAGTATTCCTACTAAAAAGAGTGTCCAACAGAATGAGGACATAACCTTTAGATGACAATCAATTGTTGCTCATGAATGTTCTATATATTGCAAGAAAAACCAAATTGCACCAGGCTTTGCATGTTTATTATAGAACAGGTTGATTGGAGGAAATAGATCCAGAGCAGCGGGCACTACGGCGGCCCGCGAGGAGCATCCAGGAGCTCATTTGCCACTGCTGCAACTCCACCCTCGGTGCTCCTCTCATCAACCCTTTGGAGCATAATAAATGTTCGGTATCTCAGTTAACCTAGATGACTGTATCATGAGCATGGTTTTTGAGTCGCCGAGTCAAATCAAGTCGCCAACCCCTACGACTTGTGATTAATCGACAAAAATCATTGTATAGTCGCGAGTCGCCCTAATTTTTAGAAAACGACTCGGCGATTAGTTGGCGACTATACAGCGACTAATCAGCGACTCAAAAACCATGATCCTGAGATAAAACAAGTAGCCTGAAATATTTATCTGTAGAAGCATACAATTTTATTTTGTTTTTATATAGAACTGTAAGAGAACCAATAGAATTTGATTTTTTTTCTTCATCTCAACATTGATATAATATGATGCTTACGAATCAATTTTTCATTCTTTTTATGAAACAATATGTTTAACCAGCAGTAACATAACACAAAAGATTCATGTATGTTCTGTGAAGATGCCCTTTTGATTTTTTTAATATTCATGCTATGTTTATTTTCCTTTTGTCCAGATTAGAGAGTTTAGGTTTATATATATTCATGCATGGTCCTAAATGGTATATACTTTATCTTGGCATTCAGTTTGTATATGGTTCCTTACATTGTGAAAGTTCAAAAGCAGTTCCAGTTTTTTTATTTTCCATTAGAGTTTGATAGGATTTTCATGAGTAGAATGAATGAGCGAATACATTGTGAAAGTTCAAAAGCAGTTCCAGTTTTTTTTTATTTTTCCCAAGTTTATTATGCTCACTGTATTTGTCAGTGTGTACTGTTGGCTTTAGAGATAATCTCCTTGTTACCGTACATTAGAAGAAGCTTGTGCTCACTACTGTTGTTAATTTTGCAGCCAAGGGAAAGCTTGGTAGAGGTGGTGAGAAGGTACACATGGGAAGTAAGTGGGACTGAGGTTGGGAAAGTCATTTACCACAAGCTGTCAACCATGGCCTGGTAATAGCCTTCTTATTGTCCTCTTATTTTACAATGAAAACCTTTTGGAGAAGATAATGCCAGGAAATTATGAGTGTGCTTTGTTTATAGGCATTAACATGTATGTCTTTTTTGAACCTTGAGGCTCTAAAGCCCTAATATGTGTATTTATTTGTGTAAAAAGGCGCCAAAGATGTAGAATCAACAACTAATCAGTTAATGCAAGAGATGGGACAAAACGAGACAACTGCTAGCAGATTAGACGGTTCATGGCTCTGGGCTGCCAAATGGAGATGCCCATTTGTTATTAAGATCTGATTAGGTGCTATATAAGTAAATTTCATTAAGTCAACTAGCAGTAAGACATCTCATTACTAACATGTGTTTTGATTGAGCTACCAAAGCTTAACGGTATAAGTAGTCTGAGCTAGCATGTTTCAAGCAAAAAAAGCTTACTGATATAAGTAGTTTAATCTGGAATTTTTAAACTTGAAACAGATAGTTACCTGATATTTGATAGGCCAAGTCTCAGTTTACTGATCGGTCCTGCTTGCGGTGTTAGAACACAAATGTACTTAAAATCTATAGCTTGTTTGTTTTATGATTCTCGGTGAAATTTGGTATTGTTGCATCTTTTGTACGCCTTCTCTCTGGAGTTATGCCAGACCTTTTCTTCACCTTAAATACCTCACGATCAAAATCATTAGTATCTTCTGCAACTAATTTCTCATAAAGTTAAATTTTGCCATAACATGTTATGATGGTATGGTGTTTTGCTTCTTTAAAAGTTCTTATGGTCAATAGTACCCTCACGTTTATGTGAAATGTCCTCATGTTTCTGTTAAATCTGTTTGCATTTCTAATTTTTACTGTCTATATTTTTGTCGTGTTTTCGTGAGTGGGCCGAGAATTGCGTTTGTTTTTTGTATTGTTATGTCCTTCGTTGAGAGCAACCTATTTTTTTGGCCTTCCATTGTTTTATTGTTGGGGAATCGGATTCTTACTTACTATGAACAAGAATTGAAAAGTGCTATTAATAGTCTTTTTTAATTCTGAACTGCTTTCAACGAGAAGCAAGAATGTGACTATGTCAATTGTGTGATTAAGAAAATCTGTTAATTTATCGTCTGTCTTTACATTGCTAATTGTTTGTTCCCTGGTGTGTTCTTTTAGTTTAACTATGTACCGATGTGTAAAAGTAAAGACACTTATTGGCCAAGGGATGATAAGGACCAAGATTTCATATGATGCAAGTGAAACCCCTATCACCCGTGAATGATGTTGTTCCTATGTACATATTACAAGAACATGGATATAGCATGTAAATTTCACTTGGCAATCTAATAGTAATTTATATTTTATTTATTGTTTATTTATATTCTTGCCCGCCGTAGGCGGGCAAGTGCGCGGCAAGCCGCGCCTTCCTACCTAGTTCGATAATGTTCGTGGTGGTTCGACGATCGTCGTCGACGTCGACGGATGGTTTCACCGAGCCTTAGACAGTTCGACTCGCAGCGACGCCTCCCGTCCAACTTCCAAATTCAGAGCCTTCTGCATAACACGCCTTCAACCAAACCTGTTTTGCCACTGTTTGGTGCATTGGCTGCGTCGGCCGGACGTGCGCACATCTGACTTTTTAAAATGGAGCAGCAGTTGACGCCGACCAGCTCGAAGATGAGAGTAATCCG
The DNA here is from genome assembly GCA_007115705.1 of Dactylis glomerata. Lineage (NCBI taxonomy): Eukaryota > Viridiplantae > Streptophyta > Magnoliopsida > Poales > Poaceae > Dactylis > Dactylis glomerata. Next base: position 494,694 of record QXEO01002096.1, on the reverse strand, counting down.
ATGCAACTTGATTTAATGATGAAACAATCAATGCAAAACATGCGCGTGCTTTCATTGAACGATAATAATGGAGGGGCTCAGTGGGCAGTACCAAATGGAAGGCTGGAGAGTGCGCTGTCATCAGCCAGTGTCAAGTGGAGATGCTGCTACCAAATGGAAGTTGACACAAGGTGGATAAGATATGATCATGCCTATTCTGAAAGCAAAACTCCTGGTTTCGTCCAGAAAACACGCTTTGAGCACACAAAGAACATCGAACGGACTGCATTGTCCACTGGCAGCAAACTCATCACATGTCAAACTACACAGAGCAATTATAGCAAACGATGAGCATGTACTGGGGAAAAGGACTAATAAATGCAAACTAACATCAGTTTGTAATCTAAATCTATTCCCAGGTGACAGGTTGCTTTTGGTTTTTCTTCTTTCTTTTTTTCTTTTTACCTGGGATGTACAGTTGTAAATGATCCAAACTTACTTACGGATAAATGAAATACAAGAGAGTCCTTTCTCCTTCAAAAATCATCAGCCGTTATACCAAAATGAGTCCCGGATGCTGAACATATCCAGTTATAACTTAAGCCACGAAAGAGTTTATTTCTAGAACAGGTCAAAAACCCAATAAATTCATGAGCTTTATCTAGGAGTATCAACTATTATATTGTACAAAAGGAGGAAATAATCCTACATGGTATAAAACTAGAAAAGGAAGGGGGTGGAACGAGATTGTGGGGTTACAATTACAAGCAAAAAGAAGGCAGGTTGTACATGTCAGTTGGCACTCTACTTCTCAATCTCATCTCGGAGAACAAAATTTGCCACAAAAAAATGCCGCACAAGGAGCTCGTAGTAGACCAACAGAATTCCTCTGGCACCTACATTGGCAAGCACAATACCTGTTAGAAATGAATGGCAGCATGGTAAAGGGCCATCAACATAACCACACGCATATTATTTCCACACGAGACATGAAATTTTCGGTAACTATCTTCGCAACGGATGGAAAAATATATAGGTAAATATATCAATTACCTTCAAAAGAACTTCCATGAAAAACATTAAGTATCCATCAAAATTTGTCCTCAAAGTATGATCTCAGGGATTCAATCAGATTTTCCCGTAGTAACTCCGGAATTTTTGACCTAAATACTCTTCCAGAATCACTTATTAACTGTTTTCTGCATTACAGGATAAAGTAAACAATATCAGACATACTGAATGACATAGACAAGCCACCCAGAAATGTACAGATGATCACACACAAGGGAAAATGCATTCTCATATTTGGCGTATGCTATGTCCTGGCGATTCTGAATGATAGCTTAGCCAGGAAAATCAAATATTTCCCAAGATAGATAGTGCAACCATCTCCTACTGAGAGGCCACAGGCCTCAAGAATACTGACTGTTCTATAAGCATTTTAGCCATAAAAAATCATTGAAAAATAACTGTCTTAGTGTCTTATTAATAGAAGTGAAGTAACAGCAACTGTGGCAAATTAAGAAGCAAATGTCATGCAAAATGCATGCCTATTTGTTGCATAGGTCAAAAGTAAGGACTAGCAATATAATTACAATAGTACAAAACACTGAAGAGTGACAACAGCACAAGAACTATTCCCATGTTACCATATATATTAAACAGGACAAGAAAAAGAAATATGAAACACAAAATTCAGAGCAAAGAAAAGCACTTTACCTGATTGCATCACTATCTACAGGTGTGCCTTTGTTTCGTATACACTGCCTCTTTGCAGAACGCATGAAATTGCAGACATCATCCGCCCAAACAGAAGACCGAAGCTCAGAAGATGCTGATTCAGCAAGCCTGGATATTTTAATTCACAAAACATGCAGTAAGCATCATCAATTACTGCAGCTAAGAAGATAAAACATCAAGATGCCGAAAATAATAATAGAGAAAAAAATGTAAAAGGGAGAAGCACAGAGTGCAGATACCCTAGCTAAGTAACTTGCATATGGGTCACAGAATTAGATTGGATATGTTTAAAGACATTCAAGCTGTGAAAGCTTCAGGCATTATTTCTTAATTACTGAGGGGTAGTCACAAAAGTACTAATCCATCCAAGCTTCATCCAATGTAAGTGGATACTTTTTGTTGAAAAATAGACATCACCATATTTAGTTTGAAACATAGACTAATTGTACATTTCCAATGCAATATTAATGATGTGCAAATCAAGGTAGCAAGAAATCTGTTGTTACACATTTGCATAGATTATATAAGGTGCGCTCATTTCATCAAATAAAAACAAGCAATGGAAGTTGTACAGTGTCTGAAAGCTACAAGAGGAAAGAAAGCAACTGAATGAACTGTCAATTCGACTTACATTTCCTTAAACTTCCCTTCATCGAGATGATGCTTAACGCATGCAATATCCTTGACTGAAGCGACAACTTCTTTGACCGAGTCAGCAGATACTCCTTGGTGTAAAACTGAGTTTTTAGAATTTTCGGAACTACAGATATTCTTGTCCAGTGTTGAGGCAACAATGCTCAATGGCTGTTTAGGGTATTTTTCAGCACATGTGGCCATAACAACACTGGTCTCTTGGAGGTCAGTGGAATGAACTGGATGCCCATTTCCATCTGCATCTTGCAACATTCTTTGTGATTTAATGTCCATCTTATCACAAGTAATGCTGCCACTACCATGTGCTTTAGTGGGTTCTGCAGATTTTCCAGTCTCACAACCATTCGATTCCACTGGTGTCATAGCCCCATTAACTTCTGGTTTATTTTTCAAAACGAGGTGTGTCTCACAACCATTCGATTCCACTGGTGTTATAGCCCCATTAACTTCTGGTTTATTTTTCGAAACAAGGTGTTGTTTGCCATTTGATGCAACCTTCTCTGTTCCTGAATTCTTCAACTGGATTGGCTTGATATGTAGACCTGGTGCAATCTTGCCATTCGTCACGGGTAGCGGCGCAATACCTTTAGTAGAGCATGTCCCGTTCTGCTTCACTAATGGTATCTTCAGGGCCTCACTACATGTGGTACTTGATAAGCCATTTCCATTGGTGTTAGAAGATTTAACTGCACTAGAAGAGTAACCATTTGTACTATGTTTTTGAGTTTTGGAACTCAGCATATAGAATAGGATATAGACCTTCTCAGACAAAACTTCCTGAGAGCTTGAGAGGGAGACATGAGAATCATTACAGCAATACCAGCGACCAAAAGCATCCTGCATGTCATGCAAGTTTGATAACATTTAGTACAATACTTTTTGGCAGAAATATCTAGCAAGATGTTAAGGCAACAGAACTGAAGAAGTTTAGATAGTGAATGAATAGCTTATTACCTTAACATATGCATAGTAGTGACCAGAATCTGGGGAGAACCCTGAATGGACGATACTGCCAAAAAGATTATATACCAGCTGTGGATCCTGCAAATCCATACAAAACAATATAATCAAAATAAAGTGATGAATTTAGGATAAGAAATATTGCCACCAAACGTAAAGTGAAATAGTACACTAGAAAATCCAAATTATTATTTGGATGTGTGTTAGTAATCCTGAACTTGAGACTGTATGGAGGGAACTGCTATCACAACAAATTACAGTGGTCTATGATTAAACAGAGAGATAGTGAGTTCCAAGTAAAGAGATATCGCAAAAAGGGGTGTCACAGACTGAATTAGCTTCTGGAATTTTCTGCTAATCTTGTTAGCACCCAAAGATGACCACAGGACCTACTGAAAACAAAATTTCTTGGAACTAACAACATTCTTAAAAAAAATGTTATTCACACCCAATCAGGTCTGGCACTGGCACCTATTTTGGTGCATTTGTAGTTTCATGCAGTCAAATGTGTATCATTATTTCCAAGACCTTCAGATAAGCTATCACTGCAAGATCTACTATGGAAAGCATTCTGTTCAGGTATTTGAAACTAGTATGGGCCATGCTAAGCACAAGCGAAGTCATAATTTATTAGGCACTATATATAGCATTGATAATCACCCAAAGCTTCTGTGAAGATCAACAAGGAAAATTACAATTGTTACCATAAAAAAAATTACAACTATTTCATTAGATGACTTTACTCTTGCTGCATTACAACTGTTTCATTAGATGACTTTACTCTTACTGCATTAAAAGTTTAAAATGGTTTTAAGCTGACAGCGACCCTCTCTGACATTCACCTAGAAGCAATTTTCGAACTTAGTGTATTTGGGCCAAAAATAAATTGTGCCTGAGACTTTGCAGGATACTTCAAACTTAATTAACTGGGGCACACTTCTACGGCTGGTGATGTATAACTACATACAAACTCTTCTACACCACAGCTTTCCTTTCCGAGCCATGAATTTCAACTTGTATCCAAATCCGATTGTTCTTCATAAATCCAACTACTTGTCTACACCAGCAAAAAGTCATAAAAAGTCAGGAAACAGACGTTATCTTATGGCCGCAAAGAAATAAATAGAAAATAGGTTATGCATACTAGAAAAAATAGCTACCACTTAGACATGGTTTATAAGATCATCATGCAGACAGACAGGTATATGCTTTAGTTAAGATATATATACAGCTTACAACCTTAAAAAAGAATTACTTATTAATCGGTATATTCCTTTTTTTGTCTGGCACAGAAGCAGCAGCCTGGTTTCACCGGAGCAGAGAAGAAGCTCATAAGTAAAACACAAGACAAGAGCTGGGTAATATTAAAACAACACACAAAGTTACTTCCCTACGATTTACTTGGCTCTATACATATTGAAAAAAAGGCATCAGAACCCAAAATTTGCAATTTTCTATGTAGTGACATACGTCTACCCTTTTGAACATTCCGGATTACATCCTAATAGAAGCAAGCTAACCAGATATGAGCAACTGTGGCTTCAAAAATTAAACTTGCTCAGACAAATACTACAGAGCTAAGCAAAAATATATGTTAACAGAAGCTTGATTCTAAAGCATGTTATTTCATCATTTTCCGTATTGGCAAATCAAAATCATTCACGTTATTCAGTGTTCACGATTTTGTACTTTCATGCGGTGAACATTAGAGAGTCAATTTAACACATAATTGAAAAGGTGTTCCTGAACTAACTAGAGATTGATGGCACACTGGCAAAACTATATCAATCATCAATAAACTAATGTGCGATCATGATCAACCAATTACATGTGACGTAAATTGCTACCATGACTAGTTTTACATTAGCAATATTGCCTGCCTGGATGGCGATCAACAGTACTCGAAACAGCGTGCAATCGAAAGTTCAAATTATACCTGAGTTTTGTTATACATGAAGTCGGAAAGAACAAGGCTTTCCTTGAACTCTATGTTCCTATTGATCTTCCCGCCGTTTATTCCCTCGAACCTCTAATAGCAGCCCACCAAAAATGAAAACAAAAAAAAAACATCATGAATTTTTTATTAACTTTATAAGTTGCTTGCAAAAAAAAAGAATAAAGATTGAGAACCTTCAGTTGTATGACAAGCACCTTAGGTGCCTTGGCTATGAACATTTGCTTCCGCGCTGAGGTGAGCTTCTTGCATCTGCAAGACAAAAATTCACATTGCACAGTTTTAAGTTCATGTCTGAAACAAAGGAAAAAAACATAATTGAACAAACACAGGATATTTGTAATCGTTTCATGAAAATATTTTTTAGCAAGCTACAAACCAATGTAAGCTTAATATGTCATATTTTTCCCCTCTCTCCAATTGAAAAATACAAACTCGCTTTCCTCCCTCTGTCTTCTCCAATTAGCTCCCACCCCCACGAATTTTTTTTTCAAGTAACCAGCAGGATGAGTAACTACTCATATGAAAACATATGCCAACTACTCATAGGATTCTTCACGAAAACCAGCATGGCGACTTAGTGATGCTTAATCAAAGCGAGTGGATAGTGAAATTCTTGCCTGGCATGGAAGCTTTAATATTTCATTTGAAAATCTAGCGAATATCTAAGAGATTATCGCATTCCAAGTAAATAGTAAAACCTAGTGGATTCAGGAACATATACATTTCAGCAATTGACGAGCCAATATATATCATACCTTTCACAACTGTACTTGTTTGCACCCTCCAATATCTCAGGCCGGAAGAAGCAGGCAAGGGCATCACCAACAGAGCTGATCCCGAGCAGGTCGAGGCTGAGATCCATGATCTCGTCGGTCTTGTTCGATTCCCCCTTGCACACGAGGCACTTCACCTGGCTGAGCAGCGCCCCACCAAATGTCTCCCTCGTCGCCATACAGGTCCCCGGACCGCGGCCCTCCTCCTGGCCACAGTCTCCATTGGCACTTGCCGCAGGGAGGCGCTTGCGTATGCGAACACAAGCCACGTGACAAGCGTCTATGACGTAGCGCAGGAACTCGTGCGCGTCCTCCTGGCGCCCCCGCCGGAAGTGCTCGGCGAAGAGCGGCAAGCAGCGGATGATCTTCCCTGGCGAGGCCACCGCCCCTGCTTCCGCCCGAAGCAGCTGCGCAATCTGCCACTCGAGCACGCAAAATGCGCACTCCTTGTCCTTGTTCGGGAACACCTTCTTGCCTAGAAGCAAAGCAAGCAAACGGACCGACACAGAACATTAGCGTACGACGAACTGCACGAATATAATAATAAGTAGGAGTAAGGGAAAGCGAGGGTTAGGGTTTCTCACATAGATTGGAGTGGCGGGAGGAGATGCAGAAGTTGGCGAGCGGAGGGGTGGAGGCGAGGCACTGGAGCACGCTGTTGAGGTAGCAGGTGTTGCCGAGGTTCTTCAGCCCCGGGGGCGGGCCCGAGCGTGGGCGCCGCGCCGGCGGCCGAGCCTGCGGCTCCGCGGTCGGGGCCATCACCGGCTCCGAGGGGCGGGGGCAGCGCCTCCGCGGGGAAGCAGCTCGACGTCCTCCTCCTCCTCTCTGCGTAGCACCGCCGCCGCCGCCGCCCACACCTCATCCGATCGCATCGCCCGCCAGCAGCGCGCGCCGCTGAGGATTGGCCACCGTGGTGGTGCTGGCACCCCCTGTGGCGAGCTTTAGGGGTCGGCGCGGCCGGCGGGCGGCGGCTGGAGCGGGAGCGAGGGCAGGGCGGCTCGAATCGACGAGCTGGAGGAGGAGGACGTCGAGGAAGACGGGGCGGATTGTTTCCCCTTCGGGCTGGAAGGAAGCGTTTGGTTTGGTGAGCTCGCGCGGCCGAGTTTAGCGAGCGTACAGCGGTAGACCACTTCGGTCAAAGACATCGTTTCGTCCTCGCCTCGGTTTCCCGATGCCGTCTCGTAATTTGTTCTTTTTTTATTTTGAATTGTTTTTCGAGACTATAACTAATTCTTAGTTGATCTTATAGAATCTCAGTTGTAACTTACTATATTAGCATGAATTATAAACTAAATCTAATGGTGTGGAGGCATTTTTTCTAGCTGCAATTTCACTTTCAACTGAAAAGTTCAGTTGTAATCTAACTTACAAGTTTGCAACTCAATTACTCTCTCCGATCCATATTACCTTTCACAAATATCGATGTATCTAGACATATTTTAGTGCTAGATATATCTATATTTGCAAAAGATAATAAGGATCGGAGAGAGTACATAAATTATAATACAAATCGCTGAGAACTAGCAAAACCGTACATTATATGACGCCACAACTTGCCATGTTTTATCCCTCAAAAACAAAAACTTCCTGTTTAAAATGTAGAAAAATAGAAGAAAACAATTTTGCTATTTCCCGGATATAGCTAACTTCCGAACACTTCCGTCCATATATTTAGGTTATTGAATGTTCAAATATACGAGAAGATAAGCTATATTTGAGTTGGCTAAGAAATAATCACACCCAAACAAAATACAATGGTATTGTATACAAGTTGGGTTACAATAAACAGGTTCTAGTTATGGTAATTGAATCAGTCTTCTATATAACCCATGAATTCGGAACAAACTCTAGTTGAAATGTGGGATAAGGATAAACTATTACACTAAAATATATCATACAACCAAGTTTCATCGATGAGTAGTTGGATGGGATGCATAAGCCATGTTTCGACGCTGGCAAAAAAACCTACTAAATATAGTGGTAACAATATTACAACAATGTTGTATGGAAAATTGGTTCTACCATTTTGTGTTATGAGTATGAAAAATCATGGTAATGTTTTTTGTGTCCTTTATAGGGATTTCGTGTGACTAACTATTTACGAGAAGAAGAAACGTGAGAGTGTGAGTAAGGTTGATATAGTGAAGAGCTCACTACATAACATGACTATTAATGATAGGTAAAATAATAATATACGCGACTGAGTTGTTTCGAAAAAAGAAGTGATTGTTCAAAAGAATTGGTGCATAGCCTCGCTGACGGGAGAGCTTGGGTTTGATGGTTTGTTGGATGTCTCATTTTAGATGTTGACATTGTAGTATTGTATTTATTTCTTAGATTGATTGTATATTTCGACTGAATTACAAAGCTCCTTTTGTCTCTGCAAAGACAAAGACAATCTTTGGAATCCATTGGCTGGCTAGCGGCAGAGCCGTCCGGATCGCCAACCAAGAAGCCGTCCACCGCGAAAAGCCGTCGAGGAGCCGAAAGCCAGGCGGCTAGCCCGAAGCAATCCCACTGCGAGACCTCTCCCTCTGCCCCACGCAAGGCATCCGGCCTCCCGCTCAAAAATCCCCCACGCTACTCCACCCTCCTCCTCCCCCTCCCCGCGCCGCGCCCGAGCCCGCATGAGCAGGGGCACCCCCCACCGCCGTCCGCAGCCATGGGAGCCCAGCAGAGCGTCAATGCCGGGAAAGGTCGGTTCCCCCCTCCCCTGCCTAGCTCGATCCTCTCTCTCCGTTGCCGGGTCTGCTCTGGTCGTCATCTTGTCGCCTGTGTGGCTCACGTGTTTGTGGAAATGCCGCAGCCAAGGTGGATGTGCACGTCGACCTCACACACATGCTCTGCGAGGCGCTCCTGCTGCCGCCCCTGAGGTGCTCGGCCTTTTGCCTCGCTCGTTTCCTACCGATTGGGACCCCAAGCGTGTGCTGATTCCTTTGGTTTCTTCTCTTTCAGGAGCTCCAGCGCCACCATCTCCCAGATCGTCGGAAGGTACGCGTGTTCCCTGAATTTCATTTCACTTCTCTTATAGAGGCATATGCGGCAAATTCGTGTGCATCTCTGCCTGTATCTGTGGGCGCATGTGTTGGTGTATTTCACTTCATACGTGTTGTTCCATTTGTTGCGTCTTTGGTGTCTTCCATGTCGGTGCGCGTGCTTTGGTGTGTCATACTGTCACACATATCTCATATTTAATCATTGAGGGATATCGTTCATGTGCCTGCCCACTTGTGTGTCCGGGTTTAGGAATGATTATTGTTTGCACTTTTGTACCATTTTGTTGTGAGTTCTGAAGTTTGGTCTGCAGGATCTCCCTCAAACATCCAAGCCTATTTGGGAGGAGCGAGAAGTTGGACGTCATATTGGACAAGGGTATCAATGACTCTAATGTTGTTGTTGCCTTTAGACGCCCAAGGCCTGAATGGTTATCACAGCAGTCGTTTGTCATTCAGGTTGGCATTCTGTTAATTGCATTTCCGTGTCTTATCGGGCTTTCTGTCTGAAATTGAATATAAATGATGCAGTGCTATAGCGGAACACACTATAATGTATCCATGCCTTTTTTACCTTACGGGAGCATTGATGTATAATGTATTGATACACTGAGCAATGGACGTGTCTTCATCGTCAGCCTTAGTTCTGACAAGCTGACTTGATCTTGTTGGAACTTCATCAATCCATCTGCGGTTGGGGATATTGTTGCCTGCGACCAACACGAGGTACCCACCATGGCATGGCGGAGCTCTGGCTCCACCAGTGGTTGAACCTGTAATGGAAATACTATACATAAGACATTATTTATTTGCCATACTAACTGGAGGAATTAATGGTTCTATTATCTCGCGAGGCAGTTGTTTTGATGACTATATTATCCTAGAATGGGTTTGCTATCATGAGATTGTCCCATTATTGGTGGTGGGAGGAACCCATCCCTCATTTTGTGTTAACCTTGTGCTTGTGAAGAATGAGGTGGCGATGGACCAACCCATTCCATTGTTCAAACCAAACAAGTAGATTATGTAGTAGATTGTGTGGTCTATTTATTGTTGGTTCCTCAAACCAAAATCCCGTTAATGTGTTTGTGCTATACACTCAGCTTGATTGTTGTCATATCACTTCCATTATGAATGTTTAACTATCATGAAAGTTTGTTGGGTTATGTGTCAAATAATTTTGATAAGTATGTTGCATGTGAAAAGTGGTTAGGAGCTGTAAGTTGTCCTTTCTGTTGACACATTTTCTCGCTTGCCTTCTGGTTTGAGCAATCAGCACTCGATGTCACCAGAAATTGCGGTGCATGGTTTTCCGGCTGACAACTTCACGCGGTCAGGAAGCAGAGGGGTAAATCTAAGCCGGTTGTCACTTGGTGTGGAGCTTAATGAACCGACAACTTCAAACTGGACTTCTGGAACCAGTGTTAAGTTTGAGGTGAGCATCTAGTCATATCCAGTTGTTTGCATCATTTTCGTTTTGTACAACTACTCTTTATCAGTTGTACTTCCCCTCCAGCATATTCGCCCTGTCAATAATGACGGGCGCTCCATAGCCAGGGACCATGACGGCTTTCCCCTAACATGCAGGTGAATAACTATCCTTTTTGGATGAGCACGTTGGTATTGTAAAAAGAAGTTCCATCCATTAATGTTCTTTTGTGATGCAGTGGTAATCTCCATGACAACATGATTATTTTGAAGCAAGAGTCTGGTTATGCAGATGTTAAGGATAATAGTTTCTTAAGAGTAAGTTTGTGTTTACTTCGTCTCCATCTTTACTTGACTGTAACATCCATCTTATCTCTTAGTTCACAATGACAGGTTAATTTCCAAATGGAACAAGGATTGCCACTTGTACCTAAATCACTAACTTTCAACAGAGTTAAATGTGCTGTCTCAAAAGGCATTAAATTGGGGCCAACATTTTTGGTTACTAGGTATTGCATCTGCCTACTATTCTGCAGTAAACTCTTCTATGAAAGTTAGTTGATCTCTTCCTATGCTGCAGCTTGACAGGGGGGTCCATTGTGGGTGATATGGCACCATATCAAGCATTTGCAATAGGTGGACTTGGTAGCGTCCGGGGTTATGGCGAGGGTGCAGTTGGTTCAGGAAGACTGTGCCTAGTTGGTAACTGCGAATATACTGTTCCTTTGGTATGTAACTAAAAAGCCATATATAATCCTTGAAACAACTTATGCAGTTCATAAGTCAAACTTGGTAATCACAGGACAGTAGTGGCTAGAAGTTGCAACCAAACTTGGAATGAATAGCAAAACACAATAAAATAGACCTGTACATATTTACTTGGATATATGCTCTTCTCTCTTGTTTCACATGCTATATGCAACTTTCACTTTTCTCTATTCTTTACCCATTTTAGTCTCTATATCTTTTACCCGGGTGTATATGGAATTATGGACCATGTTATGGGATGATAGGCGGTATCTGCATGCAAAAGAAATGAGTCGGATAACTGTAATGAGAATTCATAATCTAAGAATACAATTAGAGTTGGAGTTCAGAAGTTGGGAAGTGGGAATGTCTCTCTTTGAATATACCTACTTTTTCTTGATACCAGAAGAAAGAAAAAATCAAACTCATTGAAAATTATTGACTCTAGAGATATATTACCGAAATATAAGATTAAGGCCTGCAATTGGTTCTTCTTAGAGAGTTATCTAGTCCTGTCATTTAAATAAATTCACACTTCTTTTAGTACGTAGTAGATGACTTTATCCAATTTATATTTCTATGGTCGTTGACTGGTGCAATGTCATCAGATCTGCATCCAGTGAAACCAGAGTACTGAAGAAATCATGTAGGCACATCATTTCATCACTTAAAACGCAGCCAGCACAATGTGGATATTTCCTGTGGTTGCTAAAGTTGTAGCATTTTGCTGGATAGACTTACACCCAATTGGCTCCTTTCACTTATGAATTTACAAAATATCATTATCAGTCGCTACAAGTGGTAGGAAGAGTTGGAATCAACAAATGGGAGTACTTCACTTTTCTTTGGCTAGTTGGAAGGAAGGCTATATATTTTAACTAAACTGTTGTCTGGCGACCTGTTAGCAAATGATAGCTTCCTTGAATAAAGTTTTAGGCTTTATAGGTGCATGTTGCAGTTTGCATATTGATCCATCTAATTTATCAGTTAATAATTTCGTTCTAGCCCAAAATTCTGCATAGCTAATGATGATGACTGGAACTGCTGTACGAGATGTACACCATTTTCATTTGAATTTTCCTGCTATATAGACAAAGTGAACTCACCTTTGTTACTGTCACTTAATATACCCTGGAGTTATATGGACTATTGAAGCATCCACCAACGGAAATCCATACCGGTTCATAGTGTTTATCTTGTGGTAATCTTGTCCATTCTGATTATTCATAAAATACTGAAACATCTGTTTCTGTGAAGGCAAAGCATGTCGAAGGTTCTCTTTTCATGGACTGCGGCAGTGATTTAGGATCTGCTCGTCATGTTCCTGGTAAGGAGTTCACTTCATCTCTGTATACTTGAGTACTTAGTAAGCCTGTTTGCTTTTGTACTCAAAATAACATAAAAACATGACTTTATGTAGAAGAAAAATGAGTTTGATATTTAAAAATGAACGGTATACTTCATGGAGTAAAATGAGGGGCTTGATTTGCAGCCGCTCACTACTCAGCTACATTAAATTTATGCAACTTTGTTTTTATGTGGACAGCACGTCAGCATTCCTCATATAGTTTGAGCTTACTATTAAATTGGGTAGGAATTACAAGTTAATTTACTGATTGCAAAATCAGTTGTACACTGGAAGCTTAAATACTTAATTTTGCCATCAGTCACGAAATATTTGCAACACCTCAACGCTGAGTTGCAGTTGATGTTTTTCTATTTAGCTACTTGATATTTCTGTGATCATACTCATTCCTTCTGTTGTGAATTTGCTCATTGATCATTCGTTAAATAAACGGCAGGCAATCCAGCTCTTCGGCAAGGGAAACCAGGATTTGGTGTTGGATTTGGATACGGGGTCCACTTTAACACAGACATAGGCCAAATCCGAGTAGACTACGCGATGAATGCCTTCAGTCGAAAGACCTTCTACTTCAGCATCAACAGTGGTTCTGGCACATAGGTTATCACGCAGACAAGCACACATCTGACATAGCATAGGAATACCGTCTATTTGATTCGTGACATGACATGCCATGCCATGAAATAACTCTCCCCAGTTCAGTGGGAATTATGTTTTTCCTTTCCTTACTTTTCCATGAATTGTACAGAGTTAGGACTTAGGAGGTGTTTGATTCTCTGCCACAATTTTTGGCCAAATGTTGTCACAATCATCAGAAATTTGACCTCCCTTTTGATTGGGATATGTTGGTGTTGTTATAGATTGTACCAATCCAGCTGTCAAGTCTTTGCCGATGCACTGCTCACATGGAAAGTGAAAGAGATATTGTAACGCCACTTGCATTTTTAATGTTCATTACTATCCACAGAAAAAAAGATTGCCCGTTTTCTTAGCTGAAAGCACCAGCTTCACTTGAGTGCCACACAATGGGTTTTCCGGTTTCCAACTTGTTGACTCTGAATTTTGAAAATGCAACTTGCAGTGAGGTAGTTCAGGTGGATCGCCAAAATTATATATTTTTTTCGCGAGGAGGATCACCAAAGATTATAGATAATGCACAGCTTTACGCCATTGTTTGAGCATTCATACATTGTTTTCTTCGAAAATTTAACCACAAAAAATCACAAGGCATTTGGGTTTATCACATCAAAGTCGTATTTCTCTATAGGTATAGAAAAACTTTTCACAACACTGTATTTACTCTAAATATTTTTGAGAACATGAGTAAGAAAACTAGCAATCAAACAATGTAATGGAGATCTTGTCCGTGTTCACTCATCAAAGCTATTACAGTACAAGTTCAATCCACGGGCGCAGATCAGATCGAAACATTGCAAGGCAAACAATGCCAGCAGTTCGCAAGATCAAGCAAAGGCAACAATCCTGCACTCGCAAACCAGAGTACATTTCAGGCAACGCATGCGAGCAGTGGCTACACCGGCGAGGTGGCCTCGAGCAGCTCCTCGCCGAGGACGCCGTCGACCTCGTCGCCGGTGATCCGGTCGAGGACGAGCACGATCCCCATGGCGAAGGCGGCGTCGAAGCCCGCCCGCAGCCAGAGCACGAAGACGTCGCGCCCCAGCACCACGTGCGCGCCCTCGTCCACCTTCCTCCGCACCTCCGCCACCACCACCTCCTCCGCCCCTTCCTCGCCCCCCTCCCAAGCGGAGGCCGCCACCACGACGCGGCAGCACCGCCTGGGGAACGACCCCTCGACCCTGAACTCGGCCGCGGGACCGGGGGCTGTGAGGAGGTCGACGAGGACCCCGGATCCGGCCCCGCCGAGGATGGAGGAGCGGCGGGCGGAGAAGAGCGGCTTCTGCTGCTGCGCGGCGGCGCCGTCCCCGAGGAAGCCATCCCAACGGTGGTGCAGGCTGGGCCTGCGCCTGCGGACCGTGAGCACGGGCTCCCCCTCGGCGCCCAGCAGCGCGAGGTCCCCGGCCGCGGTCCCGCCGCCGCAGACGCCTCCCCGGCCGTACGTCTCGACGCGGAAGGCCAGCGCCCCCGTGCGGTGGTCGTAGGCCTCCAGCCCATCCCCCGGGGAGAAGAGCGTGGTCTTGCGCACCGTCAGCTCCCTGTCCTCCGCCTCGCAGTACCGCTCGTCCCCCGCCACCATCACCGGCACCGCCCCCTTCATCTCTTCTGGCTGGCTGGCGTCTGGGACGACCGAGCGAGGTGGTGCTGGTTGTAAAATAGCGTGGGCGGTGGGCGTCGGCGTTTTCTTCTCGGTGGGAGGCGCGCGCGCACGTGTTGGCCCGTGGCCGTTTGTCGGCGCCCCACAAGAAGGGATTCGCTTCGCCTCGCCGTGCGCCCGACGGCGGTGGACAAGCTCGTTGTCGGAGCTGCTGTCGACGGGAGCGATTTTTTTTTAATAGTGCACTTTTTTTCAGCTTTTCCAAATGTAGCATTAATATGTAGCTAATTTCATAACTAGGGCACCGTTGCGTCCGGACGCGATTAGGAGGAATTCTATCCGCCGGATACGAGTAGCGGAAAACGAGGCGGCCGACGCATGCACAGCCTGCTATTGTATCCGCCGGATACAATAGGTGGTTTCCGGGCTAAACGCACCCAACCGGTCAAGCAACGCGCACCCAAAAACTCGTTATTTCCATTACTTTGCATTATTTTTAGTAGCGGCAAATATTTCGGAAGTTTTATCTTAGAGTAATATTTAAGAATATATATTGGAAGTAACATTTATATTAATATAGAAAGTGCGTGATACATCGGTATTACATACCGCAAACTAAAATATTAAAAGTGTGTGATACATCGGTATTATATACCGCAAACTAAAATAGAAATACATGATTTGGGACAACTAAAATTAATTTGAGCTGGTGGGTTCAACATACCGCGCTCTGGATCAACGACAGCCACAAAGATGAAGATATCTTCATGCCTAGCGATTGGGCCAAGAAGAAAGGGGCGTCATCGAAGAGCAAAGAATCTACCTCGTCTAAGCCCAAGGGCGCTGCTTGCAAGGGCAAAGAAACTGCACCGTCATGGTTGAGCGACGTAGACGATCTCGACGACGACGACCACTTCATGCCTAGCGACTCGGCCAAAAAATCTTCTTCAACAAAGGGCAAGAGAGTCACCAAGCCTTAGTTATTCATACTATATTTGTATCTTAATTTTAGTTGTCCCGAATCATGTATTTCTATTTTAGTTTGCGGTATATAATACCGATGTATCACGCACTTTTAATATTTTAGTTTGCGGTATGTAATACCGATGTATCACGCACTTTCTATATTAATATAAATGTTACTTCCAATATATATTCTTAAATATTACTCTAAGATAAAACTTTTGAAATATTTGCCGCTACTAAAAATAATGCAAAGTAATGTAAATAACGAGTTTTTGGATGCGCGTTGCTTGGCCGGTTGGGTGCGTTTAGCCCGAAAACCACCTATTGTATCCGGCGGATACAATAGCAGGCCGTGCATGCGTCGGCCGCCTCGTTTTCCGCTACTCGTATCCGGCGGATACAATTCCTCCTAATCGCGTCCGACGGACGCAACGGTGCCCTAGTTATGAAATTAGCTACATATTAATGCTACATTTGAAAAAGCTGAAAAAAAGTGCACTATTAAAAAAAATTCGCTCGACGGGAGGAAGAAAGGGATTTGATCCGGGAAAGCAAGGAATAATGAAGGTTTGGATGGATGGAGCTGGACGCGGTCGGCGGGGCGGAAGATAACGTAATTATAAGAGGCGATTGTGATCGTAAACAAACTCCATCGCGGCTAGCTAGCTTTTTTTTTAAACATAAAATATATTAAGCTAGCAAGCCGCCTCATTAAAAACCTTCCAGTCCCCTTAGGTACCCTGGTAAGGAAAAGAGTGCGTCTGAAACTTGCTGCTTCACTCAAAATTCGGTTACATCACTGATAAGTTTATCTATGAGAAAGCTAGGGGGTTCATCGACCCAATTACAAGAGAGAACATTAGCAAAACTAAACTTAGCTAACTCATGTGCTACTTTATTTGCCTCCCTCGGGCAATGACTGAACGAGACATCCCCCATCGAAGTAACCAAATCCACACAATCCGCATAAATTGCTGCATTCTCATCCCACCATCGTTCTTCTCCTTTGCAGGCATCAATTACCCCAGTTGAATCTGATTCTGCCTGCACCCTATTACATCTAATCTCATTTGCCAGTTTAAGTCCTTCTCTCATCGCGATAGCTTCAGCCATCAAGGGATTGGTGACATGCGGTAAGAACACACACGAGGCAGCTAAGAAATTTCCTTGAAAGTCACGAAGGACTGCTCCCGCCGCACCTGCATGTCTGTCTTCGAGGAAAGAGGCATCAACATTTAACTTAACATGGCGAGGCTTCGGTTTAGACCATCTAGCTTCCGTAGTTCCTGCAGGCTTCGAAGCCTTCAACGCATTAGCTGTAATAGAAAGAATAGACATTTTGCATCTATAGATAGGAGGGACTACTTCATTATGTGTCCTGCGACGTCGGATCCACCATAAGTACCAACAGGAGACCGAGATCAGTTCCTTCAAACCAATTTCAGAGAAACCCGCCAGAGTATTGTCTTGGCGCCTTAGCAATTCTTCAAGCACAGAGGAACCCGCACGATCCACCTGCTCTGCCTCGATAATTAAATCAGCAATGCCCAACTTGTTCCACAACTCCCTAGCCGTTTCACATTGGAAAAGTAGGTGACTAATATCCTCTGGACCTTGGTTACAAATGGGACAGCCACCTGTAGAACCAATATGGTGATTATAAAGTATAGATTTTAGAGGAAGAATGCCATGAAGGGCCCGCCACATGAAGATCTTGACTTTACTAGGGATTTTCATTTGCCACAAAATTTTCCAAACTGAATTACTCGCCGATCCGCCTGGAATGGAAAGGCTGGCCGCCGACGCAGCAAACTGATGATGCCACTGTAAGTAGTATCCAGACCGGACAGTGTAACGACCATGCTTTGTTTCACTCCAAGCGATAAAATCATCAAAACCATGTCTATGTAATGGTATTTGCATTATGCGATGCACATCTACCACTCCGAACAGATCATTTAACAGATCAATATCCCACTCACCAGAGATTGGGTCAATTAGATCACTCACCTTGGTATAAACAGCTCCTTGTCTGGGTGATAAAACCCTTCTATTCGGACTACTAGGGATCCAAGGGTCATTCCAGATGTTTATTTGCTCCCCATTACCAACCCGCCAAATGTAGCCTCTTTTGAAAGTAGTAATCCCAGCAACTATGCTTTGCCAAGTGAAAGACGAACCAGCCTTTGGACCTGCTTTGAGAATGTTCCCATCTGGATAGTATTTTGCCCGCAATACACGTGCACATAAAGAGTCCGGGGTATCAATGAGTCTCCAAACTTGCTTAGCCAACATTGCCAAATTAAAGGAGTGAAAATCACGAAAGCCCATACCACCTTCATTTTTAGGGTAGCACAATTTCCACCAGGCGCACCAGTGCATCTTTTTGCTATTCTCATCATCTCCCCACCAGAATTTGGATATGGCATCCATCATACGCTTGCACACTCCCTTGGGAATCAAAAACACCGACATAGCATAAACTGAAATTGCTTGAGCAACAGCCTTCAGCAAGATCTCTTTCCCACCAATCGAAAGCAACTTTTCCTTTCAACCATTAATCCTTTGGATGATCCTCTCAATGAGGCTCTCAAAGGAATCACTCCTATCAATTCCAACAAAGGCCGACAGGCCCAAGTATTTATCCGAAAGGGCTTCTGTATCAATATGGAGAGCCTCGCAAATTTCTGCTCTCATAAGCGCATTAGTATTTGGAGAGAAGAAAATACTGCATTTTGCCAAACTCACTAATTGTCCCAAATTTGCACAATAGGTATCCATCACTTGTTGCAAGGAAGTTGCATTATTCATATCAGCTTTCATGAGAATAAGGGAATCATCAGCAAAAAGTAAGTGGGAGACTAATGGTGCATTCCTGCACACCCTAACCCCATCGATGCCACCAACTTCTTCTTCATGCAATAAAAGACTAGATAATCCTTCTGCACACAATAGGAACAAATAAGGAGAAAGAGGGTCCCCTTGATGGAGACCTCTCGTAGGAGTAAACATCTCGGTTTCTTCAGAATTAAATCGCACTTGATATCTTACCGAACTTACACATGCCATCATGAGAGAAATCCATCTCTCCGCAAACCCCATCTTCCTCATCATATTCTCTAGGAAGATCCACTCCACTCGGTCATAGGCTTTGTGCATATCAAGTTTCACCGCACAAAGTCCATTAGATCCCGATCTCTTATTTTTAATAGTATGGACACACTCATAGGCCACCAGGACATTATCTGTAATCAATCGACCAGGGACAAAGGCACTTTGCATTGGGGAAATAACCTCTGGAAGAATTACTTTTAGCCTATGAGCTAGCATCTTTGAAATGATTTTGTAGATCACATTACACAAACTGATCGGGCGAAATTGTGTAACTGATTCTGGGTCCTCAACTTTTGGAATAAGCACTATCGTAGTATCGTTCCACCCAGCCGGAATAATGCCAGTGTTTAAAGATTGTAAAACCTCACAAGTAATCTGCTCACCGCAAACATCCCAAATTTTTTTGTAGAACACAGCATGAAGGCCATCAGGACCCGGAGCCTTCAGATCACCAATACTGAAGGCCGCCTTCTTAACATCTTCCGGAGAGAAAGGAGCCAGAAGTTTTTCATTCATAGAATCATCAACACGCGCTGGGACCTTTTCAAGGATTGCAGGGTCCGTAACCTGGACCTCAGATGTAAACAAGTTAGCGAAATAGTTCAGAATTAAAGGTTTCAAAGGATCCGTACCTTCTACCCAGTCACCGTCATCATTTTTTAATTTGGTGATTCTATTCTTCTTTCGACGGGCAGAGGCGAAATTATGAAAGAAACTTGTGTTTCTGTCTCCAAACTGAAGCCAATTTGCACGAGACCTCTGAGCCCAGTAGACCTCATCTTGCTCAAGTAAAAGTTCAATCAAATCTGCCATCTCCTTTGCTTTAGATTCATTTTAATCCGAAATCGGACCATTCATAGCTTTTTCTAATTCTCTTTGTGCCTTACGTAGATGACGCTTCGGCTTCCGCAGCACTTGATTGTCCCAAGCATGCAAGGAATCATGCATTCGACTTAAATGCCCCAGGACACCATCATCAGAACCGCTCTCAGCTTCATCCCAAGCGCGCTGAACAACTTGCCGAAACTCACTTTCTCTTAGCCACTTCGCTTCAAAACGTTTCAACCTTGGGCCTGTATTTATGATTTCTTGATAATCAGTATCCAGAAGTATCGGTCTATGGTCCGAATGAACAAATCCTAAGTGCTGTAACTTTGCACCCGGATACATGTTATTCCAGGGTCCGGAGGCCACTGCTCGGTCGAGGCGTTCGCGAATTCTGCCTCTCTTCCACGTGAAAGCCTCCCTTGAAAACCCCAAATCTTCGAGCTCACAATCAGATAAAGCATCTCTGAAGCCTTGCATATTGCTCTGAGGCCGAGGGTTCCCACCTTCTTTCTCATGAGAGTATAAAATTTCATTAAAGTCTCCCAAGATGACCCAAGGCAGCGAGGAATTGCTTTTCAGTTCACGTAATTTGTCCCATGTCTTGTACCTGTCCTCCCATCGCGGTTCACCGTAAATACCGGTAAAACGCCATTCTTTATCTGGGCTATCATTAATCTTCACGTCAATGTACATAGGGGCAGAAAATAGAAGATCAATTTGCACCTCTCTTTTCCAGAGTAAAATTAAACCACCACTTCTCCCATTGCTTGGATTAATAATTTTAAGATCCATCTGTAACCGTCTCCTCAAACAATCAGCCGGATAGTCATCGAGATGTGTTTCCGACAAGAACATCACCTCCGGGCAACAGCGCTTCTGGAGATCCACAAGCGATCGAACTGTTGGGTCGTTGCCAAGACCCTGATAGTTCAAACCTAATATCCTCATTGCGACCGGACAGACTCTTCACGAGGGCCCGCCGATCCTAGTGAAGGGGAGTCAGCTCCGGCCTTCTTCGAACGTTTATTTCGTTCAATATCAGAATCCTCCACCTGAGCCTGTGGAGAAGAAGGTTCATCAGTAATCATAGGAAGAGTAGAATTACCGTCATTGTCCTCAGCAGTGGGATTGTTATACTCCAAAGCAAGCCTCCTTTTACTTCCAGAGTCTGTACTAGTACGGTCATCCACATTGATACCGGATTTTTTGTTCGGACTAGTAGCCGTGTCATCCAATTCATCTTCAGTAGGGGTTTTTGCATTGAACCTCCAGCTCCGCAAAACCCCCTTATCTCTGTTACCATCAGTATCAAATCGACCCACACCTGCATCACGATTTCCTCCTCTACCTTCACGTCCACCACGACCAGTTCTCCCCCCACGAACACCTCGAATTCCTCGCCCATGCCAGGAATCCCAGTCTGCTTTCAACCAGTCTCCCCATTTTAATTTTTCTTCATCAAATTCTCCCGTTCCACACTCCAGGTGTGAGTGTCCTATCATACCACAGGCCCCACAGAACCTCGGCATTTTTTCATACTTGATCTGGTATATTTCTCTCTGCCCAGCACGAGACATTGACACAAAGCGAGCCAATGGCAGACGAACATCAAGCTTGACCCGAGCTCTCACAAAGTTCCCTGCACCTTGCACATTCAATTCAACCTCAGAAACCTTTCCCACCTTTCTTTCAACCAGATTAGTAATCAGAGCTTTTTTCCTATACCCCACAGGAACCTTGTGAATTTGTATCCATGTGGAGAAGAAATTAAGATCAATTGTTTCCGGGGCCGCTAGACCATCATATTTTTCAATACAGACAGCGGATTGTCGAAATAACCAGGGACCCCCTTCATCTACCTTTAGCCAATCCCCGAGACAAAAGCACTGGATCGTGAACAGGTTACCTTCAAGGTGTTGGAATTGTACCTCACGAGCTGGACTCCAAGCCACCTTCATATGTTGTTCAAAAGTTTGAGGACTAAAGAAGTTCGTAGAGTGAACCCTTGCCAAAGCCATCCACTTTAGGCCCTGTTGTGGAGCCTCCTCCTCTTCCTCAAAAACGAGATCATCAAATTCATCATCCTCAATACCCAAGCGCTCAAGCATCTCATTGATGTTTTCTTTCTTTTTCCCTCCTGATCCCCTAGGCCCGGTCAACGAACTCGTCCCAGGATCCGCCATCGAGAGAGCTTTGAGGACGCCAAAACCCTAGATCGGACTCGAAACCGACAATGCGATCAAGTATGAAGAGATCCCCGGCTAGCGCAATACCTGGGCCAGAAGAACTCTTGACAGGGGAGAGATTGACTCCGTTCCAGAAGAATTCCGGTAGCGGAGGAATTGGAACCTAGTCGCCAGAGGACGCTCGGTCTTTTCCGTCGGGACTGCACCTGTGGCTTTGCTCCTCACGCAAACTTGAACGCTCCTTGACAACCACCGTACTCCTCTTCCGATCCCACCCAAGAGCAGGAAGACGATCGGGACAGTAGCAGAACTCCAGGCCGGCAAGATACCAGCGAGGAGGAAGCAAACCCTAGTCGCCCGGCAGTCGCCTGTCGAGCGCTAGGTCGAAAACAGGTGACCTCTCTCTCCTCAATCGATCAAGGTAAAACTGATAAGGCCATCGCGTCTAGCTAGCTGATTAGAATAGGAGTTGGAATGTTGTTCTCCTCCTCGTACCGTACCGTACCGTGCAGGAGTCACTAGGAAGTATAGGAACTACAGTCGGATAAGATTGTTTAGCTTGCGTCGTGGTCGTAAGCGTGAGATTACGTACGAGTCTAGGAGCTAGGTCTCGATGACATCTGATCCGACTCTCATTGGCTCTAATCTCTACTTATATAAGTAGTTATTTTGGAGAAAAAATATTATAAACTATGAAGAGACTATTTAAATGTATGCTATAAGAAACTATGAAGAAACAACTCCACTATTAATTTCTGTAAAACTTTTTTCTATATGTATGCACGATTTTTATGATTTGGAATCCAGTGTTGGGTTATTTATATGCGGGGTGATTGAATTATATCTTCAGTTTTTATGCATATCGAGTGCTTGATGAAATGCTTGCAGGAAGCAGGGGCTAAGGATGTACAATCTTGTTGCTGATGGTTTAAATTGTAATGGGAGCTTCGTTTATAAGGGCATTTTCTTAATGCCATTACTATTCTAGATTCTATTTCGTGGTTGATGCAAAATTAGGATGCAAAAGGAGAGGTGCAAAATTGAGGATTTATCAATCTTTCATTTGTCCTTACTGATAAGAACAACTCAACGTAGTTACTGCATATCAGTTATCAGGATATGATAATTGGCTTACTTGGGCCTGAATCTTGTATCTACATCCGCAACATAGTGTACCCTGTTAAAAAAGTCTTCAATGTAAGCTATGCCTTCTCTCTCACTTATCTATCTTTTGTGTATTTTTCACTATGTATTCTTGTTTCGGCTGGTATAAGAGATGTTAGTGTTTCCTAGAGCGTACATGATAAGCTACTTTCACCTGCCGCTGGGAGTTAATGAGTTTTTTCTTGTAATCTATTCAACTTTTTCTGGTTGTGTAATTGCAATGCATTTTTTCCCAACGATTCAGCATATCTTCAGGTTCCTGGTGTAGTTGAGGGCGCAAAACTTCTGTGCGGGTACAACTGGCACTTAAAAGACCTTCCGTGTAGATGAGTTCTCTTGAGTGAGACTAATCGAGTTACGAAGAAACCTTTGCAATCGTGTTGTGCAGTTGGGTTCTCTATGGAGGAACTTCGTTGTGGGGACCAAGGGGTCTTCTTAAGAAGAGTTGCTTTGATGAAAAGAGTGTAGCCATGATGGCAAGTCAAGGTGGGGCCCTGTGAAGGCAAGCCTTGTGTATGTTGGCGTGATGACGAGAGAAAGGAAATGACCTTGAACAATAGCTGTCCGTAGCACACCCTGCAATGACTTCGACCAGCGGACCAGCCTATCTAATACCCTACGCCATGACCTTAGAAGTTCGTACCCCATGATATTCAATGACCTTCCAATACTTGTGCGCTCTACCCATCTCTACTGAACAAACCCACTACACATCGCTGGCAAAACCTACATCGAGTGGCAGGGTATGTGTGTAGGCCTTTTCAAGGACATTCGAAACAACATGTCGATAAATTGCTATAGAAAGTGGGGCTAGATCGAGAGTTATGTCATACATTTGAAGGGTTATGCGTCTTTGGTGTGTTGTGCATACTGATGGCAGGGTCCAAACAGATAATGCATCATGTTTGCTTTATTTGCATCTGTCAATAAATGTGTCTTGTTATTTGGGGAGGAAGCCATCCACCCACATCCTCTGATTCATATGCATCATTTCCTTCTTAGTTGCATATGAGATATCTAGCATTGGTCGATTATACTTTTTAAAATGAGTTCTAATAAACTCATTTCTTGATAGATTGTATTCGAGCCAATTTTTGAGACAATTATTTATGAAATTTGGTGCTACTAATGCAAATGAAGACATAACTCTCCGATGCCAAATCTAAGACAAGCTAATCATTTACTAGAAGGACCTGTTAGTTTGCATTGTTTTCTCTTAGCATAACACTGACCCCCCCCCTTTGTTTTTGCAGCGTTAATAACTATCTGTCTCTTGATCTCCATATAAACTTTAATTGTTAGCAAGCATATTGAATAATTAAGGAGAAGTTTTCCACCTTTGAGGTACTCCTTTCCACACTTGGGGGGTTTCACCCTGTCTAACCACCTCAATAACTATGTTAGAAATACAAGGTCATGATTGATCATTTACAAGTAATTTGCCTAAACCTGAAAAGAATGCTAATATCATAAAGCTGGCATAGGTGTTCATTGAGACCTTGTTTATCACAAATCGTGCTTGTTCTGACACTGTTTCTGATTATTGTAGAGTTCACACTTGGGGGTTATCCTTTCCCATAATTATATCTTCTCTTACTAAAATTTTCCATTACTAGATATGCTCATATCTTATCCCATTTCTATGTGAAATACTAATTTTATATTTTATTTGCAGGCTCAGAAGCATTAATGCGGACAGTGTCACCTCCAATGATTTCTTGGTTTCAGAAGAATATTCTTTTAGTCTTCATTACGCATGTTGTAGCGGATAGAAACTACCTACAGATGTTTGCTTCGTCCCCACTGAAAGAGCATGTGCCCCCATGTGTGGTTTTGGTAATTAATGACAATCCCTATGGACTAATATTTGCATTGAGTTATATTTGTAGGACTTGTCCGTAGACAACGCTTGAGCCATATGTTGGGTTCAAGGTTGTAAGAAGTTGAATATAAAGAAGATTATGTGATGATCAAGGTGTTATGCAAGGAGTGATCCAAAGATTGGTCATAAGGGAGTTGAGCCTATATAGAGTGTGTCTTGAGGAATAAGATGGAGTGATCTCTCATGTGCATTCTCAAGACATCATCATTATAAAGGAAGAAGATGAAGTGCAATGTTGATCAAGTCGAAGCGCAAGTTCAAGATAGGCTTCTCGAAGATATCATTTGCTTGAAGCTCGGTGTCCATTTGGTGGTAATGGACATGTGAAGATATTTCTCTAGTGTCTCTCCCATAGTGAAGTATGGGGGAGCAATCCGCAAGACTTCACCGAGCAAGCGCAATCAAGAAAGGTAGTCCAACTTGAGAAGATCAAGATCGTCACCATCTAGCTCAAGCGGAATGCGCAAGACGAAGGTATGTTCTTGATAGGGTTTCTTTATTACCGGTCTCATAGTGTGGGAGACCGGGTTTTAAGATCGATAGCCGTACTATCAAGAGGGGCTCTCGAGTGAGTAACTTATTCGTATTGTTCGTAGAGAGCTCAAACCTTTGCATTCTTGGCATCATCTTTCTTGGTTCTTATTTGGCTTTTCCCCTTGTGAGGTTCTAGAGCTTGTGGTTATTCTCATGACAAGCTCTAGTTCATCGAAAATGGATTTCCTATGGAAAACTTGTTGAGTTTTCGATGTTTGGAGAATTTACCGGTTCCTCATATAGAGAGGCTTATTAGCTCTAAATTCATAGTAAATTCTCCCTTGCTGGTTCTTAATTTTCCCTTGTTGTGAGGTTCTCCTTGTTGTTAGCTTTCCAACAAAATTGGTTTCATCTCATTCGGAGTTTCCTTGCAAAAGTTATTTGGTTTCTAGACTATCCAGTTCGACCCCTGGTTCGGCCAGGCCGGGCTCCAGGACGGACTTTCCGGCGGCTGACCGGACTAGTTCGGCGCGGGACCAAACTGCTATACTAGCGCGTGTTTCAGCGCCGGGCCATAAAATTCCGGCGGGCCGTCAGACCGTCCGGTCTCCAGTCCGGCAGCGCCGGACTTACGGCCGAACTGGCCGGCGGGCTGCTTCCAACGGCCATATTTTCCCCACCTATAAATACCCCTTCTTCCTCCTTGAGCTAACCACGTTTTTTGGCTTCTTTCTCCTCCATTGTTGATCTTGAAAGCTTGCCCTCCCTCCTCCTTTCCTCCCATATTTCTTGCATCTTTTTGAGGGAAAAGAGAGAGGAGATCTAGATCTATATTTCCACCAATCACTTTCTCCTCTAAGTGAGGGGAACTTATTGGATCTAGATCTTGGATTTTTTGTGGATTTCCTCCTTGTTCTTCCTCTCATATCCCTCCATAGCATTTGTTGCTTTGGTAGGATTTGGGAGTGAAGGATTTGAGCACTTCGTGTGTTCTTGCCATTGCATTTGGTGCATCGGTTTGAGTTCTCCTTGGAGATTCGGTGGTGAAAGCAAGAAGCTTATTTCCTCTTGGGTTCTTGGAACCCTAGACGGCTTAGTGGATTTCTTAGGGACCTCCAATTAAGTTGTGGAGATCTTTCCAAGCTTTGTGGTGCCTCCGTGGCAATTATTGGGAGCCTCCAATTGAGTTGTGGAGTGTGCCCCAATCTCAGTGGCTTTGTGGATTTGGGAGCCTCCAATTAAGTTGTGGAGTAGCCCCAAGCTTTGTGCGGGTTCGGTGACCGCCCTCAAGGGTCCCATAGTGGATCGGGTCTTCCATCTTGGTGGGAGGGCTCGAGGAGATTATGGTGAGCCTCCGTGGCATTTGGGGAGCCTTGTGCCTCCACACCGCTCCAATGGAGATTAGCACCCGCAAGGGTGTGAACTTTGGTATACATCGTTTTCTCCGCATGCCTCGGTCATTTCTATACTCGAGCTCCTTTACTTATGCAATTTACTTTGTGATAGCCTTCATGCTTGAAGTTATATATATCTTGCTATCTCATAGTTGCTTATCTTGTTTAGCATAAGTTGTTGGTGCACATAGGTGAACTTGGTTTTATTTAGGTTTTGTATGCTTGCCAAATTAAACGTTAGTTTTATTTCGCATTTGTCAAGCCACTCATAAAAGTTTTAAATCTCCTATTCACCCCTCCCCCTCTAGGCGACATCCGTGTCCTTTCAATTGGTATCAGAGCAAGGTCTCTCATTTTAAGGATTCACCGCCTTGAGAGCAAAGATGTCGGCTAGGGGATTAGTGCACAATGACACCTTTATATTTGATGGCACTATTTATGATATATGGAAAATTTGCATGCTTAATCATTTTCGTGATATGGACCCAAATATAGAGCGAATTCTAGATATGGGTTTTTCTCCTCCTAAGGATTCCCGAAACCTATCTTTAGAGGAGAAGAAAAATTCTTATCTAGAAGCTCAAGCTTCTAATGTGCTTGTTGATTTTGTGAGCAATGCAGTTATTCTTGCAATCATGCCTTTCCGTAGCGCTTATGAGTTTTGGACAAAGATTCAAGAAAAATATGATGTGTCAAACATTATTTATGATGATTGTATTCCCTCCACTTTCGGCCGTGATGAACTCTCATCCACTTCACCAATGTGTGGTAAGACACAAGGTAACGCTATGGTGAGTGGTGATGAATATTGCAATGTTGATAGTCAGCTTACTTGTGATGACCGTTTATATCTATCTCATTGCAATGCTTCATCTTTGGACTTAAACACCTCTAGCACCATAAATGATTTACATGCTTGTGTTGATAGTCCTTGCATATCATGTGCAAGTTGCATGAATAAATCTCATGATGATATGCTTTATTTGTCTTGTTTCCATGATACAAATATATCTACTTCCTCTAGTTGTTGTGTGTCTAACAATGTAGAGGAAAACAATTATTCCATGGGCCAAGACAAGATTTTAATTAGCTTTAAGTGATTCTTCTTCATCATCTCTTGGTTCCCACATGTGCCTTATGGCTAGGTCTTCAAAGGTAACTCTTACTTTGGAACCCAATATATCTAGTGATGATGATGAGGATAATGAAGAAGAGGATGATGACTTTGCCTCTCTAATTGAAAAGAGTGAAATGTTTTTTCATGCTATTCGTAAGAATAAAATTGCTTGCTCTTACTTCTATAAGATTTTGGCTATTGCCACCGAGAGCAATAAAATTATCGAGGAGCATGAGAATACCATCTTTAAAATGCAAGGTCATGCCCGTGATTACGCGGACGAGATTGAGGATTTAAAAGAAGCTCTAGAAGAAGAACAAACCACCAAGGAATCTCTTGAGGAGACCTTTACTTTAGAATTGTCTAAAATAAAGAAATCTTATGATAGAACTCTTATGGTGGCAAATGATTTTGAAACTAAATATGAAGAGCTTGTAGCTACTTATGCTAAACTCCTTGAGAATGTTGAGCTTCTTAAAAATGATTCTAGGGTTGTTTCGAGTGAGCCCCTCATTTTCACCGAGTCACATGAGAAACTTAAAGCTTCAAATTCAAATGAGCTTACTAAATTGCCTTCTCCTCTTTCCATTAGTATACCCGAGCTCCTTTACTTATGCAATGTTGGGGATATACCAAATAGGTATACCAGCGACGTAGTCTTAAATCAGCAAGCCAGGGTGGCCCATCAGGGGTGGTATGGCGGATTCGCCATACCGGGCGGCCCAGTTGCTGAAATTGGCACGGCGGTACTAGACGCAGGCGCTTATGGCGGATCCGGAGACAGGTCCATGGCGGGCTACTAGCGGCGAGCCTATGGCGGATCCTGAAGATGGCCCATGGCAGGTGACCTTGTAGCGCACGCATAGGACTTAGTCTAGGACTCCAAGTTGTATCCGCTCCGGTACCAACGTGTAGCCCACGCCAGGCGCCTTTATAAGCTCGGCGTGGAGCAGCCCTTGAGGCGAGAGACCAATCTTACGGCCGATCGCATAGCGAAACAGCCAACCTCATCATTGTAACCGAGCACTTGTTGCCATATAGTGAATTATAGCAGCACGTAGGATCTCGCCACCGTCGCGGGATCTGAAGCTGGGTAAACTCGTGCTACCACCGTCCTGGATCGCTCCTCTGTGTTCACCCCCTTCCACAAACCGCCATACCCCTACCTCTATGGCAGATCTGTTGACGAAACCACGACAGTTGGCGCCCACCGTGGGGCATCACGGTGGTTCCGGGGCGGATACAATATGGAGTCCTAGACTAAGTCCTATGCGTGTACTACAAGGCAACCTGCCATGGGCCTGTCTTCGGTGGTCCGCCATGGGCCTGTCTCCGGATCCGCCATAAGCTCCTGCGTCCAGTAATCCACCATGGCATGGCAGCGTGGAATCTGCCATAAGCTCCTGCCGTCTGGGAATCTGCCATGGCATGGCAGCGTGGAATCTGCCATAAGCTCCTGCCGTCTGGGAATCTGCCATGGCATGGCAGCGCGGAATCTGCCATGCCACCAGCAACTAGGCCGCCCGGTTGGCTATCCGCCATACCACTTCCATGGGCCACCCTGGTTTGCCGGTATGAGACTACGTCATTGGTATACCCGTTTGGTATATCCACAACAGTAGCCCCCGGAGTTCTTTGAGATCTTCCCTTCTGTCTTCAATGCTTGATGGGCTTTTTATCTTCGTCTTCAAGATAGTCGCGTGAAAGATCTCGTAGAGCTCCCAAAGAATAAATTTTATCCGCCTAGAACTTTAGGCGGACCAGTGACGTCTCATACTTGCAGGGCAATTCTCCAGATACAGGCTTGTATGCTACTGCGAACGAATCCAAGGCGGATAACTAGTATTTTTTTCCGAGCTCAAGGAACGTTCTTTCCAGTATAAGATGTTTCCTCGAAGCTTACCAAACAGTGAGCGCAAAATTATCGCACTGCTTTTATTTTTGAACTTCGATGCTTTTACACCATGTGTAGCCCCCGAGCGCCATGGTGGGTTCTCATAGAGAATCCATCAGGGTGCTCTTAGAGAAACTACTTAGAATATTTAGCCTGTAGCCCCCGAGCACCGCTACGCAATTTTCCTAGCGGTGCTCTTAGAAGACTTAGGATTTTTTGCTAGCTGTAGCCCCCGAGCGTTATGGCGGATTTATATCCGGCATAGGGCTCTAAGAGAACTACGTAGTTAAAATGCGATGAGTAGCCCCCGAGCGTTATGGCGGATTTTTATCCGGCGCAATGCTCTAAGAGAACTTCACAAAATTTAGCATCGGTGTAGCCCGCGAGTGTCAATGTGGAATTTACTTGAAAATCCGGCTTGATGCTCTTAGAGAACTTCACCAGTTATTAGATCAACATATTATGGTCGCAGCCCCCGGGCGGCCAGCTCCATGGCGGCCGGCTCCAAGGTGACCTCAAGGCATCCTGTTCCATGGCGGTCTCAAGGCATCCTGCTCCATGGCGGACTGCTCCAAGGTGGCTGCTCCATGGCGGACTCAAGGCGGTCTGCTTCATGGCGGACTTCTCCAGGGTGCCGCTCCATGGCAGATTTGGGCTGCCATCGAAAGTGACCGCTTCATGGCAGATTTGGGCTGCCATCAAAGGTGACTGCTGCATGGCAGATTTGGGCTGCTGTCGACAGTGGCCGCTGCATGGCAGATTTGGGCTGCTATCGACGGTGGCCGCTGCATGGCAGATTTGGGCTGCCATCAAAGGTGGCCGCTGCATGGCAGATTTGGGCTGCCATCAAAGGTAGCCCCCGGGTATTTGAGCTGAATGGCTCGAAAACACCTCAGATCGGGCACCAGCAAAGCGTCCAAGCGTCATATGTACCTATGACATGAAAACAAAACACAATTGTATTAAATCGTTCTTGTGTTCAACGAACAAATGCAAGGCGGGTAAAACACGGCCATTGAACAGATGTTTTAAAGCTGAAACTATGCAGCAGTTGAACAACATAAAACTGTCAAGGCGGAAAAACTCGACTATCTTGAACAGTTCATGTGCATATAATATAATTTTAGCAAGTGCTGGTTTATCCGTTCTTCCGGCTTATATGCTTGACTTTTCGTGAGATGGCAAACTTTTGAACGAACAATCCGCCAAGGCGATAGCGCTTAATAGCACCCGTCCAAAACCTTAGAAACGGATGGCGGCTTTAAAGTGCCAAAATGTCACTACTCGAGAATCCACATATAAAACATCAGAAAACGTGTAGGCCAGAAAACTTAAGCTAACGCCGGATGGCGGATTTTTGCATGATACCGGCGCCTTTAGAGGCAATCCAGTCAAAAAATTTACTCACGAGCGCAAGGCAAATCGTGGAAAAGTTATGATCAAAACGAAAGCGGTAAAATACTCAGAATATGAGCGAACCAATCTTTATCTCATGATCATAAACAAATATTAAATATAAATATAGACTTAGCTGTTTGGACGGAGTCGAAGTAGTCTGATAAAGCCGCTACGTAGTAATCCAACGAGGCGGCAACGCCAGCCATGGCGGAAGTGAATACGCCGGTACGTCGGATACCTTGTGATCAGCGGAACTGACGGACACGTTTACATAAATTAGCTTCCCAGCTAACGGCTTAAGCCGGCGGGACAACCTTTGACGATGGTCGGCTGCTAGCTCCGGCCGCCATAGACCAAATTGAGCGTGGCGACACAAAAACCGCCATCCGAGGAAGTAGTCCGCTGCGTCCGCCACATAGTCGTCCGTTGCATCCGCCATATAGTCTGTAGTTAGCCTCATACGTATTATGCATGCAATCAGTCTTGGCCGCAAAATCCATGCACATGCAAGGTGCTTCTTCACGTTGGAATTGATGCTGCACGTGGCCTTGTTCCATTGCCTTGAAGAGTGCATGCTTCCGCCTTGTTTTAACAGACGCGTTCAAGATGCGATGACAAAAGCTTTCGCGCTGTCCTTGGTTCTGGAACAAATCGATGAAGGCAGATCCGATCAGCTCTGGCTTGAAGCATATAACGAGGCAATCCAGCACTACCGCTATACAAAGACAGCGTTCAATGCTGAGCCCCTCCACGCGCTTCAAGTACTCAACAACGAAGCTATAGCTAGCCGATGACGGAGCCCCGGTGAACTAGTTCGCGATGACGGCAAAGCCAACTGTGGTGGAGAGCAATCCGCAGCAGCGATGAAGCTCACGATGGCGGAAATAAAATTGCCAACACATGAGGTGAGGCCGGCTATTGCGAAGTAAGAATAATCTGCGACGGCGGCGAGGCCAGCGACGCCAAGTATATGTTAAGACTCGGTGGATGGCGCGACTCAAAGTTGTAGCCCAGCGATGATGAACTTATCAGCGGCAAAGTTATACTAGCCAGCGATGATATAAGGTGACGCAGTTCGGGACAGCGACGATGCGGTTGTCGCGGAGCTGTAACCGACCGTGACAACAAAAGTAGTCCGTGATGGCGGCAAAGCCAGCCATGACGAAGTAGAGGTTATCCGCGGCGGCGGCGAAGCCAGCGACGCCGAGGAGATGGCAGATCGACAATCGGATACGATCGGCGCCGCCTCGAACACAAGGGATCAAGACGATCCGTCAGTGTGAGGGCTGTTACGTCGAGATCCCGATTGCCTAGCCTAGGGCGGTAATGAACTTTCCGCCGATATGTTGCAGATGAAAGCAATCCGATCCGACCACCGTCGAAGACGGTGAGAAATCCGCCCGGATCGATTCCAGATGCCCTAGCCCCACGGTGGGCGCCAACTGCATACAATCCCCATAACTTAGCCTTTTGCAGTCTGGGGGCTAGACATGGTGGGTCCGCTAAAAACAGCGCCTTCGGGATTTACGCACCTCCTGGTAGCGGTAGACAAATTCACGAAGTGGGTAGAAGCTAAGACCATCAGAAAACTTGATGGCAAAACTGCCCTCAAATTTGTCAAGGATATTGTGGTCAGATTCGGCATCCCACATAGCATCATCACCGACAATGGCACTAATCTGTCTCAAGGAGAAGTTGAAGAATACTGCCATCACAATGGAATCCGCCTTGACCTAGCATCTGTGGCACATCCACAGTCTAATGGCCAAGTTGAGCAGACCAACGGACTAATCATGTCAGGGATCAAGCCACGCCTAGAAGCACCGTTGCACAGAGCAGCTGGAGCCTGGGCAGAGGAGTTGCCATCTGTGCTGTGGAGTCTACGGACCACGCCAAACAGATCAACTGGCCTTACCCCTTTCTTCTTAGTCTACGGAGCAGAGGCAATCTTGCCAAGTGATGTTCAGTACGATTCTCCAAGAGTAGAGGCCTACAAGGAAGAAGATGCAGAAGCGTCCAGACAACTATCTGTGGACCTGCTGGAAGAAGAACGAGACCTAGCAGCCCAGCGATCCGCCATCTACCAGCAGAATCTCCGCCGCTATCACAGCAGGCGAGTTCGCCAACGCTCGTTTAAAGAAGGTGACCTGGTGCTACGTCTGAAACAGCAGAAGTCCCACAAGCTATCCCCACCTTGGGAAGGACCCTTCGTCATCAGCAAAGCTCTACTGAATGGTTCCTACTACCTCGTTGATATTCGCGAGCTAGATAAGCGACCAAGTAAGAAGCGCAAACGAAGAGACCCTGACGATATCTACGACGAGACAGATCGTCCATGGAACATCGCACATCTACGTCCTTTCTACACTTAGCACTTCTCTAGCTATGTAATAGGCACCTCTATATGATCAATGAAATAAAGCATTTGGTTCACTCTTGATTTTTCTGAGTCTTTTACCTCCTTTATTGTTCATTTAGATCGTATAGAACCTTTTTGCGCAATTGTGCTTTGCACTTGCGTCTCTTTTAAATCCGCCATAAGCGGTCCGCGTAGCATTTTTGTGTTTTGATCTTCATCCGATGTTTTCTGTATGGATTCCAGAGTAGTGACTTTTTGACGATCTGAGCCGCCATCTGCCTAGGGTTTTGGACGGTTGCTATTAAGTATCGTCGCCCTAGCGGATTGTTCGTGCGAAGATTTCGCCATCTCACGAAAAGTCAAGCACAGAAAGCCGGATGGCGGATCGCATAATCCTACGCGTGAAAATTTTTTTAAAGTGTTGTTTTTTGGGCATGGCAAAAAACTGCAAGTTGCATAAAATTAGGCCTGGCAGTTTCTTCGCGCAATCAAACCACTTCATAAAAAACAAACTGCAAAAGTTCACAAGCATTCCACTGATCCGCCACAAGCAGATCAGTCATAGTGCAGACACATCACACGCAGTTTAAGTTTAAGATTACAGACCCACTCAGGGGCCGAATTAATGCAAAGTATTTGTCCTGCCATATCGCAGGGCACATCTCAAGAAGATGGCGGAACCTTGGAGGACACCTCGTCACCGCCATCACCACCTGCAGTTGCCGCAGAGGCGGATGCCGAAGCTTGGCTTGGCGACCCTGGCAGCTCGTATGCTTCATAGTATACGTTCAACTGAGTGCCAAGGGCACACAGTTGATCGTATCCAAGCACGCTCTGCCGGATGGCGGCCTCGTCCACCGGCGCGCCGTCCTCACCGCTCTCAGGGATGCCGGAGGTGAGCTGGTCCAGGTCCATCTCAGGATAGTGGGCCTTTGCCAAGGTCAATGCCGTCCTGGCACCACCCCGAGCGGAGGACAACTTCCAGTCCGCCACCAGCCCCGGCACCAGCAGAAGCTTCTGTGTGAGCGCGATGGCGGAGAGGTTGGAAGAACCCGCTATCTGTAGGCTCCCGCACGCTTGGCGACCAGCGCTGAGAAGGCCATCAAGCTCCTTCCTCGCTGCGTGGGTAGCCATGCGCAAGCCCTCAGCGGTGTCCATCTCCCCCTGCCCCAAAGCGACTGCATAGCGGAAAAAGAAGATGCGTCACGCGCGGCATAGCAGAAAATTGAAGAAACTTTATGTTATACGAAGAAACGGTACCTAGCAAGTTGTCTTGGAAGTGATGGAGGAGCTCGTTAAAGCCTTCACGCCGCTTCTCAAAATCAGCGGCGGCTTTGCGGAGATCCGCTATCTCTTTGTCCTTCTTCTTGCCTTGGTTCTCCTGGTCCTTCAGCTGTCTCTCGAGGGTGGCGTTTTCAGCCAGAGATTTCCGGAGCTGTTCATTCAGCCCATCCATCGCAATGGCGTGGCCTTTCTTCATCCCCTCAAGTGTGGACTTGAGCTTGGCAGCATCTGCATGGCGGAATTTTGTCAGCTCAGCGTTTGATTGAATAAGCATAAAGGAAAGGAAACTTAAGGTTAAGTACCGCTATTCTCAAGCTGCTGCTGCAAATCCGCTACACGAGCGCTTTTGGCTGCCAGCTCCTTCTCCTGCGAACTGACAACCTGGACCAGGTCTTCCACTACCTTCTTGTAATTCTGGCAAAACAAAGTTGAAGTGTTAGTTACTCTTAGAGCTTCATGCCGGATACATATCCGCCATAACGCTCGGGGGCTACTCACGATGATTTTTTTAGTCACTCTTAGAGCATCATGATGGAAGGATTATCCGCCATGATGCTCGGGGGCTACTTATGCTGATTTTTTGTCTTCCTAAGAGCTTTATGCCGGATAGTTATCCGCCATAACGCTCGGGGGCTACTCAGTATGAAAATTAAAAGTTCTCTAAGAGCACTGTGTGAACTACCAGCGCTCGAGGGCTAAGCTATTCAAAAACTTACAGAAGTCAATCTTGAAGCCCCATAGCGGATCGAGTCTGCAATCCGCCATGGCGCTCGGGGGCTACTGGGAGCACATACCTCTTTAACAAGACTGGTTCTCTGAACAAACGCTGTCATAGCAGATGACACGTTGTTACTGGCCTCCTCTTGTAAATTATCAAGGCGGAAAAGAGCCTCTGATTTCTTCTTCCATTTCGCGGCCTCCCCAGCCACTGTGTCCATCTGGATTGCTTTTCCGCTAAAACTTACTTTCCTGGCACCTTTAGCAGGGCGGTCTAGTGGTTCAGCAGTTTTCTCTGGAACATCCGCCACCTTGCTGGTATGCTGAGAGGAGGTGGAAGGCCCAGTTGGGCGAGCAGGAGCATCTGGTGTAGGTGGAATGGCAGCGGGAGATGGCTTGGTCCTTGGAGGTTTCTGGCCAGAAACCTTTCTTCTTCTATGTGCAGAAGAGACAGATTAGAATAGTTAAGTTATGCATGGTATGAAGGCGAGTTATGATTATACTTACTTCCGCTCTGCTAGATTTATAGTGGCGGAATGTTCTGGCACGGTGTCCAGATGGCCGCGAAGGGCAGGGGACGAATGGCGAGAGATGACTCTTTTGCCCATCCCACGAATGCGCCCGCCAGCACCGCGAACGCCACGAGGAACCGCCACTACAGGTTCATCCGCCACTACCTCTTCCTCCGCCACCTTCTGTCTTTTGGGAGACGAGGATGTCTCGTCCTCATCGTCAGTAAGATCCTTCGTCCGAGGATAGCGGACGAGACCGCTCAGCTCAGAGGGTGGCAGGGAAGAGAGCTGCGGAGAAATGTGAAGTTATTCAAGGAAAATTAGCTGTTATGGCGGAATAAGGAGAAGCACTTACCTTTGGACAACTGCCATTCTCATACATAGGGATTTTTAGCTTCAGAGGATCATCTCGCCCCACCTTAATGATGTTGCGGATCCGAAGCTCGATCTCTTCAGCGGACAGTTCCTCCTTGGAATAGCGCTGGGGATCGTCTATTCCGCTATACTCGCACATCAGGGTTGGGCGGTATTGAAGAGGCTGAATCCGTCGTGAGATCCAGCAGTAAATGGTGTCAGCACCTGTCAGTCCAGAGAAGACAAGTTTCGAAATCCGCTGTGAGCATAATTGGCATTCATCATCCATTGTGAAGTCATCCATGACACCCCAGCTATCCTGCTCCTCGGCGGGGCCATCAGTAAAAGACCGTAGGCCGAACTTCCTTTCAGGAGGGGCCTGGTCAGCCAGATAAAAGAAGGAACCCCGCCATCCCTTAGCAGAGTCGTGAGGGACAATGTAGGGGTAGGATTTCCCGTGCCGAGGAACAAAGGAGATCGATCCGCAATTGCGAGGATCTCCGTTCGTGTCCCGGTTATGGCGGATATTAAAATATAAGCGGAATAAATCTCTGCGTGGGCTGATGCCCAAATATCCTTCGCATAGCGCGACGAATCCCGCTAAAGCGGTGAAGCTATTCGGAGCAATGTGGTGCAGCTGTAACCTGTAATGACGGAGAACGCCTTTCAAGAAGTAGGATGGCGGAAGGCTGAGGCCACGATCAATATGGGACTTCAGCATAACGACCTCTTCATCCGAAGGAGCTGGCATTGCTTCACCAGGCTCAACCCGCCATCTGGAGGCTTCCTTGGCAGCTATGCGGCCTTCCCGCTCCAAGGAAGATAGAATTTCCTCGTTCAGATTGCAGGAGTCCCAATCTCCTCCTGAGGTTTCGGGCATGGCGGACTCTGTATCAGAGGAGCGCGCAGAGCCCTCAGCAGCTTCGGACTTTGAGGCTTGGCGAGGTGATTCAGGCTCCATGGCGGCCAGTGGCGTGGCTGTGATGACTTCTAAGACTTCGAGCGAGGACAAGGAAGACGATGCCAGCTTGTGGCGGAAAAAGCTACCGGCGGTGAGGTTTTCCGCGGTGGCTCGTCGGAGATCACGAAGCTCTCGTGGTGGCGCTAAGGAGAGAGAATGCGGCGGGGGCAAATGAGGGGTAACTGGCCGGGGGTGAGAGGCCGGGGTATATATAGACCCCGGGCCTCGAGATTCGTGCCCGCCATCGCTACCGCTTATCCTGATCGCAGAAACCCTAATCTGGTGACATGTGTCCAAGGGTAAAAAAGTAACTTGGTGAAAACAGTGCGTGCACTGTGAATCTTGCCCTAGAAGGAACTGTGTGCCGAAATTCACGGCGGATTTCAACGGTATGATCCACTGGATCCCGAAAATCTCGCTAAAGATAACTACGTCGCTTGATCCGTTATTTACGGCGGATTGATAGATGGAAGAAGGAACATCAAGATGACCGCCATCCCAGCAAAGAAGAGCTATGGCGGAAATGACCTATCAAGGACAAGCATGGCGGATGTAGATGGCAATCTTGAAGTTCCCTGGGGGCTACTGTTGGGGATATACCAAATAGGTATACCAGCGACGTAGTCTTAAATCAGCAAGCCAGGGTGGCCCATCAGGGGTGGTATGGCGGATTCGCCATACCGGGCGGCCCAGTTGCTGAAATTGGCACGGCGGTACTAGACGCAGGCGCTTATGGCGGATCCGGAGACAGGTCCATGGCGGGCTACTAGCGGCGAGCCTATGGCGGATCCTGAAGATGGCCCATGGCAGGTGACCTTGTAGCGCACGCATAGGACTTAGTCTAGGACTCCAAGTTGTATCCGCTCCGGTACCAACGTGTAGCCCACGCCAGGCGCCTTTATAAGCTCGGCGTGGAGCAGCCCTTGAGGCGAGAGACCAATCTTACGGCCGATCGCATAGCGAAACAGCCAACCTCATCATTGTAACCGAGCACTTGTTGCCATATAGTGAATTATAGCAGCACGTAGGATCTCGCCACCGTCGCGGGATCTGAAGCTGGGTAAACTCGTGCTACCACCGTCCTGGATCGCTCCTCCGTGTTCACCCCCTTCCACAAACCGCCATACCCCTACCTCTATGGCAGATCTGTTGACGAAACCACGACATGCAATTTACTTTGTGATAGCCTTCGTGCTTGAAGTTATATATATCTTGCTAACTCATAGTTGCTTATCTTGTTTAGCATAAGTTGTTGGTGCACATAGGTGAACCCAGTTTATTTAGGTTTTGTATGCTTGCCAAATTAAACGTTAGTTTTATTCCGCATTTGTCAAGCCACTTGTAAAAGTTTTAAATCGTCTATTCACCCCCCCCCCCTCTAGACGACATCCGTGTCCTTTCAACCATAAACCTTAGTGACACCGTCTTAGTTGGACTATAGAAGCTATTGGCTAATTTAGTTGATCCATCTAATACAACCTGCAAAGCTTTGCTTGGTACCATACCATAACCCTTAGTGACACTGAATCAGTTAGGCTACGGAAGCTATTGGCTAGATTGGTTGATCCATTTAATACAGTACGATTCATAACTTTTGGGACATAAGTTCAGATAATAGCTCTTTTTTTTCTTGAAAATGTTTCGTTCGACATTCAATCACGAAAAACTAACCTCATGGACTGGATTAGCAGATGTTCGTTCGACATATAAAGGACTTATGCAATTGGTAGATGTTTATCGCTTTATGCTACAGTTCAAATTAGTCATGTTAATGGGGAGCACCAAATGGTAATCTTATTCTTATTCTCTGTTTTTCCTTAACCTTTCAATTATTTACCATGTGTTTTTGAGAACTTTACTGTTAGCTTTGGTACTATCATACTCTACTTCACAGCCTGTTTCTAAGGTTACTCTACCGTTAACGCTGTTTTCGAGCATCTATTCATTGGAAGACGGTTGCTCTGACACTGAGATACCATTGTACATCAAATCCTTACATATAGTTGCTTTTTTTGTGCTGTCAGTTATGACAATGAGAGCCAAAGCTGTGGCACTCGGCCAATTAGGAGGTGATGGTCTGTCGATGGAAAGGTTTTGATGTTTAATAGCTGATGAACTCAATGCAAGGGTACAGTTGGATAGTCCATAGTGCTTACTATTTGCTAATGAATATTTATAATAATATCTGATCAACAACATGTGCTTCTGCTGGCTTTTGTAATACATCGATTTTTGTGATCTTGCACAATTGATATATGAATTGTCTGAGAGCTTATTTCCCGTGTAGGTTAAAGAAATCATTTATATTACATAGCAGAAAAGTTCCTTGCCATCAGGCAGTAGCTTTCTCAATTTTTTTTAGTTTGTGTTTGATAGTTTGCTTGTAGGAGCTAAGTCCGAGTTCACCATGTTAGAAAATATTTTTAGAGCTGGCTCATATTGGTATGCCTAAAAAACCACATAGTAAACATTCATCTCTTGTGATCTTTCTACCTTTCCCTATAAAACAACGTGTGTACGCTTATGTTTTGATCAAGGATTCAGTTAACCATAATAACAGATTCTTAAATTCTTTCTTGATGGCTGAACACAAATCAAGTGCTTAGAGCAACAACTAAAGAATTATATAGCATTGGGTATTGAAGACTACTATTATAATTTGAATTAGAACAATTTAATCTTTGTGGCTACAGTGTCGTTTCAAATTTGCCTTTGCCCCAGTGGCGCAATAGGTCATCTAGTGAGGTGCTGAACTAGCGGTTTTTTAGAACCAGAACGTCTTGCAATTTGCGTTGGGTAATCAGTTTGGATTTTGATGGCAGCATTATCAGCTGGGATTCAGCCATCTTCGGTCGTGCAATTGCATTAGATTCTATGGTCGCAGGAGAGCATTCATACACCTATCATATGTCAATATACTCAAGAATTTGTTTAGAATATCCTATGTTTTATACAGAAGTAAAGAACAATATTTTTTTACCTGTTGAGAAATATATCCACATCCGTAAGGAAGGGCACTTAGGCACCACAAAAGTGGAAATTCCAATTTTTTGTTGGTGTCTACAACAGGGCTATGCTGTTCTGGAGAAACATTTGAATAATTAAAAGAAAATCTCACAAGGTAAAACAGATGTCTAGGAACAGATATCTACATGCACTTAACTACAGGTGTTCGCAAACTGTTTTATGGAACCAGATCCTCTAACATCAAAGAGCAAAGAGCAAAGTTAGAGAAGCTACAGTAGCTTAACTTTACTTCTTTTAAATAGTATGATTCAGTCTAAATTAACAAAAATTAATTTGCATAATACAAATTAATGTTATGCATCTAGACTAACTACACATAGACATAATTATGATGTAATAAAATTTAGCTTAATTTTGATATCTATAGTAATTAGCTACAGTATTTAAAAAACCTTACATAATCTCTACTAATAATACGGCTATGCGACCAGGGCGTTGGTACGTACGTCGTTGTGGTCAGTTTGCAAAACAGCCCTTACAAAATTGGGAAATCAATTCGCAGTCCACAACCACATCGTCTACCTGATCCTTTTCTCCTCTCTCCTCACACCTCGCCGGCGGCTGCGCCCACCGCGGGAATGAAGGAGGCGGGGGTCCGGGGTTGAGGCAGGCTGCGGGAATCAGCAGGGGCGGCGGAGGTCCGGGATGCACCGGAGGTCGAGCCGTCAAGAGCTGTGGACGCGCTAGAGACTCAAGAGCCGCCGTGGCCGATCTTCGACGGAGAGGTCCAGTGGTCGTTCTCCGCTGGAGAGCTGGCATGCTGCTTCGCCGGCGGAGGAAGTGCTCGAGAGCCAGATCGAGGAGGTGCCTGGGGACACGAGCGAGCCCTTATTCCACGGCCCTGACCCGATCCATCAGCCGCCTGCCATTTGAGCTAAGTCTGAAATTTTTGCCCCCTTCGTTATGCCTGTTGCTCTTGATATCCTGTCCGGTGTGATTAGGTGCAGATCGTGTGTTCTTTCTAGCGTTAGCATATCTGGTGTGATTAGGTGCAGTTCTTGATCCAAATCTATCTAACTGAATATTCTTTTAATTATGTAAGTTACAGTCAGTGCAACCCATAAACTGTAGCTGAAAAGTAATTCATTTTAGATAAGATGAGAGACTATAGATTGGCATTATCATTGGGTTCAACATGCAGAAACAGCTAACCACCAATTCTAATTGTTTTGCTTTCATAAACATGACTTCCAGAATATATATGCTACGCTCATTATCCTCTATAAGATTAATATTTGGCGGTAAAATTCAAATGATAGTACCTACCGATCCGGACAAGGGTTTGTCCTTATTTCATTCTTTTTCGTTTAGTTTGCAAAAAGATAGTTACAATAAATATGCGTGCATGGTAAAAACTTAAAAACTAACCAGTTGTACAAATTGCAGCTCACATAGCTAGGCCACATACTAATTGGACATAGCAGTTTTAATAATTGATTTTGTAGTTGGTTAACGAGAGGATGGCTGTTTCAGTTGGTACTTCTAATCAGATAGCAACTTTTCTCAACGCAGTGTTCCTGAATTGTGGCCGCTCGTATTGTGGCCGCTCGTATCGATCCCTGGGGAGGATGGGATGTCAAAGATGGTCGGCGGTTGCCGCAGAGGGAAGGACTGTCGCCGATGGGCGTCGCGGTGTCTCCGGAGGTCGAGGCCACTCTCACGAACGTCGGGGCAGTGGTTGCACTCGAGTCCACCATCCCCTACTCCCTTCATAGCAGAGTAGAGGCGAGGACCATGCCCGGTGGTGTGCCCATCTAATTGGCGTCCAATTGCAGGCTGACATACGAAGAACCTCCAGACGGTCATGGAGGTGGATGCCATCCATGTCACTATGGAGTGATGCGCTTCACTTTTTTTTCCGATAATGGGTTTTTTATTACTTAAAAGTTTAAGCAGTATTACACCCGGCCTCTGCATAAAGAATGCACACAACCGTTCCACAACGAAGTTCGATCCATAACAGAAATTTTAAAAAGGCGAATTACATATCAGAGTGAGAAAGTGTAAGACGCCTATGGGTGTGGTGGACCAATCCGAAGATTATGCTGCCAACCATGCTGGGGAAAAAGATGTCTCGCAGTGTCCTCTAGCCTCGTACACACCTCCGTAAAGAGGTCGTAATCCTCCAGACGGTGAAGTTGCGACCAAACGCGGAGTGTTCCAGTACAGCGATAGATCACCTGCAAGAGAGAGCAATTTTTATCATTAAAAACTTTATCATTTCTACATAGCCATAGCGACACTACTAGGAGAAACCCTATCTGTGGAGCGCCATTTTGAGGCTTAGTGGCGCACCTGTGATGCGCCACGCATATCAAGCCACTGGTATATATTATCAGTGACGCACGCCTATATGCGCCACGGCTATGTGTCCTATCCGTGGCGCACCCTAATGCGTGCGCCTCGCATAATATCTGTGGCGCACCAAAGGGGGGTGCTCCACGGATAGGATGCGCCACTGATATTAAAATTGGTGCTCCACAGATATGTTTTCCATTTTATTTTTTTCAAAAAATAAAAAATTGAAAAAAAACCAATTTTTTTTTTGAAAATCATAAAAATTGAAATAATGTGAAAAAACTATTGTATTTCATTTTTTGAGGATTTTATCACATGAGGAATATTTTCAAATCACACCGAATTTTTTGACTTCCCGCTAGGTCACCCATCCTTAGGCTACTCCGGGCTGAGCACGCTTAACTTCTCCATTCTATCTCCATTCTATTTGCATGAGCTATCCCTAACCTACCCAAGTTCTTATCGATATTACTATCATATCAATCCTCTTAAGGCCTATGTGTGCTTGTATGTATATGTGCGTATATATGTGTATATGTGTATATGTATTATGTATATGTATTATGTATATATATTATGTATATGTATATATATGTGTAGGTATGTGTGCGTATATGTACATATATGTATGTATATGTGTGTGTATGTGTGTGTATCTTCTTCTTTACTATAGGATTCCAGTTGGTGATGGTGAAGCCACTTTTGATTAAAACATTTGACTTCCCAAAATACCCTTGACAAAAACTAGAAGGAAGAATTAATACTGCAATCAAAATCTTACTTGCCAAAATAATTTGCTCCCTATTGGTGATCTCCCAATCTTGCTAATCTTTACTATAGGATTTCAGTTGGTGATGGTGAAGCCACTTTTGATTAAAACATTTGACTTTCCAAAATACCCCTGATAAAAACTAGAAGGAAGA
The DNA here is from genome assembly GCA_007115705.1 of Dactylis glomerata. NCBI lineage: Eukaryota > Viridiplantae > Streptophyta > Magnoliopsida > Poales > Poaceae > Dactylis > Dactylis glomerata. The sequence continues at coordinate 451,015 of QXEO01002096.1, read as the reverse complement.
ATTAATACTGCAATCAAAATCTTACTTGCCAAAATAATTTGCTCCCTATCGGTGATCTCCCAATCTTGCTAATTAATCATAATTTTCAAACTTCTAAAGCAAGGAATCATACATGCAACTCCTCACAGTAATCACGGGTTGTTTTATAGGAAGCAATCAGGGCTTTTTTTGTCTAGCTGTTTTATAGGAAACTAAGGAAAGCAATCAATCACCTTAAATATTGACATGCGATCCTAATCTCGTCCTCTCTCTTATACTCCGCCGTCGCCACCAACTTTGAAGAGCTTGTGCGATCTCCACCCATAGGTATCTTAGATGTACTAGCATGTATACTGAAGTATGCAAAGACCTGAATTGGTTTCACGTGCATTGTTTTCCGCTGAATATCGAAACCGTTCTTTGCAATCTGTATTTTCTGGAGATTTGTGATCTTTTTACCTCTTTTCTTGTATATTAGAAGGCAGATCACTCATCCGCAAAAAAAGGCAGAACACTAGAAGGAGTTATAATGTTAGTTGATAGCCGCTGACAATGGAGTACTTGTCGATCCATGAGCGGAAATATAATATTTGTTACAGTATATTTTTAAGCAAGATTTTGATATATGTAGTCCTAAAACAATTTCCATGTATGAATGGTGATTCCAATAATAGATATGGAATTATTTCTTTTAACCCAACGACCTTGCGGAGTTCGCCTTCCAAAAGCGAGACTGTCAACTAAAGTAATGAAGGTCATCGGTATTCGGCACTAGGCTGAGGATATGCCTCAGGCCTCGTCAAGGGCCTAGCCTACCTGCAGGTGAACATCATCGCAGAGAGGATATATCTACTCCGCATGCACTGCCTCACCATCGCGCCGGGTGACTTCGTCGAGCAGAAAATGCCGCTTACGTTCTTCATGACGGACAAGCTACGGATGGAGGTACATTGTGACCTTGCAACTCTCCTCAAACAAGTCAATGGTGTTCAAGAATGATGGGCTAAATATGGAGCCATTTCTTAATCTTCCCATCAGGTATAAGTATAATGCAGATCATCAGCATGGACTCCATCTCCAAAAAAAGGCACAAAAGAACTTGTAGAAGGTGTAAATTGAATTTATTTCAAAAGTATTTTATTCAAAATTATACAAGCATTTTAATATTTTGGATTAAATGCTTTAAGTATATGATCTCGGATGTATAAATTGCTAAAATGGTATATTAGGGAACATAACAGATAATAGTATTGTGATTTCTACCTCCATTTTATTATGTCTTAGCTGCATACCTCAGCAATAAGTACGTATTCATCATGGTTTCACCACCTTTCTTGATGCACATACCTAATACCTTAGAACAATTGAAAGGTGGAACGCAAGAAAAGGTTGCTGTTGGAGAAGTTTTGCGGGAAAATTGACAATAACTTTCAAAAATTCTTCAATAAGTACAAAATGCTAAAGAGGGTATAATTATTAGTTACAAGATCTGTATCAAGTGGACCAACTGCATTTGGCCTATAAACTATTGGATGATGACATGTCTAACACTCCAGAAATATATTGATCCAAATTGTAACCTTCTACCTTATAACCCCCGTACAACGACTTTCACTTATATTATTTGTATTTACGGTGTACAATAATTTTCACTCCTATGTTGCATTTTGATCATTTTCAAATAAAATGTTCATGATAACGACAAATATTGCTCGAGCAGGATGGTTAGGAGGAAGTACATGCCAATGGAGTCGAAGACGACATCCCTGGAATTTTTCGACAATATTTAAGCATGTCAAGAAGTAGATATAAGTTCATCAAATTTATTGTTAGATCTGAATGAAAGATCTTGGTGACTCGAGGTACTTTATCGGTCAAACTATACCGTAAATACACTTCAAAGCATAGTGAAATCTTCATGCTTTATATTTTAAGTATTATGTTGTTATTTTATATACAAACATGAATCTTCACCATGAATTATAATGACATGTGCTGCATGGAAAAAAGAGAGTCCGTGGCAATGCACGGGCATTCAACTAGTATGTATATATATGTGTGTATATGTGTGCATATGTGCATATATAAGTGTATATATGTGTGTATATATATGTGTATATATGTGCATATGACATATATGTGTGTATATGTGTGTGTATGTGTGCATATGGCATATATGTGCATATATATATATGTACGTGTGCGTATATGTGTGCATGTGTGCATATATAAGTGTGTATATGTGTGTATATGTGTATATGTATGTGTATGTGTGTGTATGGCATATATGTGTGTATATATGTGTGTATGTGTGTATATGTGTGTATATATGTGTGTATATGTGTATGTATGTGTGCATATATGTGTGTATGTGTGCATATATTTGTATATATGTGTGTGTATGTGTGCATATAGCATATATGTGCGTATATGTGTTTGTATGTGTGCGTATATGTGTGTGTATATGTGTGCATGTGTGCATATATAAGTGTGTATATGTGTGTATATATGTGTGTATATGTGTGTGTATGGCATATATGTGTGTGTATGTGTGCATATATGTGTGTGTATATGTGTGTGTATATGTGTGTACATGTGTGCATATATGTGTGTGTATATGTGTGCGTATATATGTGTGTATGTGTGCATATATGTGTTTGTATATGTGTGTATATGTGTGCGTATATGTGTATGTGTATGTGTGTATATATGTGTGCATATATGTGTGTATATGTGTGTGTATATGTGCGTATATGTGTGTGTATATGTATGTGTATGTATGCATATATGTGTGTATATGTGTGTATATGTGTGCGTATATGTGTGTGTATGTGTGCGTATATATGTGTGCATATATGTGTGTGTGTATGTGTGCGTATATGTGCGTATATGTGTGTGTATATATGTGTGTATGTGTGCATATATAAGTGTGTATATGTATGTATATGTGTGTATATGTGTGCGTATATATGTGTGTATGTGTACGTATATATGTGTGCATATATGTGTGTGTATGTGTGTATTTATGGTGGTAGGTACCACGACATATCCGTGGCGCACATCAATATGGTGCTCCACAAATATCTACAGCAATGGCGCACCCAAGGGGTGCGCCACGGATATGCCTACCACCTTTTTCAGATGAGGGACCCACATTTATCCGTGGCGCACGCGTTTGTGATGCGCCACTGATCTCTGCCCTATGCGTGGCGCACCCCCAATTCGTGCGCCATGGATATGGGGGTCTGACACCCCCGGCCCTGGTGCTCGTTGGGACCCACATATGCGTGGCGCACCACCTTTTCGGTGCGCCACGCATAAGGAGATATCCGTGGCGCACGCGTCTGTGGTGTGCCACGCTTACTTATCCGTGGAGCACCGAAAGGTAGTGTTCCACAGATAATGGGCCCATGGATAAGGGTTTTCCTAGTAGTGCGACCAAATAAAAGCCATCGCTCCCACCCTTAGAAGAATCATATACTTGTAATCTATACCGTGTAACCAATTTCCAAAGATATTGGTGATACTAGTAGGGGTATACAAGACAGAAGCTGCCTGGATGACTGACCATATAGAACAAGCAAAGTTGCAATGGAAGAACAAATGTTTAATTGTCTCATCTTGTGAACAAAAAACACATGTTTTATTACCATGCCAATTACGCTTAATAAGATTGTCTTTAGTAAGAATAACCCCTCGACGTAAATACCATGCAAAGATTTTGTTTTTAAGAGGTATTTTCATCTTCCAGATTTTCTTATTGTCATAGACCGGCACGTCCGGTAGAATCAACGCATTGTACATGGAAGCTACAGAGAATTTACCATTCTCAAGTAGGTTCCAACGGAATATATCTTTCCCAGAAGTTAATTGGATATTAGCCAATCGCAAAAGCAATGCCTCCCAATTAACAAGTCTAGGGCCGAATAAAGTCCTTCTGAACGTCATGTTTGGAGGGTTAGACCCCAATACTTGGGCGAGTGTATCACCCTTATGATGCACAATGGCGTACAAAGCTGGATACTGTTCTCGGAGGGAGGCATTACCTAGCCACTTATCCTCCCAAAACCGAATCTCTGATACATCCCTAATCGAAAATGACCCATGGCCAAAGAAGAATTTCTTTGTAGCCATTAGTCCAGCCCAGAAGTGAGAATCACCAGGTTTCCAGAGAACCTGTGACACCGCTTTAGAGCCAACATATTTGCGTCTAAGTATTGTTTACCAAATCCCGTCCTCAGTAAGCAATCTGAAGAGCCATTTACCAAGAAGGGCTGTATTTTTGACCTCAAGGTCTTGAATACCTAGCCCCCCTTGGTCTTTGGGAGTACAAACAACACTCCACTTAGCCAGTCTATACTTTTTCTTTTCACTATCACCCTGCCAAAAGAATCTTGATCGAAAGAAATCCAATCTATTCAATACTCCTTTTGGCAAGAGGAAGAAGGATAACATATACAACACCATGTTTGACAGGACTGAATTTATGAGGACCAACCTCCCTCCAATGGATAATAGCTTGCCTTTCCAACTACTTAAACGTAACTATAGTCTTTCCTCGACAATCTTCCATTCAGCATTTATAAGTCTCCGAAAATGAATTAGGATACCCAAATACCTAATTAGAAATTGACCTTGATTACATCCGAAAAGCTCGGCATATAACTGGGCATGTTCTTGAGCCTCGCCAAAATAGAACAATTCACTTTTATGGAAGTTAATTTTTCGACCCGAGAGGTGCTCAAAAGCTGAAAGTATCAGTTTCAGATTTTTTGCACTCTCGAGATCATGTTCCATAAAAAGGATTGTATCATCAGCATATTGAAGAATAGATAGACCACCATCAACTAGATGTGGAATCACTCCCTCAAACAGGCCATCAGATTTTGCACGCTCAATCATAATAGCTAACATATCAGCCACTATATTAAATAATATGGGTGATATGGGTCGCCTTGCCGAAGCCCTTTCTTAGTCTGGAAGTAGTGGCCGATATCATCATTGACTTTAATCGCCACACTACCTCCAGACACAAAGCTATGGATGAGTGCTCGCCACTCCGGAGAAAAGCCTTTCATCCTGAGTGTTTGCTGAAGGAAAGACCACTTAACTTTATCGTAGGCCTTTTCGAAATCAATTTTAAGAATCACCCCATTCAACTTCTTACTATGTAGCTCGTGAACTGTTTCATGCAAAATGGCGACTCTGTCTAGGATATTCCTACCTTGCATGAAAGCGGTCTGAGATGGACAAACTACATGATCAGCCACCATAATAAGTCTGATTATGGCTACTTTAGTGAATATTTTAAAACTAACATTAAGAAGACAGATAGGCCGATATTGTTGGATCCATTCTACTTCATTAACCTTAGGTAGTAAAATAATCTCACCAAAATTCAGACGAAACAACTCAAGTTGTCTAGCGTGCAAAGAACTGAACAATTTGAGAAGGTCCCCTTTTATAACTTCCCATAAATTTTGGTAAAATTCTGCAGGAAGGCCATCCGGACCTGGTGCCTTGTTCACTAACTTCTTCAAATTACCAGATGGTCCCATCACGTTGTTCACTTGATCTGAAGAGTATTAACCTCTGATATGATTTGCACAAAATATAGGGCTTAGCTCCAAACAATAGCAGAGATTGGCAATAAGCAAAAGTGAGTTTTGATGACACATTGAAGGGATATTGCACAAATTGTGAGTACCTTGCACTGTCTGCTCCCCGCTCCGGTGCAGATTTATAGCGACTATGTTTATCATGTTTCTCTATGTCCACATGATTATATTCGACCACTGACGGTCGCCGTAGAGGGAAGGACTATCGCCGATGGGCGTCGCGGTGTCTCCGGAGGTCGAGGCCACTCTCACGAATGTCGGGGCAGTGGTTGCACTCGAGTCCACCATCGCCTACTCCCTTCATAGCAGAGTAGAGGCGAGGACCCTGGCCGGCGGTGTGCCCATTTAATTGGCGTCCAATTACAGGCTGACATACGAAGAACCTCCAGACGACCATGGAGGTGGATGCCATCCATGTCACTATGGAGTGATGCGCTTCACTAACTTCCTCAAATTACCAGATGGTCCCATCACGTTGTTCCCTTGATCTGAAGAGTATTAGCCTCTGATATGTGATACGTCCATTTTGCATCACTATTTTGTATCATAATTTGCTGTTATTCATTGATATATTTCATATTTAGATATGATACTTATGTTATTTCCTCTGTTTTTACATGTTTGATGATCATCGGAGGATTAGCTGCCAGAGTCGGGATTTTGCTGGAAAAGGACCGTCAAGACACCATATTTTGGAAGATCAGGAAAATTCCAGAAAAATACCAGAAAATTATATTTTACCAAAAGACTCCGGAAGCCAGAAGGGGAAGGAGAGAGGAGCCAGCGGGCAGCCTCACGCACAGGGGGCGCGGCCTGGCCCCTGGCCGCGCCGGCCCTATGTGAGGGCGCCCTGGCCCACTTCTGGTCTCGCCCCTTCGCGTACTTCATTGTCCCCGAAAACCTAAGCCAGGGGGGGGGCTCAGAGAGAGACACGGCCGCCTCTGTGGGGCGGAAAACACCAGAGAGAGAAAAGCTCTCTGGCAGGCAGAAATCTGCCAGGGAAATTCCTTCCCGGAGAGGGGAGATCATCGCCATCATCATCACCATCGCACCGGACTTCATCGGGATCATCATCATCATCATCTCCATCACCAGCACCTTTATCTCCACCATCACCATGCCATCCCGCTGTAACATCTTGAGTTGGATCTTGTTATATTCTTAGGGGAAACTTTCCCGGTGTTGATTACTCTTGTAGTTGATGCTATTGAGTGGAACCGTTGAATTAATGTTTATGTTTAGATTGTTATTTACCATTATTTCACCTCTGATCATGATCTATATGATGTCCTGTGAGTAGTTCGTTTAGTTCTTGAGGACATGGGAGAAGTCAAGATGTTAGTAGTGAATTATTGTTGAGAAACATTCAATGGTTTGATATTGTTGTGGTGCTATTTCACTAGTGGTGTCATGTGAACGTCGACTACATGATACTTCACCATTTATGGGCCTAGTGAGATGCATTGTGTATTTGGCTACCAATTGTGGGGTTGCTGGAGTGACAGAAACCTAAACCTCCGTTGGGAAACCATTGCACCAGGGAGCGTAGGATCTTATAGTTTAAGGCTGTGGTTAGATTTATCTTAATTACTTTCTTGTATTTGCGGATGCTTGTAGGGGGGTATAATCACAAGTGTGTATTTATCCTAGTAAGGGTAGTGCGGTAGCACAGGTTCACCCCCATAACACCTATCAAACCAATAAAGACTACTTAGCGGTATGAAGCGAAAGCTCTTGACAGAAACTCCCTTGTGTCCTCGAGAATGTTTGGTTATTATAAGTTACACAACCGGCTTGTCCTTTGCTGAAGAAAGGATTGGGCCACTTGCTGCAATTATTACTATTGTCTTTTATTTACTCGCACTTTATTTATTTGCACTATCAAATACTCCTGAAAACCCGTTTGCTAGTATTTACAGTGAAGCCTTGATCAAAACCACTAGTCAACACCTTCTGCTCCTCGTTGGGTTCGACACTCTTATTTATCGAAACTACTATGATACACCCCCTATACTTGTGGGTCATCAAGACTATTTTCTGGCGCCGTTGCTGGGGAGTGTAGCACTATTGAAGAGTGGAATTGGTAAAGGTAACCGTCACTGTGAGTATTATTTTTATTTTTGTCTTTTATTTTTATTTTACTCTGCTATGGAGAATTCTCCATTTGGTTTCCTATTTGGGAACACTTCTACCACTGCTGCACATGTGGATGAACCACCACCACCACCACCTGCTAAAGTTGATCCTTTTAAAATACCTATGAAAATTGTTGGGCGTATTATGGATAACAGCTATTTAGGACATGGAACTGTCCATCCGGGTGATCACTTATTATTTATACATGAATTATGCGAGTTGTTCAGGTGTGCAGGTATTTCACCAAGTCAGGCCAAGAAGAAGCTATTCTCTTTATCATTGAAAGGCAGAGCTGAGGAGTGGTATCGACTGCTCCAAGATGGTCCATCTATGGCATGGGAGGACATTGTACCTCTCTTTTATTCCAAGTTTTATCCTCCAAGTGAAATCCATAAAGATCGTAATCGGATATATAATTTTTGGCCTCATGATAGAGAAAGTATTGCCCAAGCGTGGGGGAGATTGAAGTTACTAATGCTCAAATGCCCCATTCATGAGCTCCCCAATAATATTGTTATTGATAATTTTTATGCGTGGCTTACTCTTCCTGATAAGGATTATTTGGATGCTTCTTGCTTTGGATCATTTACTCATATGAAAGAAGATGCTAAGTGGAAACTTCTTGACCGTATACAAGAGAATGTTGAAGGATGGGAAAACGACAAAGGTAGGAAGTCAGGTATAAACTATGATTATGAATGCATTAAAGCTTTTATGGGAACCGATGATTTTCATAGTGTTAGCACTGCTTATGGTCTTGATTCTCAAATACTTGCTAATTGTCTTAAGGCCTTTGCCTCTTATCTTGATGTTCCAAAGAAAGATTGGAACAAATATCATGCGTCTTATAAAGATTCTATTAGTCATATACCTGCTGCAGCTAGTGAAGTTTGTACTGTTGATAGCATTGTGCCTGAACCTTATTTTGAGAAGACACCTTTCCCTGCTAAGGTAAAAAAGTATTATACTTTGGTAAGTGTGTCTAATAAAAGTACTAAGAAAGCTGCAGAACCTGATGAGCAAATTACTATTAAGTCTCCTGTAGCTATATTGAAGGATCTTGTTACTAAAGATGTAGGGGATGAATATATTCTTTTTTGTGAAGATGCTTCTAACATTCTCTCACATCCTAAAAGGCATAGGAAAACAAGTGTTCCTGTTATTTCTGTCAGGATTGGAGATCATTGCTATTATGGTTTATGTGATATTGGTGCTAGTGCAAGTGCTATTACTTTAGAGCTTTACAAAGAAATTATGCACGAGATTGGCGCTTGTGAACTTGAAGATATTGATGTGGTTGTTCAGCTTGCTAACAGAGAGACTGTTTGGCCTCTTGGTATTGTTCGAGATGTGGAAGTTCTTTGCGGTAAGACTAAATACCCTACTGATTTTCTAGTACTTGGCAAGGAGGCTAGTAAAACTTGTCCTATTATTTTTGGTAGACCCTTTTTGAACACTTGTGGCGCTGTGATAGATTGTAAGAAGGAGAATTTTTTTACTAAGTTTAATGGAGAGTCTTATGAGTTTAATTTTTCCAAGTTTGCTAAGACTTCTTATGAAAATGACACGCCTAATGAAAATTTTCGAGTTGAACAGCTTGCTTCTATTGCTCTTGCTCCTAACAATGCTTTGCAGCAATTCATGGAAGATCACGAAAGTGATGTTTTCAGTAAGGAAAGAGAAGAGATTGGCGATATTTTTCTTCATCAACAACCGCTGATCAAGCACAATTTACCTGTGAAGGATCTTGGTACCACTTTGCCACCTAAGGAAGATCCTATGTTTGAATTAAAACCTTTGCCTGATAATCTTAAATATGCTTATATAGATGATAAGAAAATATATCCTGTTATTATTAGTTCTAAACTTTCAGGAAAGGAAGAAGAAAGATTATTGGAGATATTCAGGAAACACCGAGGAGCTATGAGATATACTCTTGATGATTTAAAAGGAATTTGCCCCACTTTATGTCAGCATGCCATTAATATGGAGAAAGACGCGAAGCCAGTTGTGGAGCATCAACGCCGCTTAATTCCTAAGATGAAGGATGTGGTAAGAAATGAGGTATTAAAGCTCCTTGATGCTGGTATTATTTATCCTATTGCTGATAGTAGATGGGTTAGTCCTGTTCATTGTGTTCCTAAGAAAAGAGGTATGACTATTGTGCCTAATGAGAATAACGAGCTTATTCCTCAAAGGGTAGTAGTGGGTTATAGGATGTGCATTGATTATAGGAAGGTAAACAAAGTTACTAAGAAAGATCATTATCCTTTACCGTTTATACATCAAATGTTAGAAAGGTTATCTAAGAAGACTCATTTTTGCTTCCTTGATGGTTATTCTAGTTTTTCTCAAATTGCTGTTAAAAAGGAAGATCAAGAAAAAACCACTTTTACTTGTCCTTATGGAACTTATGCTTATAGGCGTATGCCGTTTGGTTTATGCAATGCTCCTTCTACTTTTCAAAGATGTATGTCTGCTATTTTTCATGGCTTTTGTGAAGAAATTGTGGAGGTTTTCATGGACGACTTCTCCGTCTATGGAACTTCTTTTGATAATTGTTTGCACAACCTTGATAAAGTTTTGCAGAGATGCAAAGAAACTAACCTTGTTCTTAATTGGGAGAAATTCCACTTTATGGTAAATGAAGGAATTGTCCTTGGACATAAAATTTCTGAAAGAGGTATTGAAGTTGACAGAACAAAAGTGGAGGCAATTGAGAAAATGCCCTGTCCCAGAGATGTTAAAGGTATTTGTAGTGTTCTTGGTCATGCTGGTTTCTATAGGAGGTTTATTAAAGATTTCTCTAAGATTTCAAAGCCTCTTACTAATCTTCTTCAAAAAGATGTACCATTTGTCTTTGATGATAATTGTAAGGAAGCTTTTGAAACTCTTAAGAAGGCTTTAACTACTGCTCCTATTGTTCAACCACCTGATTGGAATTTACCTTTTGAAATTATGTGTGATGCTAGTGATTTTGCTGTTGGTGTTGTTCTTGGACAGCGAGTAGATAATAAGTTGAATGTTATTCATTATGCTAGTAAGACTCTTGATGCTGCTCAAAAGAATTATGCTACTAATGAAAAAGAGTTTCTTGATGTTGTTTTTGCATGTGATAAGTTTAGATCTTACATTGTTGATTCTAAAGTTACTATTCATACTGATCACGCTGCTATTAGATATCTTATGACTAAGAAGGATGCTAAGCCTAGGCTTATTAGATGGGTGTTGCTTTTACAAGAATTTGATTTGCATATCGTAGATAGGAAAGGTGCTGAAAATCCTGTGGCTGACAACTTGTCTAGATTAGAAAACATTTCTTTTGATCTTATTCCTGTTAATGATAGTTTTCCAAATGAATAGTTAGCTACTGTAAATGTAACTTCGCGAGACCTTCCTTGGTATGCTGATTATGCTAACTTTATTGTTTCCAAGTATTTGCCTCCAACTTTTACAGCTCAGCAAAGAAGAAAATTCTTCTATAATTTGAGGCATTACTTTTGGGATGACCCACACTTATATAAAGAAGGAGTTGATGGTATTATGCGAAGATGCATACCGAAATATGAGCAACAAGAGATATTAAGAAAATGCCATGGTAGTGCTTATGGAGGGCATCATGCTGGAGATAGAACCGCACAAAAGGTTCTACAATCAGGTTTTTATTGGCCAACCCTCTTTAAAGATGCTAGAAGGTATGTTTTATCTTGTGATGAATGTCAAAGAGTTGGTAATATTTCTAGACGCAATGAAATGCCTATGAATTACACTCTTGTTATTGAACCATTTGATTGTTGGGGATTTGACTTTATGGGTCCTTTTCCTCCTTCAAAAGGCTATACCCACATACTTGTTGCTGTTGATTATGTTACTAAATGGGTAGAAGCTATACCTACAAAGAGTGCCGATGGTGAGACCTCGTTAAAAATGCTTAAAGATGTTATTTTTCCTAGGTATGGTGTGCCTAGATATCTTATGACTGATGGATGTTCTCATTTTATTCATGGCAGTTTTAGAAAAACTCTTGCTAAATATGATGTTAATCATAGAATTGCTTCTTCTTATCATCCCCAAACTAGTGGGCAGGTAGAGCTTTCTAATAGAGAAATCAAGTCTATCTTGCAGAAGACTGTCAATAGATCTAGGAAAAATTGGGCTTGTAAGTTAAACGATGCTTTATGGGCTTATAGAACTGCTTATAAGAACCCCATGGGTATGTCTCCTTATAAGATGGCTTACGGAAAAGCGTGTCACTTGCCCTTAGAATTAGAACACAAAGCTTTTTGGGCAGTGAGAGAGCTTAATAGAGATTTTAAACTAGCCGGTAAGAAAAGGTTGTTAGATTTGAGTTCTCTAGACGAGTAGAGAAATGAAGCATATGAGAATGCCAGACTTTTCAAAGAGAAAGTCAAGCAATGACATGATAAGAGAATCCTAAAGAGAGAGTTTCATGTTGGTGAGAAAGTTCTATTGTATAGGTCTCGTCTCATATTTTTTGCATGGAAATTACTCTCTAAATGGGAAGGACCATATGTTATTATTGAAGTGTACCGCTCGGGTGCTATTAAGATTGCTTCATTGAAAGATGAATCTACACAAGTGGTGAATGGGCAAAGACTCAAACATTATATTACTGGAGATTCTTATAATGAAGATGTTGATGTAATTGAAACAGTTTCTCCAGAGGAATTCATCCAAGACAAATTGCAGGAGCCTGCAGAGTTCGTTTTTGAATAGGTAACAGTTCTAGTCAGAGAAGTTTCGCGAATAACTCTTCCTTTATTATTTTTACTGTTTTTACTAAACATGAAAAATCACAAGACGAAAACGGGCAGGAAAAGGAGTCCGTGTGCTCCTCACACACAGGGGGCGCGGGCCCACCTCTGGCCACGCCGCCCTGGTGTGAGAGCACCTCGGAACTCATTTTCGTCCCGGTTTCCTCCTGTGATTTTGTTTCGATGTATAAGTTTCGCTTATATAACCCCCTGGAGTCCCCGAGGTCTGTATATCGTTTTCTCGTCGTGTTTTGCTTCGAGCTGTTTCTGTCAAGAGTTGATCTTAAGCTTGGGGGAGCACCATGGCCTCTTTAAGCGACAACAAGGAGAAGACACCTCCGGAAGATGACACCAAAGACTTTCGGCTGAAGGAAGAGGTTAAGAGTGAAGACGAGGAGGAAGATCAAAGTTCACGCCCGAGCACCATGATTGCCAGCATTGGGGTGGTGACAAGTCATGACAAGTTCAAGAAGAGTGCACGCATAAGAACCAGAGGGGGTGTGCCGCGTCACACCTTAGCTCCACGGACATCTCCGTCAGGCAACAATCCTTTCCATACTCTAATACATAAACATCAGTTTCAAAGGGTGCCTAGATCATGATTGCCCTCTGGTTGGGATATAGATCGTTCTAACAGTGTAGGGAAAGAAAGTTCCAAGAGTGAAGAAGGATGGGGAAATAATTCCAAGAGCTGGGATTCTCTTGCTGACAGGTTCATGAACCGTGTTGAGTACAATTCTGAGATGATTCGTAACCTCAGTCACAAGATTGATGATTTGAAAGATTTGATTGAGAAGCTTATTAAAGATTATCCACCGCCACCACCAAAAGAGTAATTCATCATCGGTATAGGCATCTCCTTGGCTTGTTCCAAGCTTGGGGGAGTGCCGCGGTATCACATCATTACCTTTTACTCATTTAGTTTTCAAGTAGAGTCATATCATGAATAGAGAAGTTATCTTATAGAATAGTTTGCAGTTTGGAAGTATCCTCCTTAGTTGGTTATCTATGTATCCCTTGGTGTGAGTTGCGGTAATAAAATATTAATGAGAAGTTTTATCGTTTACTCTCCACACACTTTATTTTAGTTTGCAATCTCTCTTATAAGATTAGTCTTGTTGATTAGTATTGGTATCACTTTGGGAGCATGAGTAAATTTAGTTGGTTTTGGCAAACTTAGCTTGGTCAGTAGCAGCATTACCTTGAGGTTTGAGTAGAAAAGAATAAAGAAGTATTTGTAGCTACATCACTTCAGTTTACCCTTCATGTTTGGCTTTTAAGCATTGTTATTCTCAAAGTTAAAATTGTTGTACCTTCAAGGGAGTTTGCATGATTGTTCTTATTATATGTATGTATGTTTGTTTCATGCAATTCCTATGCTTGCTACCCAGCCTTGCTAGCCAAAAACCTGTACTGAGAGGAAATACTTCTCGTGCATCCAAATCCCGAAAGCCAAGTCACTTCCAAAGAGTCCAATATAAATTCCTATGCATGGTATTTCAAGCCATTCCAAGTAAATTTTCATGTGCTACCTTTCAAAAACCTTCAAATACTTCTCATTTTGTGCCACTGTTTTTAGCTCATGAGGACGTAGTGGATGGGTTTGTTATCTTCCATACTAAATTGAGTACCCCTCGACTAGGCAGCTTCATCTGCTCGTCATTAATTTTGCAAGAGAGCTGGTCAGACCATTATAATCTCAAAAAGAAAAGAAAAAGAGCACTCCTCCATGGTATGTGAAAGTTGGTCGGCACCCGATGGAATCGGTTAGCCATGGTTTGAGAAAGGAAAAAGGTGGGGAGAAGTGCCAAGCTATAAAAGAGCACCAATGTGCCAATCAATCAAACATCTCGGAACCGCTCTCACTTGTTTAGTATGGAAGATATCAAGGAGTCCATTGCTAGTCGTTGACAAAAGCAACCACCTCTCAAAATAACTTTTTACCTCTGTTTTGCAAATGGAAAGCTCTAGCACATGTTTAATCCCTGCTTCCCTCTGCGAAGGACCTATCTTTTACTTTTATGTTGAGTCAACCTATTCCCCTCTATCTCAAGCAAGCATTTGAGTTGTTATGTTTCACTCATCCATATGTTGATCCGTTTAATCATGTTTACTATCTTTCTTGTTTTGTATAATGCTTTTGTCTGAAGGAATATATCTTTGAAAGCTTTCTATGAATGCAAAAAGTTTGTTTCGTTAAGCATATAGTTTTTGCTATATTAGCTCTGTTTTAAAAAGGCTCCATTCAAAGGCTAGTATAGTTTGTTCATCGTTCTCTGACCAAGAACTAAGTTTTGCCATTACTAATTATAGTTTACTTTGTGCATCTTTATATGTGATTCCCTTTACTTATTGCAAGCCTATATTATATAAAGGGGAGTTGCTGTCTATTATAACTTGTGCCTTTGGTGAATGTGATGCTTCTTGTCCGTATTTTGATTATCGACACTTCACTCCATAAACCTGTGGTCATGTTTACCGAGTTTAGTTTTCGCTTGGGGACAAGCGAGGTCTAAGCTTGGGGGGGGGGGTTGATACGTCCATTTTGCATCACCATTTTGTATCATAATTTGCTGTTATTCATTGATATATTTCATACAACGCGGATTTGCTACCACCGGTGGTAGCTATGCATGCATGCATAGTCCTTGGATTGCATGAGCATGATATTCCTACCGCATGCGATGTAGAGAGCAGGAGATGACGGTGATAATGGATGAAATGCTTCCGTTTGTTGCATGCACATAGTACTCTTGAATGGCTACCTAGGATGGCAACTGTGGATGGCTAGAGCAGGTGGTGATTTGAGACATGCCATGCCTAGTTGCCATGCCTAGTTGCTATGCACACTCTTGAATGTCTACCTAGGATGGCAACTGTGGATGGCTAGAGCAGGTGGTGATTTAAGACATGCCATGCCTAGTTGCCATGCACACTCTCCTAACCAAGTAACCTGCAGAGTGGATGGTGAGATGAGATGGTTTGTTGGGGTGGTTCCTTGGTGTGGTGGCTTTGGATGGATAGGTTGAGTGGATGGTGTAGTAGGTGTGTGTGTGTGGTTAGTTGGGGTGGATAATCCAATAGGTTGCATGGTGTGGTGTGTTGGGGTGGTGTGTTGACGTGGTGAGAGATGGGAATATGCATGCAAACACTGTTGCTTCCGTCTGTTAATTCTTGTGCTCCCGGTAGAAAATCACATGCTCCCTATAGAGGATCTAATGGTGGATGGTGGGTGCATAGCTACCACCGGTGGTAGCAGGCTATTTTGCATATTTCATATTTAGATATGATACTTATGTTATTTCCTCTGTTTTTACATGTTTGATGATCATCGGAGGATTTGCTGCCGGAGTCACGATTCTGCTAGAAAAGGACCGTCAAGACACCATATTTTGGAAGATCAGGAAATTTTTAGAAAAATACCAGAAAATTATATTTTACCAAAAGACCCCGGAAGCCAGAAGGGGAAGGAGAGAGGAGCCAGGGGGCAGCCTCACGCACAGGGGGCATGGCCTGGCCCCTGGCCACGCTGGCCCTGTGTGAGGGTGCCCTGGCCCACTTCTGGTCTCGCCCCTTCGCGTACTTCATCGTCCCCGAAAACCTAAGTCAAGGGGGGCTCAGAGAGAGACACAGCCGCCTCTGCGGGGCGGAAAACACCAGAGAGAGAAAAGCTCTCCGGCAGGCAGAAATCTGCCAGGCAAATTCCTTCCCGGAGAGGGGAGATCGTCGCCATCGTCATCACCATCGCACCGGACTTTATCGGGATCATCATCATCTCCATCACCAGCACCTTCATCTCCACCATCACCACGCCATCCCGATGTAACATCTTGAGTTGGATCTTGTTATATTCTTAGGGGAAACTTTCCCGGTGTTGATTACTCTTGTAGTTGATGCTATTGAGTGGAACCGTTGAATTAAGGTTTATATTCAGATTGTTATTTACCATTATTTCACCTCTGATCATGATCCATATGATGTCTTGTGAGTAGTTCGTTTAGTTCTTGAGGACATGGGAGAAGTCAAGATGTTAGTAGTGAATTATTGTTGAGAAATATTTAATGGTTTGATATTGTTGTGGTGCTATTTCACTAGTGGTGTCATGTGAACGTCGACTACATGATACTTCACCATTTATGGGCCTAGTGAGATGCATTGTGTATTTGGCTACCAATTGTGGGGTTGCTGGAGTGACAGAAACCTATACCTCCGTTGGGAAACCATTGCACCAGGGAGCGTAGGATCTTAGAGTTTAAGGCTGTGGTTAGATTTATCTTAATTACTTTCTTGTATTTGCGGATGCTTGCAGGGGGTATAATCACAAGTGTGTATTTATCCTAGTAAGGGTAGTGCGCTAGCACAGGTTCACCCCCATAACACCTATCAAACCAATAAAGACTACTTAGCGTTATGAAGCGAAAGCTCTTGACAGAAACTCCCTTGTGTCCTCGAGAATGTTTGGTTATTATAAGTTACACAACCGGCTTGTCCTTTGCTGAAGAAAGGATTGGGCCACTTGCTGCAATTATTACTACTGTCTTTTATTTACTCGCACTTTATTTATTTACACTATCAAATACTCCTGAAAACCCGTTTGCTAGTATTTACAGTGAAGCCTTGATCAAAACCACTAGTCAACACCTTCTGCTCCTCGTTGGGTTCGACACTCTTATTTATCGAAAGTACTACGATACACCCCCTATACTTGTGGGTCATCAATATGCTTTGCATAAAAATAGGGCTTAGCTCCAAACAATAGCAGAGATTGGCAATAAGCAAAAGTGAGTTTCGATGACACATTAAAGGGATATTGCACAAATTGTGAGTACCTTGCACTGTCTGCTCCCCGCTCCGGTGCAGATTTATAGCGACTATGTTTATCATGTTTCTCTATGTCTACATGATTATATTCGACCGCTGACCTTTTTTTATACTACTACTTTTCAGGTTGATTCTGGTTCAATGGCTCTTATTTCTATCCTGATAGGAAAGATGTACAAGATCGATGTACAATGAATCAGGGGAACTAAATCATTAGCGAATCCTAAAATGTTACAAATGGCACAAACCAAAACCAATGTGAAATATAATTTGAGATTGAGACATAAAAATTACATCTTATAGCTTCTTTTGAGGTTTTGTCGTCGTGGTGAAACAACATATGCCATAGGATGGCTTAAATGGGGGCCGAACTAGCTGCTGGAGGATTCGGGAGAGGGGAACGAGCTAAAAAGCACGACAGAAAGAGACACTGATCTACCCAGGTTCGGGGCTCTCGTAAGGAGATAACACCCCTACTCCTGCTCTACTGATTGTATATTTGGGTCGATGTAGTACACAACAATGGTGCTTCCAAGCTCTCTGCTAGAGAAGGAAGATGAACTGCTAAGTGTAGGAACACAGAGTGACCAACCCTTTACCAGGGCTCCCTATGCCACCTTATATAGTGGTGGCCAGGGTTACAACGGTCATACAAGACCACAAGACACGGGCTACACTCCAAACAGGAGCTGGTGACGATGGCAGAGACCCTTGACTTCGCCCCTGATTGCTCTCGATGGGACGCCATATCCCTGTACCTTGTACCTCTTGAACTGTGGCCTTACCTCTGTGCGGTGAGCTCGTACTTGTGCACAGTGAGGGTAGGTAACCTCCACTGTGCACCCTGCCATCTTACTCTGCTACCATGCTTGGATGTTTTCTTCCTTGATTGTAGGGATGTGACACCTTGGTTGACTTAAGTATCCCGGATATGACCGTTGGCCATACCCAGGACATATATGCCGGACCAACGACCTACGAGGGTCGGGTAATCCGGCCTCCCCTGCTCCTGCACAACACACCAAATGGTTAGGCCGGCATATCTAAGTATATGCCGGCACACATATACCAGTATTCCGGCTATACCGGCATATCCAAGTATTAGCCGGGATACACACATATGCCGGCCTGGCCGATGCTCTTATATTCCGGCCAGGCCCTTTCTTGATAACTCGGCATAAGTCAACCATAGACTTTGTGTCTTTCTAGTCTCTTGACCCTACCGGGGGTTATCCCCCCGACACTAGTCCCCGAAGCTGCCGAGGTTCCCCAGTCATAGCTGTGGAGCCTCGACAGGTTCAACATACCTTTCTTCATTATGTCCCGGTGATCAGATTATATCCCGGCCTCTGTTCCAGTTCCAAAACTTATTCCGGCCGGTCCCGAGGGTATTCCGGACGGAACATATACATCGGGCAGTTAATCCGACATATAGATGAGTCTTCCTCGAGAAGCCATGCCTGACAGCTTTGCATCGAAACTTGTAACTGTCCTGCCACCTCGAACGGTCACCCACGATGTGACGGTTCACAGTGCAGTTACTCCTTGCCATCATTGCGTCATGGCACGGTTACCGGAACCGCCGCCCCACTCTGTGCCGCCACGTGGCGACTCTCTGCAGGAACGGTCGGGGGAGTGGAACACTACCCATGATCCCCACGACCCTGCCTCTTCGGTATAAATATGGGGTGGGGGTAAACTTGCTCTTTTTACCCCCGCCACAGTGCCTTCTTCCTCTTCTGCTCTCCTGCCCCTTGCGCTTCGCCGCCGGACCGAGGGACAGAGAAGGAGCGCCGCCGACGACCCGCTCTACTCCGGCGCCGACGCCCGACGACGCACGGCATCACCATTGACGACGCCGCCGCCGCCGCCTCTTCTCTCTGCAGCATTGCAGGGAGATTGGATCTTCTTCTGTACGCTCGCCGTCGTCGTTCTTTCGCCGTCGGCCAAACTCCGGTGAGTTCCTCTCTCCCTCTGTTCTTCCTCTTTGATGCTTCTTCATAGCTTCTCATTGGTAGCCATATCCGCATAGATCTAGTGCAGTTCCTCTCTGGATTCGACTAGCATTGCTAACAGCGCTCACAGGTGTTCTTCCTTAGAATTTTTACCCTTATTTGTTTCCTGTTTTAACTGGCTCGGTAGATCTTTGATTTCTGCTAACCTTGGGGAGAGTGGTATGCCGGAGAGACTAACCTCCCTCTTTTCTCCGGCCTTGATAGGAATATCATCACGGGACTCCGGCTCTCACGCCTTGTCCCGGCCACTAAGATGGCATCTTCAAGCATGACGGGCACCTCGGCCTCTGAGGAAGATACCTCGGCCCGAGCCCAAGGACGCTCCGGCTGGGAGGGGTCGGAGGTTACTCCGGCCGACATATCCTGGGTCACCTCCACCAGGAGAGTCCCGGAGGGCGTAGCATGCCGGCTACCAGCAGGAGAAACTGTGCCGGCACCTGAACCTGGCGAACGCGTCGTCTTCATCGCCCACTTCGAGCGTGGCTTCGGCCTGCCGGCATCGGACTTCTTCCGGGACTTCCTCAACACCTACGACCTACAACCTCATCATATCCCGGCCAATGCCGTGATGATCCTCTCCGCCTTCGCTGCTTTTTGCGAGGGCTATGCCGGCATAGAGCCCCTTACTCGAGGCTGGGCGAAGTACTTCCAACTGCGGAAGCAAGTCGTCCAAGAGCCGCCCCGGAGCAAGGACGACCCGCCGGAGACGGCCCAGGAAAAGAAGGACTGCCCCATGACCCTCTGCGGCGCGGCCACCATCATGTCCCGAAAGGGCTCGGACTTCCCCAAGGTGGAGCTCCTGGAATCTTGCAAGAAGTGGCAGAAAAGCTTCTTCTACGTCAAGAACACCACCGACGAGGATCTGCTCAACCTGCCGCCATTTGTGGACGAGCCACCCTTGGCTATGACGAACTGGACCTACAACCCGAAGAACTCGGTGATGCCGGTGAATGCGCTTCACCGGGTTAAGGGCGAGCTCCGGGATGCCGGTCTTACTCCTCAAGACCTGGTGGCCTGCTATATAAGCCGGCGTGTCTCCCCTCTGCAGCGCCGGTCGCACAAGATCTGCCAGATGAGCGGGCCAATGGACCCCACCCGGCACTCCACACACGAGCTGACTCCGGCCGACATTCTGCGCCGGATTAAGGATGTCTGCAAGTCCTCTCAGGCCACTTTTGCCTGGGGGCTAGAACCATACAGCCGGGATAGGCCCGCCCCAACGGTAAACCATCTTATCCGATACATAAAGTCCATGTCCGGCACATAGATACTTAAGCCGACACATGTCTGTTTGCCGACACATATCATATTGATCCGACATACCTCCTCCACCGGCATATTTCCTTGTCTGAATACTTGACTTTGCTGTTTATACAGAAATTCAGCTTCCAAGCCATGGAGAACTCCCGGATCAAGATCGCGGCGGACCGCACTGTTGCGGATGTTGAAGATCCGGATCATTGGGATAAGCTTCCCAGGAGCACCCGTGCTGCAGCTGCCATGGGTAAGGGCTCTTCATCCCGACATTATACTCAAGACCGGAGTGAGATTGATTCTGACGAGGAGATCCTGCTGTACTATGACCCGATGCCACTTGCGTATGCCTTTCTAGAAACACCTATTGCTTACGAGTTTCCAATGCCGTCCTCAGCTATCCCGGACGATATGGTTATCGACGCTGCCCCTCTGAACCAGGGACCTCCTTCCACCGGCGGACGTGCCGGCCGGAAGCGAGGGGTGAAGCCCCAGCCCGACACACCTCAGAAGTCGAAGAGGCAGAAGGTCGGCGTGCCCATACCGAAGAAACCGAGACCTGTCGCCGCGGGGTAAGTTCCTTCTGCTTGTTTCATTTCCGACATATCTCTTGCTTGCATTATTGACTTGGCGTTTTTTCTCTTTCAGAGCTCCTCTTGCGCCGGAACAAGCTTCTGGCTCGAGTGGCGACCCGAAAGTTACCAAGCCCGCGGCCACTGCTACCTCCGACATACCCTCTGCCAGCCACACGACCTCCCCGGCGCCGGCATCCTCGCCTGCGCCCAACAAGACCCCCTCCCCGGCGAAGGACGTTCCTCCGCCGGAACAAGACACCTCTGCCCCCGACGTCCACATGGACTCGGGGGCTCAACAGGAACCTCCGGCTCCTGATGTCCACATGGACACAGGAGCCCACCAAGAAGCACCAGACTCCGGCGCGCCCACCAGCGACGCCGGCACAACTGAAGACGCCGGAGCAGACATCAAGGGTAAAGGCCCTTTAGTGCCGGAAGTCCGGACTATTCCGGATCCTGCCTCTGCTGGCCAAGATGCACCGGCCGCGCCGGAACAGCCCGTGCCCAAAACTCCTTCTGCTGAAACGACTCCTGCACCGGCCAAGACCACGGCGCCGGCCAAGACCTCTGCCCCGGCCAAGTCCGGCACATTGAAGATCCAGCCGACCAAGTCCGGCACTCCATCCGCCACCACTGCTCCTCCTAAGGCAACGCCTCGGACCAGCTCTGCTCTGGCCCTGCATCTTGGCAGGGCAGCAGCCCGGCCTGGCTACCGGCGCAACTTCTTCGACACGCCAGAACTTGAGGGCATCATCCCCCTGGTGACAAAGAGTGACCAAAGCCTCGGGTCTCTCAAGGAGCGCTGCGAGAAATGGAATGACGCCGACTCCCTGGACACAGCTGAATCCAAGAAGAAGAAACAGGCCGAAGCTTCGGCCACCGGCAACCCAGCTGATATCCTGGCCGCGAAGCCCATTCCTATTGCCTGCGAACTTCTCAGTCTTCAGCAACGACTTCATCGCCTGGCCGATGCCACCAACGTAAGTCCTTTACATATAGATATCCCCAGTCCCCGAAAATGTCGGCTGTCCGGGATACGGACATCCGGGATTTTCCAAGACCTTTTGCACTTAGCTGCTTTTGCAATTAACTTTCCGACATATGAGCTTGATTCGAGCTTCAAATCCTAGTCACCGAGAGCCGGGATAGGTGCGCAGCACCTGTGCCGGGTCTCTACAATTTCACATCTCAATTATTTTTCAAATCCTCCTGACCGAGATATAAGCTCGATTCGAGCTTCAAATCCTAGTCACCGAGAGCCGGGATAGGTGCGCAGCACCTGTGCCGGATCTCCTATAGCATAAATAGTTCATATAATCTTCAACTGTACTGGCATGCTTTAGTTATCTCATATCCCTTCAAATCCTAATACTTTTGCAGCGCATGAATAACGCCCGTGCCGACATGTTCCATGACTTGGTGTGCGAGCATCGGAAGCTTTCCGACGCACACAACAAGCTCCAGCTGGAACTGTCCCAGAAAGGTAATTTCAGCCGACATACCTTGCCCTTCTCAATAGTCCTCTGGCCGGCACATCTTAATATGCCGACACCTAATCTTTGTCTGACATTTGGCAGCTGGTGCCGAAGCACAAGTCACCGAGCTTACCAAGAGAGTGAAGGAACTTACTGGTATGCCGGATCCTCTTAACCTTGAACTAATCCTTCTGTACTTCAAATCCTTTAATCTTTTCACTATTTTCTTTCTTCAAATCCTTGTTTTGACTTCAAATCTTTTCAGACGAGAAAGCTGCACTGGAGGCACGCCACCAGGACTGTGTGTCCTCAGTGGATGTAGCCAAGCAACTGGACGACCGGGATGCCGGTCACAAGGCCGAGGTTGAGCAGCTGAAGGGCCGGATCACCGAGCTTCTGGACGAAAAGGAACAGAGGGAGGGCCTACTGAAGAAAACCCAGTCCCTGCTTGTCACCTCCGAGACTGATGCCTCCAACGCCCACGCTGAACTGGATAGCCTGAAGGAGCAGGCCACCAAATGGGAGGTTACAGTTGCACAGCTGAATGCCGACCTTGCCAGTAAGCTTCAAATCCTTTCCCTTTATCCTTCCCGACATAGTGTAATTCTCTCCGGCATATTCTCCTTTTGCTAACATTGTTTCTATTCCTCAGACATGTTTCCCGCTTCCGTCGAAGACGTTGAGAGGGCTTTGCAGTTGGATCGAGAAAGCCGGGGTGTTCCGATTGACTCGCCCAACTGGGACATGTCGGAGCAGCTGCTGGCTCTGCAGTCCCGGAAAAACGCCATGACGCTCTACACCGAAGAACTCTTATATGGCGCCCAGGAGGCATTCTCTGCCCTCTGGCCGGGACAAAGGACTCCCACTGATCCCGTCGACCTCGGCAACGATCTGCAGCTGGCCAAGGTTCGCCTCCGGGAGTGGCGAGATTCCGGCGCGAGGGTTGGAGCTGACGAAGCTCTCAGCTACTTCTTGTCCTGGTATGAAAAGGCTGACTTGGAGACTTTGCGCACTGTGCGCGAAGGATCCATCTGGACCACGGATCCGGAACACATCCGGCGCCGACGGGAGCTGGCCCACAGCTATGTGGACTATGCCGACACCGACGCCTTCGTTCGGGATATCCGTGAGCCGGAGAAGAAGGACGATGCCGGGATATCCGCCGCTGCTGAGGGCTCCGACTCCAGCCAGGATGAAGATGAAGCTGAAGAGGCCGACACTGTTGTCCCGGAACAGGCATCTGCCCCGGGCGGAGGTGATGGCTCCATTCCATCTGCTGGGTCCGGCACTCCTGAAGCCGACATCTCCACCGCCACTGCTCCACCAGCCGGCGCCTCTGCTTCTGCCCCTGGTCCTTGACTTTGCAGCATAAAAACTTTAAGTTTTATCAGATCCCCGGTATACCGGGTGCAGATGTAATATACACGCTTAATTTCCTTTGGTTTGCTACCTGAACAAGTTTTATCTTGGTTTGCTTGTTACTAATGCCGGATCATCTTTTGGCTAAGTCACCGAGTTGTTTTCCTGTTTCCTCAATTTCACAACCTTGGCTGCTTGTCTACCTCAATTGGCTTTCGACGTATGAGTCTCAAGGTTGCTTCCTCGAACATACAGTACTTTAACTTTGAGACTTAGACTTCAAATCATCCGACACTTTAAATTTTAACTTTAGCTTTAACGAAAATGTCGGTTCGCTTGCTTTGTATTTCCTTAGCCGTTTTCCATGTGTAGACAATCTCCGGCATCTACTCTTGCTAGCCATGAAGCCGGGTTTCGGACAGCAGCTGAGTCGAAGAGTGGCCTTTGGTGCCGACACATTACTAGGCCGACATAGGAAACATTCAAATAAAGCCAGCCGGCATATAACAAAAAACTGTAAATAAACAACAAATATACCTCGGAGCTAGTTACCCGGCTTCTTCGGGATGCCGGTATTTCATTCATTAGTCTTGTGCCGGCACAACACGCCGGCATACAAAGGAAAATATGGAAATACATACATTGTGTTGCTCAGGAGTAAAAGGGGCGCAGTAGAGCTATGTTCCATGGCCTCTTGGTTTCTTCTCCGGACCTGTCCGCCTTATTCTTCTTGGGGTCCTGCGCATCTATAAGATAATAGGCATCATTGTGCAGAGCTCTGCTCACAATGAATGGCCCCTCCCATGGAGGAGTTAACTTATGCCGGCCTTCTGTTCCTTGCTTTAGCCGGAGTACTAGATCTCCCTCTTGAAATCTCCTTGGATTTACCTTCTGCGCATGATAGCGTCTGAGGTTCTGCTGATATACTGCTGTTCTTGACAGAGTTATTTCCCTTGCTTCCTCTAGCAGATCAACATCATTTTCTCTGGCTTCTTTAGCCTCTTCCTCAGTATATAGCACTATTCTTGGTGCATCATGTATTACATCTGTTGGAAGCACAGCTTCTGCTCCATACACCAGGAAAAATGGTGTGTAGCCTGTTGATCTATTCGGAGTTGTTCTTAAACTCCACAGCACTGCTGGCAGCTCATCTAGCCAACATCCCGGAGTTTTCTCCAGGGGCTCTATCAGCCGGGGTTTTATGCCGGATAATACTAGCCCATTCGATCTCTCTACTTGGCCATTGGCACAAGGGTGGGCAACCGACGCAACGTCCAGCCGGATTCCCACTTCCTCACAAAATCTGGCAAATGGCCCTTGGGCAAAGTTTGACCCATTGTCAGTGATGATGCTATGAGGAACACCATATCTCAAGATTATATCCTTTAAGAATTTCACTGCTGTGTGACCATCACACTTGCTTATGGGCTTCACTTCAATCCACTTGGTGAACTTGTCCACCATGACCAGGATATGGGTCATTTTCCCTCTGGCCGGCTTAAAAGCCCCGACCATATCCAGGCCCCAAACAGCAAAGGGCCAGGTTATTGGGATAGTTTTCAGGGCAGATGCCGGCTGATGAATCTGGTGGGCATATCTTTGACACCCATTACATTTCCGGACCAAGTTTTCTGCCTCTTGCAGTGCCGTTGGCCAATAGAAGCCATGCCGGAATACCTTTGCCACCAATGCCCTGGACGAAGCATGGTGACCACACTCCCCCTGGTGAATTTCCCGGAGCATCTCCAGACCCTCCGCAGATTCGACACATCTCTGCAATACTCCGGTGGTACTTCTCTTGTATATTTCTTTGTTGATGATGGTATACGCTTTGGATCTCCTTATAACCCGGCGGGCCTCGGTTTCATCCGCCGGCACTTGACCATCCACCATGAAGTTCATGATAGGACGTGCCCATGAGGGCACTTCCCTGACAGTGAACACTACCTGATCTATTTCCATCATTTAGACCGACACATAATCGATCTCCATGGGCTGCGAAGTCCCCGGGACTGAAGAATCAGTCCTCGGGTATGCCGGAGCAGTCCCCGGGTATACCGGCACAACCTCTTGGCACATTTTACCCTTGCCTTTAGTTTTACCCTGCAGTTATCCCGGCTGCCAAACATCACATCCATCCGGATCTTGCCCATCGGCGCACACGAAAGTCCCGGCACAATGCCGTGGAACGTGGTCTTGCTCGGTTCCAGCATATTTTCCTTGATTCCCAGCTTCTCCATCGTATCCCGATACATGATGTTGATGCTGCTTCCATTATCAATGAGGACCTTGCTGAATCTCACGTTATTAGCCGGCCCGACGAATGTCGGATCCATCACCAGAGCATATCCGCCGGGATTTGGCATGATCCGGGGATGATCTACCCTGTCCCAACCAACAGCCTGGTCAGACCAGTACATCAGCTTTGGCACAGCCGACATAACGTCATTCACCTCCAGACACCGCCGGTACAAGCTCTGCTTGTCTGTTCTCTCGGTCTCAAAGACCATATAGCTCTGATCATACTCCTTGTACTCATTCCGGCCCGCTCCTGGGCCTCCGGCGTTATATTCCGGATTATAGCTCTGGTCAACTTGAATTACGCCGGCATTTCCGGCGTTGCTCTGATTCCCGGGATTAACCGGCCTAGGTGGGACTGCAATCGTATTGGCACCTGTCAACGGCGATGGAGCTGCCGGGACAGAGGGTCTAGCCGGTCCCCAGGGACCTGCACGACCTGCTAATATGTCGTCCAGCCACGAACAGTTCCTTGTCACATGGTTTGCCGGCTTTCCCGGCTGGAATGTGTGGAACACACAAGGCTTGTCCATGGCAAGACCCACAGTATACTTCGGCCACTGCTTCTTCTGGCCGGCGGCTCCGCCGGCATTCTTGTTGGTCCAGACATTCTTCTTCTGGAACGGCTGTGCTTGCTGCTGCGGCTGCTGCTGAGGCTGCTGATAGTCCTCATATCTCGGACGCTGGCTACTGCCGGCGCCCCCTTGCTCTTCCTCCACAGCTGCAACTTGTGCTGCCCCATACCGGTGATCCGGCCTTTCATCTCTTCTCTTGTTCCGGTTATCAGTGCGATAATATTGCCCTGATCTCCCGGCATTGCTGGTGTTCCCCTGGGTTTGCCCCTGTCCTTGTGAATCGAGACTGGGCTGCATGGGATCTCCCAGAGCATAACTATCAGCGATCTTGATTGTTTCGGCCAGCGTGGCCGGCATTTGCCTCTGAAGCTTTTGCCACAGCATGGTGCCATGCCGGCACCCATGAGCGAACCACATGATGGCCTGCTGCTCATTGATTCCTTCGCAGGAATTGCGCAACGTGCACCACCTGGTCAGATAGTCACGGTCAGTCTCATTCACTCCTTGCCGGCAGTTAGCCAGCTGCTGCGGACGGTTGGGCCTCTTGTATGTACTGGTAAAGTTCGACACAAACTGCTCTTCGAAATCAATCCAGCCGTTGATACTCCCGGCCGGCAAATTATTCAGCCATATCCTGGCTGGACCTTCCAACATCTGCGGCACATATCGTACCGCCCATCTGAGGTTTCCTCCGGCGATGTTCACCGCTGTGGAGTAATCCTCCAACCAATCTTCCGGCTTCGTACTGCCATTATATGTCCTCGCGCCACGCGCGAGCTGGAAGAAGTAAGGCACCGGCTCCCCCATAATCCGGGGTCCGAAACACATAGGGCCCGGAGCTCCTTGTCTCTCCACCAACTCTGATTGGTGGATCTTGTCCAGCTTGAAACGTGCATCATTGGCTTCCAAGGACCGAGGTCCAAGCCGGGATGCTATTGGGCCTGCGATCATCTGCTGCTGCTGCTCCGGCTGATGCTGCTCACTATGCCGGCCTTGCTGGTGCTGCTGCTGATATCCCGCCCTGGCAAGGGCGGAATTGCCGTCATCCTCTCGATGTCCCGGATGGCCTGCACCCTGCTGCTGCGCTGCACCTCCGGCGCCCTGTTGCTGACGCCGGGCTGCACTGTTACTCCGGCCACCACCGGCCGCGCCTGCTTCATGCCCGGCCGGCACACTCTGGCCGGGCTTCTTGCTGCCGACATACTTGTCAGCTTGGCCGACATTCTTCTGCACCATCGCCTGCTTTCCGGCGACAGCCGGATCGTACACCTGGATCTGCTTGTCCCGGCGGCCAGAGGTCACACTTCCGGCACGCCGGGCGCTAGGATGCGGGGACGAGGCTTGGCCCCTCGACCTCGCGCCGGCACCTCCCGCCGACACAATGTACTGAGACGCCCCGGCACCCGGGTTTGCCTTCTTAAAGGCCTCCTACTGCTTTGTAGCTTCAGACAAAAGTTGGTTAAGCCGGGCTTGCTGCTCACGCAGTGCTTCGCCGGATAAACAAGATAAATCCTTAGCTACCTCGGCCGCCGCTCTAAGGTTCTTTACTGGCGAACTATAGACTACCTTAGGCACAGTACTAGTTGCGGTATGACTCTTATCTCTAGCATCTTTTCCTATCTCAGCATTAAGATTTCTGCCTCTAGTTCTAACCTCTTCTATCCGGCTAGGCCGGATTACTACAGGAGTAAAACCATGGGCTGCCTCATACTCACGGAGTTGCCGGTTAAACCGTTCGCGCTCCTGGTTCATGGCCAGGGCCTCGTCGACGAGGGCCTGACGAGATCCCTCCAGGACCTCCCTTGTCTGCTCCGGATCAACGCCGGATCGCACCGGCTCGAGAAGCCGGTCGATGATGGGAAGAAGAACCTCGCCCCTAGCCGGCACACCGGAAGTGCCGGCCAGGTTCTCCGCACGCTCCAACGGAGGACGCGCCGACCTCTTGACCTTCGGCGGCTCCGGAGGAGAAGCTCCGGCCGCTGCTGCTTTGCCGGCATCTTCCGCCGGCGGCACGGATGTGCCGGCCATCATCACCTCAGCCGGCTCTACTGAGCGAGCGCTACGCCCAGCGTGAGCCAGCCGATGTGACGGAGGATCCGACGCCACCAGCACCTCCTTCCTACAAATTCTCTCAGTCCCCACGTACACCTCGTGGGAACCGAAAGACATAATCCGGCCATCCCTGGGGAACGGCCGGCCACCGAGACAACCGGCGTTGTCACTGACGAAACTGAGCGAGCCTAGCCTCTGGACGAGGCCAGAGACCACGCGTACTCCCAAAGCTGCTATCACAGACCCCGTCCGAATGAACACTCCGCCCAGCATATCGATCTGCCCCACGGTGGGCGCCAAATGTCGTCGTGGTGAAACAACATATGCCATAGGATGGCTTAAATGGGGGCCGAACTAGCTGCTGGAGGATTCGGGAGAGGGGAACGAGCTAAAAAGCACGACAGAAAGAGACACTGATCTACCCAGGTTCGGGGCTCTCGTAAGGAGATAACACCCCTACTCCTGCTCTACTGATTGTATATTTGGGTCGATGTAGTACACAACAATGGTGCTTCTAAGCTCTCTGCTAGAGAAGGAAGATGAACTGCTAAGTGTAGGAACACAGAGTGACCAACCCTTTACCAGGGCTCCCTATGCCACCTTATATAGTGGTGGCCAGGGTTACAACGGTCATACAAGACCACAAGACACGGGCTACACTCCAAACAGGAGCTGGTGACGATGGCAGAGACCCTTGACTTCGCCCCTGATTGCTCTCGATGGGACGCCATATCCCTGTACCTTGTACCTCTTGAACTGTGGCCTTACCTCTGTGCGGTGAGCTCGTACTTGTGCACAGTGAGGGTAGGTAACCTCCACTGTGCACCCTGCCATCTTACTCTGCTACCATGCTTGGATGTTTTCTTCCTTGATTGTAGGGATGTGACACCTTGGTTGACTTAAGTATCCCGGATATGACCGTTGGCCATACCCAGGACATATATGCCGGACCAACGACCTACGAGGGTCGGGTAATCCGGCCTCCCCTGCTCCTGCACAACACACCAAATGGTTAGGCCGGCATATCTAAGTATATGCCGGCACACATATACCAGTATTCCGGCTATACCGGCATATCCAAGTATTAGCCGGGATACACACATATGCCGGCCTGGCCGATGCTCTTATATTCCGGCCAGGCCCTTTCTTGATAACTCGGCATAAGTCAACCATAGACTTTGTGTCTTTCTAGTCTCTTGACCCTACCGGGGGTTATCCCCCCGACAGGTTTGCAAGAACATATCGAATTATTTCATAAATGTTGCAACACACAAGCACTTCCCTGTGGAATATACATGTGAGGTTGTGATGTGCCTTAGATCTAAAGAAAATTGAAGACTCGCGCGACAATGTCTCACAGTCGAATATATTTGATTACAATTGAATTTTGCATTTTTTTGTTTTCTAGAGAATAACTTATTATTTGTTGATCTGTGGCAAAGCACGGGTATTGTGCTAGTAGGGTGTTTAAGCTACATTACTCTGACTTTGTTTTCTTGTTTTTCGCTCCTTCACGTCGGAGGAGCCGGTTCCGGAGAGGAGATGTCCTCGAGCAGATATTCCGCAACTAGTTGCGGGTGCAACTCATTGTTGCATGTCGCACTTCCATGTGTTAAAAAAATATGAAATAAATTTATAAACATTGGTTACGTTATATGTTATGCATTTTAAAAAAAATTGTCTCAAAATATGACACCATGTGACCTATATAAAAAAGAGAAGACATAAATGAATAGTGTCATGCGCTATTTACATATCATTTGTCTTTTTTATACAGATCAGAAATCATCATATTTTTGGATGAAACTTTGCAAGTGCACAAGATACTTCATAATCTACGTTCATGATTTATCTCATATTATTTTGATATATGGAAATGGGACATGCCATATGGGTTGCGGGTGCAACTAGTTACAAATCTGAGTTTCTCCTCAACATGTGGCTGGCAGGAACAGATAGCCCTCTAAAGCTTCCGCGGACACGAGCATCCGGACTGACACCGAGGCGGCGACCTGCCAAATGGCTTCCTCCCTCGCCGTCTTTCGCCCCGCTGGCTGCCGCCCGCGCTCCTCTCCGAAATTCCTCCAACCGCGGGCATCCGCGTCGTCCCGCTCCCGCCGCTCACGCGCGTTGTGCATCGAGGTACACCCGAACTCTGTACTGTACACAACTCCATCCAAGGACTCCAAGTGTATGACGCGTTCCTTTTTAGGATTGCGCAGTCCTCAAACGGCGGCGGCGCTGGAGGCGGTGGCCACGGCAGGAGGAGACGGGGCGCCGTCGACGTTGTTGCATTCGCCGCGGTGCTACACGACGCGAAGACGGCCGACGATGTCAAGTCTTTGGTCGTGGACTTCCTCGGCGGCGGCGACGAGGAGGAGCACCTGCCTGTACAGGTATACACCTCAGTGATTCGGGGGCTCGGAAAGGAGAAGCGCATCGAAGCTGCCTTCGCCACCGTGGAGCATCTCAAAAGGAGAGGAGGAGGCAGCAGCCTCAACCAGTTCGTGTATAACTGCTTGCTAGGCGCGGTGAAGAACTCTGGGGAATTCGGGAGGATTGAGGATATTCTCGCGGACATGGAGGAACAGGGAATTTCCCCAAACATAGTGACCTTCAACACTCTGATGTCCATTTATGTTGAACAGGGCAAGATCGAGGAGGTTTTCAGGGTGTATGAGGACGACATTGAGGGCCGTGGGCTAGTGCCGACCGCCGCGACATACTCGACTATCATGTCGGCGTTCAAGAGCGCCGGTGACGCGTTCGCCGCGCTCGAGTTCTTTGTTAAGCTCAGGGACAAGTATAAGAATGGCGAGCTCGTCGGGAATCACGCGGATTGGGAACCAGAGTTTGTCAAATACGAGAAGTTGGCTGTCCGCGTATGTCATACGGCTATGCGGCGGTCACTTGCAGCAGGTGCGAACAATCCCGCTGGTACGGTGTTGAAGGTTCTTTTTTCCATGGATGAAGCTGGAGTGAGACCGGACAGGAGCTATTATGAGCGTCTCGTGTGGGCGTGCACGGGAGAGGAGCATTACACCATTGCCAAGGAGCTGTACCAGAGAATCCGTGAGTGCGATGGGGGGATCAGTTTGTCAGTGTGCAACCATCTGATTTGGCTGATGGGCAAGGCCAAGAAGTGGTGGGCAGCTCTTGAGATCTACGAGGATTTGCTGGAGAAAGGCCCAGAGCCGAACAATTTGTCATATGAGCTCATCATGTCACATTTCAACATCCTACTCAATTCTGCCAAGAGACGCGGCATTTGGAGGTGGGGTGTTAGGCTGCTTGAGAAGATGCAAGAGAAGGGCCTCAAGCCTGGAAACAGAGAGTGGAATGCTGTCCTTCTCGCGTGCTCCAGAGCGGCCGAAACGTCTGCTGCGGTGAATATATTCAAGAGGATGTTAGATCAGGGGTTAAAACCAGACGTGGTTTCCTATGGAGCATTGCTTAGTGCACTTGAGAAAGGCAGGTTGTATGATGAGGCGCTAAGAGTTTGGGATCACATGTGCAAAGTCGGTATTGATCCTAACCTGCACGCTTACACAATCTTAGTGTCGATTTACATTGGCAAGGGCAACCATGATATGGTAGATGCTGTTCTTCGGGATATGTTGTCCGCAAACATAGAACCAACAGTTGTAACATTCAACGCAATAATCAGTGCTTGTGTGAGGAACGCTAAGGGCGGCACTGCATTTGAGTGGTTCCATAAGATGAAAATGCAGAGTATTGAGCCAAATGAGATTACTTATCAGATGTTGATCGAAGCTCTTGTTCAAGATGGTAAACCAAAAGTTGCCTATGAGATTTACATTACTGCGAGCAACAAAGGGCTGAAGCTTTCTGCAAAATCATATGACACCGTGATGAAGGCATGCCAAGATTATGGTGCTCTTATTGATCTAGCTAGTTTGGGTCTTCGTCCTACAGTGAAACTGGATCCGTCAAGATAATGGACGACTTTTTTCACAACTTCTCACATTGAGGTTATTCCTACCAGTATAAAGCATTTAATTCTCACTAGAAAGTGGGCCATCTATCACACTTTGTATCCTTACCCTCTAAACTTAGTCACATATCCATATCACCCCTAGTGTGATTTCTTTTGTTTTCCGGATGTTACTTGTACTCTGTTCTTTGGTGGCCATGGCTTTGCTCTGGCGCTTCTTCTTTTTCTTGTTAATATATTACACTAGGAAGTCTTTTTTTTATCGGCGGCACGCCTGTGCCCTTAGTTTTCATTTTCTGATATATATACATATCATATATTTAAGTGCAAAGAGGTTGAAACATTGATATTAATGTGTATATGTTTTTGATCAGATATTTTTGTGTGCATGAGTGACAAAATATTATGTAAACTACAAAGAATACAACATTGTTTGTTTGCTTGCATTGTACTGCCTAGCAGCATCTTCATCACAGAAAGTGCGCTTAGTTTTAAGACCGAATTTATGCATAATGTTGATGGGTGTGTTCTGTGTAACAGTCGTGACCTCTGATAACGATTTGTAGTCCAGTTGATTGGTTTTTAGCAATGTGATATGCGGCGTAGACCATAGAATCATAAGGAAAAAAGTCCACTTTTCGTCCTCTAACTTTGCTAAAAGTTCGCTTTTAGTCCCAAAACCAATGTATGGTGTAATGCCTGGTAGGCCTAGTGGGGAGAGGAGGAGGGAATCACATGAAACACCCAAAATTTCAAAAGCTTCAAAAATGTCAAGGGCTGGAACAAAGATAAAATTCTCTGGTTGCAAAGAATATGGGCACAATAAGGAAACTTGTGAGAAAAAGAAAGCAGCCGCAACAACATCTACTACGGCAGAACCATCAGCTCAGCCTATGCATCTGAAAGATATGGTACACATTCTCCTATATGTGTTTTAATTTTGCACAATTTCTTTCTCTAACATTTCTGTTTACATCTCCCAAAGGTTATGCTAACACAAGCACAACATATCAGCTTGTTTATTTGTCTACAGTTTATGCTTTATCTAACTTACCATATTGCTTGATTGAATTTGTAGACTTCAACTCCACCTCAGAAGAGAAAGAGGGCAGTAGGTACTGTCAATTCGACATTGCAACTTCACCATGCTTCTGTGAGCTTCAATGCACAGGATGTCGTCGTGGTGAAACAACATATGCCATAGGATGGCTTAAATGGGGGCCGACTAGGTGCTGGAGGATTCGGGAGAGGGGAACGAGCTAAAGAGCACGACAGAAAGGAACACAGATCTACCCAGGTTCGGGGCTCTCGTAAGGAGATAACACCCCTACTCCTGCTCTACTGGTTATATATTTGGATCGATGGAGTATACAACAATGGTGCTTCCAAGCTCTCTGCTAGAGGGGGAAGATGAACTGCTAAGTCTCAGAACACAGAGTGACCAATCAACCCACCAACCTTCTGCTAGTACTCCCTGTGCCACCTTATATAGTGGTGGCCAGGGTTACAATGGTCATAGGAGACCAGGAGACACCAACTACACTCCAAACAGGACTTGCTGTCGAGGGCAGACGCCCATGACTTTCTCCCTGATTGCTCTCGATGGGACTCACCCTTGCTGTACCTTGTACTTCCAGGACTGTGACCTTACCACTCTGAGGTAAGCTTGTACTTGTGCACAGTGAGGGCAGGTAACCTCCACTGTGCACCCTGCCATCATACTCTGCTACCATGCTTGGATGTTTTCCTCCTTGATTGTAGCGATGTGACACCTTGGTTGACTTAAGTATCCCGGATATGACCGTTGACCATATCCTGGACATATATGCCGGACCAACGACCTATGAAGGTCGGGTAATCCGGCCTCCCCTGCTCCTGCAGAACACACAGAATAGATAAGCCGGCATATCTAAGTATATGCCGGCACTCCCCAGTTAGTATTCCGGTTAATCCGGCATATCCAGACATCAGCCGGGATATACATATATGCCGGCCTGGCCGATGCTCCTATATTCCGGCCAGGCCCTTCCTTGGTCAACCGGTATAAAGTCAACCATGAACCTTGTACCTTTCTAGTCTCTTGACCCTATCGGGGGTCATCCCCCCGACACTAGTCCCCGAAGCTGCCGAGGTTCCCCAGTCATAACTGTGGAGCCTTGACAGGTTCAACATATCCTTTTTTCATCATACTCCAGTTTTCCGTTATAACCCGACGATCAGTTTATATGCCGGGACATCTACCCATATCCCGGCCACTGTTCCTTCTCCAAAAGTTATTCCGGCCGGTCCCGAGGGTATTCCGGACGGAACACATACACCGGGCAGTTATTCCGACATATAGACGAGTCTTCCTCGAGAAGCCACGCCTGACAGTTTGCATCGAAACTTGCAACTGCCCTGCCACCTCGAACGGTCACACGATGTGACGGTTCACAGCGTAGTTACTCCTCGCCATCATGACCTAGTGGCACGGTTACAGGAACCGCCGCCCCACTCCGTGCCGCCACGTGGCGACTCACCGCAGAAACGGTCGTGGTAGTGGAACACTCCCCACGACCCCCACGACCGGCCTCCTCGGTATAAATACGGGGTGGGGGTAACTTGCTCTCTTTTACCCCCCACACAGTCTTCGTCTTCCTCAGATCCTCTGCCCCTTGCGCTTCGCCGCCGGACCAAGGAACCGAGAAGGAAAGCCGCCGCCATCGCCCACCTGCACGCCGGCGCCTCCGCTTGCCGACGTTCGGCGTCATCATCGACGACGCCGCCGCTCCTCTCTGCAACATTGCTGAGAGATCCGATCTTCCTCTGCACGCTCGCCGTCGTTCCACCGCCGCCGGCCAATCTTCGGTGAGCTTCTCTTTCTCTGTTCTTGTTCTTCATCCCTCCTGCCTCTTTGTAGCTATAGCACGATAGCCCTGCTAGCTTGAATTTGCGCTAGTTTCTCTGCTTGATGTCTCCTTAGCATTGCCAGTGATATCCCTTTTGTAGTTCACCGCTGTTCTTCCGTAGGAATTATACCCATGTTTATCTCCAGTTTTAACTGCCTCGGTAGATCTTCTATTTTTGCTAACATTGGTGAGGGCGGTATGCCGGAGAGACTAACCTCCCTCTTTTCTCCGGCCTTGATAGGATTAACATCACGGGACTCCGGCTCTCACGCCTTGTCCCGGCCATTAAGATGGCATCTTCAAGCATGACGGGCACCTCGGCCTCGGAGGAAGATAACTCGGCCCGGGTCCAAGGACGCTCCGGCTGGGAGGGGTCGGAGGTCACTCCGGCCGACATATCCTGGGTCACCTCCACCAGGAGAGTACCGGAGGGAGTTGCATGCCGGCTACCGGCGGGAGAGACTGCGCCGGCACCCGAACCCGGCGAACGCGTCGTCTTCATCGCCCACTTCGAGCGGGGTTTCGGCCTGCTGGTGTCGGACTTCTTCCGGGACATCCTCGACACCTACGATCTACAACCTCATCATATCCCAGCCAATGCCGTGATGATCCTCTCCGCCTTCGCTGCTTTTTGCGAAGGCTATGCCGGCATAGAGCCCTTATCCCAAGGCTGGGCGAAGTACTTCCAACTGCGGAAGCAAGTCATCCAAGAACCGCCCCGGAGCAAGGATGAGCCGCAGGAGACAGCCCAGGAGAAGAAGGACCGCCCCATGACCCTATGCGGCGCGGCGACCATCATGTCCCGGAAGGGCTCGGACTTCCCCAAGGTGGAGCTCCTTGAGTCTTGCAAGAAGTGGCAGAAAAGATTCTTCTACGTCAAGAACACCACCGACGAGGATCTGCTCAACCTGCCGCCATTTGTGGATGAGCCACCTTTGGCCATGAAGAATTGGACTTACAACCCGAAAAACTCGGTGATGCCGGTGAACGCGCTCCACCGGGTTAAGGGCGAGCTCCGGGATGCCGGCCTTACCCCTCAAGATCTGGTGGCATGCTATATCAGCCGGTGCGTCTCCACTCTGCAGCGCCGGTCGCACAAGATCTGCCAGATGAGCGGGCCCATGGACCCCACTCGGCATTCCACACATGAGCTGACTCCGGCCGACATTCTGCGGCGGATCAAGGACGTCTGCAAGTCCTCCCAGGCCACCTTTGCCTGGGGACTTGAACCATACAGCCGGGACCGGCCTGCCCCGACGGTAAATACTCTGGCCGACACACGCTTTTTTGCCCGGCATATAGATACTTAAGCCGACACATATCCATTTATCGTCATGTATCATGCTTGATCCGACATACCTCTTGCACCGGCATATTCCTTGCTTCTGACCAATTTACTCTGCATTATGCAGAAGTTCAGCTTCCAGGGTATGGAGAACTCCCGGATCAAGATCGCGGCAGACCGCACTGTTGCGGATGTTGAAGATCCGGACCATTGGGACAAGCTGCCCCGGAACACCCGTGCTGCCGCTGCCGCGGGTAAGGCCTCTTCATTCCGGCATTCTACTCAAGACTGGAGTGACCCTGACCTCGATGAAGATTGCCAGACGTTTATCTGCCCGACACCTCTTGCTTATGCTTTTCCAGAAACACCTGTTGCTTACGCCTTTCCAATGCCGTCCTCAGCTATCCCGGACGACATGGTTGTCGACGCCGCCCCTCTGAACCAGGGACCTCCTTCCACCGGTGGACGTTCCGGCCGGAAGCGAGGCGTGAAGCCCCAACCCGACACACCTCAGCAACAGAAGAGGCAGAAGGTTGGCGTGCCTATTCCGAAGAAACCGAGGCCTGTTGCCGCGGGGTAAGTTTCTTTTCTTTGTATCTCCTCCGACATATCTCTTGCTTTGATTATTGACTTGGTGTTTTCTCTTTTTCAGAGCTCCTCTTGCGCCGGAACAAGCTTCTGGCTCGAGTGGCGGCCCGAAGGTTACCAAACCAGCGGCCCCTGAGACCTCCGACATACCCTCTGCCAGCCATACTACCTCACCGGCGCCGGCATCTTCGCCTGCGCCAGACAAGACCATCTCCCCGGCGAAGGACGTTCCTCCGCCGGAACAAGATTTCTCTGCCCCCGACGTCCACATGGACTCGGGGGCTCGACAGGAACCTTCGGCTTCTGATGTCCACATGGACACCAGAGCCCACCAAGAAGCCCCAGACTCCGGCGCGCCCACCAGCGACGCCGGCACAACTGAAGATGCCGGCGCAAGCAACAAGAGCGCCGGCACAGATGACAAAGGGAAAGGCCCGGCCGTGCCGGAAGTCCGGACTATTCCGGAACCTGCCTCTGCTGGCCAAGCTGCACCGGCCGCGCCGGAACAACCTGCCCCCAAGACTCCCTCCTCTGAGAAGACTCCTGCCCCGGCCAAGACCGCTGGTCTGGCCAAGACCCTTATCCCGGACAAGACCTCTGCCCCAGTCAAGTCCGGCACACTCAAGTTTCATCCGACCAAGTCCGGCACACCAGCCGCCGCCACTGCTCCTCCTAAAGCAGCGTCCCGGACCAGCTCTGCCCTGGCCCTGCATCTTGGCAGGGCAGCAACCCGGCCTGGCTACCGGCGCAACTTCTTCGACACGCCAGAACTTGAGGGCATCGTCCCCCTGGTGACAAAAAGTGATCAGAGCCTTGGGTCTCTCAAGGAGCACTGTGCCAGGTGGAATGACGCCGGCAACATGGACACAGCAGACTCCAGGAGCAAGAAGATGGCCGAAGCCTCGGCCACTGGCAATCCCTCAGACATCCTGGCCGCGAAGCCCCTTCCAATTGCCTGCGAGCTCCTCAGCCTCCAGCAGAGACTTCACCAACTGGCCGATGCCACCAACGTAAGTCTTCTCTTCATACACACATATCCCCAGTCCCCGAAAATGTCGGCTATCCGGGATACGAACATCCGGGATTTTCCAATACTCTTGTAGTTATCTGTTCTCGAATTAACTGCCGACATATGAGCTCGATCCGAGCTTCAAATCCTAGTCACCGAGAGCCGGGATAGGTGCGCAGCACCTGTGCCGGGTCTTTACCTATTTCACCTTTAATTATTTTTCAAATCCTCTTGACCGAGATATAAGCTCAATCCGAGCTTCAAATCGTAGTCACCGAGAGCCGGGATAGGTGCGCAGCACCTGTGCCGGGTCTCCCAAAGAGTGATCACTTGATAGAATCTTCAACTTTAACTGATATGCTAAGTTTCTCTGCTGATATTCCAAATCCTAACACTTTTGCAGTGCATGAACAACACCCGGGCCGACCTGTATCATGACCTGGTATGCGAGCATCGGAAGTTATCCGACGAGCATAGCAAGCTTCGGCTGGAGCTGTCCCAGAGAGGTAAACTTCGCCGACATACCGCTATATGCCGGACACCTTTCCTCTTTTTTCTTTGCAATATTATTCCTGCCGACACATAACCTTGTGCCGACATTCCTTAGCTGGCACTGAAGAACAAGTCGCCGAACTTCTTAAGAGGGTCAAGGAGCTGACAGGTATGCCGGATTCCTGAAGATCTTTTATCTCTTCCGTTGTACTTCAAATCCTTTAACTCTTGCCATTGTTTTCTATCTTCACATTATTTTGACTTCAAATCTTTTCAGATGAGAATGCTGGACTGGAAGCGCGCCACCAGGACTGTATGTCCTCAGTGGATGTGGCCAAGCAACTGGACGACCGGGATGCCGCTCACAAGGCCGAGGTAGAACAGCTGAAGGGCCGGATCACCGAGCTTCTGGACGAGAAGGAACAGAGGGAGGGCCAACTGAAGAAGACCCAGGACTTGCTCGTTGCTTCCGAGACTGATGCCTCCACTGCCCATGCCGAACTGTCCAGCTTGAAGAAGCAAGCGACAAAATGGGAAGTCACAGTCGCACAGCTCAATGCTGACCTCGCCAGTAAGCTTCGAATCCTTTTTCCTTATCCTGCCCGACATATCATGCTCTATTCCGACATACCCTTTATGCCGACATACTCTCCTTGTGCTAACATCATCTATTATTCTTAGACATGTTCCCCGCTTCCGTCGAAGACGTTGAGAGGGCTCTGCAGTTGGATCAAGAAAACCGGGGTGTTCCGGTTGACTCGGCCAACTGGGACATGTCGGAGCAGCTGCTGGCTCTGCAATCCCGGAAGAACGCCATGACGCTCTACACCGAAGAACTCTTTTATGGCGCCCAGGAGGCATTCTCTGCCCTCTGGCCGGGACAAAGGACGCCCACTGATCCTGTCGACCTCGGAAATGACCTGCAGCTCGCCAAGGTTCGCCTCCGGGAATGGCGAGATTCCGGCGCGAGGGTTGGAGCTGACGAAGCTCTGAGCTACTTCTTGTCCTGGTATGAAAAGGCTGATTTGGAGAGCTTGCGCACTGTGCGTGAAGGATCCATCTGGACCACGGATCCGGAACACATCCGGCGTCGGCGGGAGTTGGCCCACAGCTATGTGGACTATGCCGACACCGATGCCTTCGTCCGGGACATCCGCGAGCCGGAGAAGAAGGACGACGCCGGGGCATCTGCCGCAGCTGAGGGCTCCGACTCCAGCCAAGATGAAGAGGAAGCCGAAGAGGCCGACACCGACGCCCCGAAACAGGGATCTGCCCCGGGCGGAGGTGATGGCTCCATTCCATCTGCTGGGTCCGGCACTCCTGGAGCCGACACTTCTACTGCTACAGCTCCACCAGCCGGCAGCCCTGCTTCTGCCCCTGCTCCTTGACTTTGCAGCACAAAAACTTTAAGCTTTATCAGATCCCCGGAATGCCGGGTGTAGTTGTAATATATACGTTTAATTTCCTTTGGTTTGCTACCTGAACAAGTTTTATCTCGGTTTGCTTATTAACAATGCCGGATCATCTTTGGCTAAGTCACCGAGTTTGTTTTCCTGTTTCCTCAATTCCACAACCTTGGCTACTTGTCTACCTTAATTGGCTTTCGACGTATGAGTCTCAAGGTTGCTTCATCGAACATACAGTACTTTAACTTTGAAACTTAGACTTCAAATCATCCGACATTTCAAGTTTTAACTTTAGCTTTAACATATATGTCGGTTCGCTTGCTCTATACTCCTTAGCCGTTTTCCATGTGTAGACAATATCCGGCATCTACTCTTGCTAGCCATGAAGCCGGGTTTCGGACAGCAGCTGAGTCGAAGAGCGGCCTTTGGTGCCGACACACTACTAGGCCGACATAGGAAGCCTTCAAAACAAGCCAGCCGGCACATAAACAAGAACTGAAAATAAACAACGATATATCTCGGAGGCAGTGCCCGATCTCTTCGGGATGCCGACATATCATTTATTAGCCTTATACCGGCACAAAAAACAAAAATGGAAATACATACATTATGTTTCTCAGGAGTAAAAGGGCCGGAGTAGAGCTATGTTCCACGGTCTCTTGGTTTCTTCTCCGGACCTGTCCACCTTGTCCTTCTTGGGGGCCTGCGCATCTATAAGATAATAAGCATCATTGTGCAGAGCTCTGCTCACAATGAATGGCCCCTCCCATGGAGGAGTTAACTTATGCCGGCCTTCTGTTCCTTGCCTTAGCCGGAGTACTAGATCTCCCTCTTGGAATCTCCTTGGATTTACCTTCTGCGCATGATAGCGTCTGAGGTTCTGCTGATATACTGCTGTTCTTGACAGAGTTATTTCTCTTGCTTCCTCTAGCAGGTCAACATCGTTTTCCCTGGCTTCTTTAGCCTCTTCCTCAGTATATAGCACTACTCTTGGTGCATCATGTATTACATCTGTTGGAAGCACAGCTTCTGCTCCATACACCAGGAAAAATGGTGTGTAGCCTGTTGACCTATTCGGAGTTGTCCTTAAACTCCAAAGTACTGCCGGCAATTCATCTAGCCAGCATCCCGGCGTTTTCTCTAGTGGCTCTATCAGCCGGGGTTTTATGCCGGATAATACCAGCCCATTTGACCTCTCTACTTGGCCATTGGCACAAGGGTGAGCGACCGACGCAACGTCCAGCCGGATTCCCACTTCCTCACAAAATCTGGCAAATGGCCCTTGGGCAAAGTTCGACCCATTGTCAGTGATGATGCCGTGAGGGACACCATACCTCAAGATTATATCTTTTAAGAATTTCACTGCTGTGTGACCATCACACTTGCTTATGGGCTTCACTTCAATCCATTTGGTGAACTTGTCCACCATGACCAGGATATGGGTCATCTTTCCTCTGGCCGGCTTAAAAGCCCCGACCATATCCAGGCCCCAAACAGCAAAGGGCCAGGTTATCGGGATAGTCTTCAAGGCAGATGCCGGCTGATGAATCTGGTGGGCATATCTCTGACATCCATTGCATTTCCGGACCAAGTTTTCTGCCTCTTGCAGTGCCGTCGGCCAATAAAACCCATGCCGGAATACCTTTGCCACCAATGCTCTGGACGAAGCGTGGTGGCCACACTCCCCCTGATGAATTTCCCGGAGCATCTCCAGACCTTCCGCAGATTCGACACATCTCTGCAATACTCCGGTGACACTTCTTTTGTACATTTCCTTGTTTATGATGGTATAACCTTTGGATCTCCTTGTAACCCGGCGGGCTTCATATTCATCCGCCGGCACTTGGCCATCTACCAGGAAATTCATGATTGGTCGTGCCCATGAGGGCACTTCCCTGACAGTGAATACTGCCTGATCTATCTCCATCCTTTCTACCGAGACATAATCGATCTCCATGGGCTGTGAAGTCCCCGGGACTGTGGGATCAGTCCCCGGGTATGCCGGAGCAGTCCCCGGGTATACCGGCACAACCTCTTGGTAAATTTTACCCTTGCCCTTAGCTCTGATCCGGAATACTGCACTCACCGCATATGTCGGCCCAGTCCCCGGGACTGAGGAATCAGTCCCCGGGTTATCTGACCTGGCTCCGGCATCTATCTCCATTGGAACTGTTTCCTCCGGACTCGGCGGGACATAAATGGAAGATGACTCCGGCGAGGGCTTGATTGACGGCTTTCTCAGATGCTCCAACGAAATGCCGGGTGGGATTGAATCTCTGGATGATCCCAGCTTGGACAATGTATCGGCTGCATCGTTCTGAGCCCGGAGAACATGCCGGAACTCACAACCTTCGAAGTAACCGCTCAACTGCTGTACCAGGAACCGGTAGGATCCCATGTTAGCATCATGCGCATCCCATATTCCGGAACACTGCTGAATCACTAAGTCAGAATCA
This sequence comes from Dactylis glomerata, assembly GCA_007115705.1. NCBI lineage: Eukaryota > Viridiplantae > Streptophyta > Magnoliopsida > Poales > Poaceae > Dactylis > Dactylis glomerata. The sequence goes on along the minus strand of QXEO01002096.1, from coordinate 408,004 downwards.
CCGAAACACATAATCCGGCGAATTCCTATGTCCTTAGACACCTTCAGGCCATGCACAAGTGCCTCATATTCCGCCACATTGTTTGACGCTACAAAATGAATCTGCAGGACATATCTCAATTGGTCATTCTTTGGTGAACTGAGAACTATGCCGGCACCCAGGCCATGGATTGTCTTGGACCCATCGAAATGCATCCTCCCATAATTTGCATCTGGCAATGGTGGCTCATACTGTATCTCGGCCCAGTCAATAAAGAAATCAGCCAACACCTGGGACTTGATTGTATCTCTCTTGTCATACTGAGGTGTATATGGTGAAAGCTCTATTGCCCACTTGGCAATTCTGCCACTGGCATCTTTGTTACTTATGATCTCCGAGATAGGAGCCTCGGCCACTACCCGGATTGGATGCTCTTGGAAATAATGCTTGAGCTTCTTGGCCGCCATATAGACACCATAAGTCATCTTCTGATAGTGTGGGTAGTTTTGCTTTGAGGTGGAGAGGACTTCACTCAGATAATATACCGGCCGCTGCACGGTTTTGCCTCCCTCCTCTCGCTCCACTACTACCACTGCACTGACAATCCTGTTGGTTGCCGCTATATAGAGCAACATTGGTTCCCGGGGCATTGGAGATGCTAATACCGGCGCTGTTGACAACATCTGTTTCAATTCCTTGAAAGCAGCATCTGCTTGCGTTGTCCAGACAAACGTGTCGGACTTCTTCATCAACTGATATAATGGCAAAGCTTTCTCTCCAAGCCGGCTTATGAAACGGCTCAGGGATGCGAGGCACCCTGCGAACTTCTGTACTTCCTTCAAATCTGTCGGCGGCTTCATTCTTTCTATAGCACGAATCTTGCCGGGATTTACCTCAATACCCCGGCTGGAAACAAGGAAGCCGAGCAACTTGCCCGCCGGCACACCGAAGGTACACTTTGCCGGATTTAACTTCATCCGGAACCTCCTCAGATTTGCGAAGGTTTCCCGGAGATCGCCTATGAGAGTTTCACTCTCCTTGGTCTTTATGACGACATCGTCGACATATACCTGCACATTTTTATCTATTTGATCATGCAAACACTTCTGCATACATCTCTGGTAAGTTGCGCCGGCATTTCTTAAACCGAACGGCATAGTGAGATAGCAATAAGCCCCGTACGGGGTAATAAAGGATGTCTTTATTTGATCCGGCTCATACAAAGGGATCTGGTGGAAACCAGAATAGGCATCTACAAATGATAACAGTTCACATCCAGCTGTGGAATCAATCACTTGATGGATTCGAGGGAGCGGGAATGGATCTTTAGGACATGCCTTATTCAAGTTGGTGTAATCAACACACATCCGCCATACTTTCACTATGGCGGGCTCATCCTTCTTCTTTTCCACCAAAACCGGATTAGACACCCAATCCGGATGCAATACTTCCTTGATAAAGCCAGAGGCTAGGAGCCTGGCCACTTCCTCCCATATGGCTTTCCTTCTATCGCCGGCATTCCGCCGGAGCGGCTGCTTCACCGGCTTAGCATCCGGTCTCACATGCAATGCGTGCTCAGCCAGCTCCCTCGGCACACCTTGCAGGTCTGAAGTAGACCATGCAAAGATATCCCGATTCTCACGGAGGAAGCTGATGAGCTCGATTTCCTATTTGGGATCCAAGCTCGCCCCGATGAGGGCATGGCGCTCCGGGAAAACTTCATCCAGAGGCACCTTTTTGACTTCCTTGCCCACTTGGAAAGAAGCACTGCCACCGGGATTTGCCATGCCCGGCATAGGTTTGCCGGCCACGACCGTTTCAGCAATCTCCACTGCTCGCTTGAGCCTCTTCTTTTCCTCTGCAATGATCAGAGTCTCGGCCAGATTAGATCCGGTTGTTGCACATGCCATCGAGCGCTTGTAATCACCAATGATGGTGATCACTCCCTTGGGCCCCGGCATTTTCATCTTTAGGTACGCAACATGCGTAGAGGCCATGAACTTTGCCAGAGCCGGCCTACCCAGCAAAGCATGGTAGGGGCTTTCCAGATCCACCACCTCAAACATGAGGTTCTCCACCCTGCAGTTATCCCGGCTGCCAAACATGACATCCATCCGGATCTTGCCCATTGGCGCACACGAAAGTCCCGGCACAATGCCGTGGAACGTGGTCTTGCTTGGCTCCAACATATTTTCCTTGATGCCCAGCTTCTGCATCGTATCTCGGTACATGATGTTGATGCTGCTTCCATTGTCAATGAGGACCTTGCTGAATCTCACGTTATTAGCCGGCCCGACGAATGTCGGATCCATCACCAGAGCATACCCGCCGGGGTTCGGCATGATCCTGGGATGATCTGCCCTGTCCCAGCCAATGGCCTGGTCAGACCAGTACATTAGCTTCGGTACTGCCAACATAACGGCATTTACCTCCAAACACCGCCAGTACAAGCTCTGCTTGTCTGTTCTTTCGGTCTCAAAGACCACGTAGCTCTGATCATGCTCCTTGTACTCATTCCGGCCTGCTGCTGGGCCTCCGGCATAGCGTTCCGGGTTATAGCTCTGATCTACTTGATTTACGCCGGTATTTCCGGCATTGCTCTGATTCCCGGGATTAACCGGCCTGGGCGGGACTGCAATTGTGTTGGCACCTGTCAACGACGATGGGGCTGCCGGGACAGGTGGTCTAGCCGGTCCCCAGGGACCTGCACGACCTGCTAATATGTCGTCCAGCCATGAACAGTTTCTGGTCAAATGATTCGCCGGCTTACCCGGCTGGAATGTGTGAAACACACAAGGTTTGTCCATGGCCAAACCCACTGTATACTTCGGCCACTGCTTCTTCTGTCTGGCGGCTCCGCCGGCATTCTTGTTGATCCAGACATTCTTCTTCTGGAAGGGCTGCGCTTGCTGCTGCGGCTGCTGATTGCCCTCATATCTCGGACGCTGGCTACTGCCGGCGCCCTCTTGCTCTTCCTCCACAGCAGCTACTTGTGCCGCTCCATACCGGTAATCCGACCTTTCATCTCTTCTTTTGTTCCGGTTATCAGAGCGATAGTATTGCCCTGGTCTCCCGGCGCTGATGGTGTTCCCCTGAGTCTGCCCCTGTCCTTGTGAATCAAGGGTGGGCTGCATGGGGTCTCCCAGTGCATAACTATCGGCAATCTTGATTGTTTCGGCCGACGTGGCCGGCATTTCCCTCTGAAGCTTTTGCCACAACATGGTGCCATGCCGGCATCCGTGAGCGAACCACATGATGGCTTGCTGCTCCACAACTCCTTCGCAGGAATTGCGCAATGTGCACCACCTGGTCAGATAGTCTCGGTCGGTCTCATTCACTCCCTGCCAGCAGTTAGCCAGCTGCTGAGGACGATTCGGCCTCTTATATGTACTGGTGAAGTTTGACACGAACTGCTCTTCGAAATCAACCCAACCGTTGATACTTCCGGCCGGCAGATTGTTCAGCCATATCCTGGCTGGTCCTTCTAGCATTTGCGGTACATATCGTACCGCCCATCTGAGGTTTCCTCCGGCAATGTTCACTGCGGTGGAGTAATCCTCCAACCAATCTTCCGGCTTTGTACTGCCGTTGTATGTCCTCGCGCCACGCGCGAGCTGGAAATAGTAAGGTACCGGCTCACCCATAATCCGGGGTCCAAAGCACATAGGACCCGGAGCTCCTTGCCTTTCCACCAACTCCGATTGGTGAATCCTGTCCAGCTTGAAGCGTGCATCACTTGCTGCTAAGGACCGAGGTCCTAGCCGGGATGCAATTGGGCCCGCGATCGCTTTCTCCTGCTGCTGCTCCGGCTGATACTGCTCACTGTGCCGGCCTTGCTGGTGCTGCTGCTGATATCCCGCCCTGACAAGGGCGGAATTCCCATCATCCTCTCGATGTTCCGGCTGACCTGCACCTTGCTGCTGCGCTGTACCTCCGGCGCCCTGCTGCTGACGCCGGGCTGCACTGTTACTCCGGCCACCTCTGGCCGAAGCTGCTCCTTGCCCGGCCGGCACATTCTGGCCAGCACTCTTGCGGCCGACATACTTGTCAGCTGGGCCGGCACTCTTCTGAGCTACCGCCTGCTTTCCGGCAATTGCCGGATCATACACTTGGATCTGCTTGTCCCGGCGGCCAGAGGTCACACTTCCGGCACGCCGGGCACTTGGATGTGGGGACGAAGCCTCGCCCCTCGATCTTGCACCGGCACCTCCTACCGACGCAATGTACTGGGATGCCCCGGCACCTGGGTTTGCCTTCTTAAAGGCCTCCTGCTGCTTAGTAGCTTCAGACAAAAGATGGTTAAGCCGGGCTTGCTGCTCATGCAGTGCTTCACCGGACAAATTAGATAAGTCCTTAGCTACCTCTGCTGCTGCTCTAAGGTTCTTCACTGGAGAGCTATAAATTACCTTAGGCACAGTACTAGTTGCAGTGTGACTCTTAGCTCTAGCATCTTTTCCTAGCTCAGTATTAAGATCTCTACCTCTAGTTCTAACCTCATCTATCCGGCTAGGCCGGGTTACCACAGGAGTAAAACCATGTGCTGCCTCATACTCACGGAGTTGCCGGTTAAACCGTTCGCGCTCCTGATGCATGGCCAGGGCCTCGTCGACGAGGGCCTGACGAGATCCTTCCAGGACCTCCCTTGTCTGCTCCGGATCATCGCCGGATCGCACCGGCTCGAGAAGCCGCTCGATGACGGGAAGGAGCACATGACCCTTTGCCGGCACAGCGGAAGTGCCGGCCAGGTTCTCGACACGCTCCAACGGAGGACGTGCCGACCTCTTGGCCTTCGGCGGCTCCGGGGGTGTATCTCCCGCTGCTGCTGCGGCCTTGCCGGCACCATCTGCCGGCGGCACTGATGTGCCGGCCATCATTACCTCGGCCGACTCTACTGAGCGAGTGCTACGCCCAGCGTGAGCCAGCCGATGTGACGGAGGATCCGACGCCACCAGCACCTTTTCCCTGCAAACTCTCTCAGTCCCCACGTACACTTCGTGGGAACCGAAAGACATGATCCGGCCATCCCTGGGGAACGGCCGGCCGCCGAGACATCCGGCGTTGTCACTGACGAAACTGAGCGAGCCTAGCCTCTGGACGAGGCCAGAGACCACGCGCACTCCCGAAACTGCTATCACAGACCCCGTCCGAATAAACACTCCGCCCAGCATATCGATCAGCCCCACGGTGGGCGCCAAATGTCGTCGTGGTGAAACAACATATGCCATAGGATGGCTTAAATGGGGGCCGACTAGATGCTGGAGGATTCGGGAGAGGGGAACGAGCTAAAGAGCACGACAGAAAGGAACACAGATCTACCCAGGTTCGGGGCTCTCGTAAGGAGATAACACCCCTACTCCTGCTCTACTGGTTATATATTTGGATCGATGGAGTATACAACAATGGTGCTTCCAAGCTCTCTGCTAGAGGGGGAAGATGAACTGCTAAGTCTCAGAACACAGAGTGACCAATCAACCCACCAACCTTCTGCTAGTACTCCCTGTGCCACCTTATATAGTGGTGGCCAGGGTTACAATGGTCATAGGAGACCAGGAGACACCAACTACACTCCAAACAGGACTTGCTGTCGAGGGCAGACGCCCATGACTTTCTCCCTGATTGCTCTCGATGGGACTCACCCTTGCTGTACCTTGTACTTCCAGGACTGTGACCTTACCACTCTGAGGTAAGCTTGTACTTGTGCACAGTGAGGGCAGGTAACCTCCACTGTGCACCCTGCCATCATACTCTGCTACCACGCTTGGATGTTTTCCTCCTTGATTGTAGCGATGTGACACCTTGGTTGACTTAAGTATCCCGGATATGACCGTTGGCCATATCCTGGACATATATGCCGGACCAACGACCTATGAAGGTCGGGTAATCCGGCCTCCCCTGCTCCTGCAGAACACACAGAATAGATAAGCCGGCATATCTAAGTATATGCCGGCACTCCCCAGTTAGTATTCCGGTTAATCCGGCATATCCAGACATCAGCCGGGATATACATATATGCCGGCCTGGCCGATGCTCCTATATTCCGGCCAGGCCCTTCCTTGGTCAACCGGTATAAAGTCAACCATGAACCTTGTACCTTTCTAGTCTCTTGACCCTATCGGGGGTCATCCCCCCGACACAGGATTAGTTCTCACAGGCTTCTTCATCTGTTAACAGCCTCTGTACTAGAACCAAGCAAAAAAGATTAAGAAGCGCCTGCCATTGCTGCTCCAAGAAGATTAAGTACAAGCATAAAATTGATGAGAATAAGCAGTTGGAAGTTTCTTATGGTTGATACTTAATCCAAATTAATCAAAAAAAATACTTAATCCACATATTTTATTTTGTCTTCAGATGCGACCTTTTGTTAATGAATCCTCATAAACTATCTATATCTCTGCGAGTGTCTTCTCTATGTGTTATGACCGGGCTCACTTATACCCGGAGGAGGCCCAATGGGCAGGCTTAGTAGGAGATTAGCCCACAAGTTATCTTAGTTTCATTATATAAACAGCTGTAAACCCTACGTTGGAGAACCAAGCAATAAACATAATCTTTATTGCCGACTCCCAAAGGAGTCGGTCTCTCAACCCTAGCCGCTGCCCCCTCCTCTAGCCGCCGCCTCTTCCAGCTCTCGCGATGGCGCCGACTCGCCGGCGCCCTCGCCTCCGCTCTCATGCAGCTCCCTTCTTCCCCTACAACCTCCGCCCTAGGCCTGGTAGAGTAGTTGATTCTACCAATTTGGTATCAGCTTGCTCTCGTTCGATCATGTCGTCTTCACCGCCCTCCACCACCATCGCCCCCGTGTCCGAGACCTCCGCGCCGCCGTCGACGGCAACCTCGGGGGCGCTCGCGCCGCTGCCCCCCGGACCGCTCTTCCCCACCACGACAGCCGCCCCCGCGTCGTCCGCCGTCGTCTACACGCCCGAGCAGATGAGCGGGGTCATCAACGACCTCGTCACCGCCGTCCAAGGGATCAGGCTGTTCCTGATCGGATCCCAGGGGCCGCCTACACCGCCGCAGCCGGTCGCCGTCACCGGTCCGCCATGGATCCCGACGTTCCTGATCGCGCCGCTGCAGCCTCAACCGCCAGCGCCCCCGCCGTGGCTGCAGTGGCAGCCGATCACCACCAGCCCGGCTTCCTCCGCCTCGAGCGGTGTCCCGATCCAACACGTCCGCTTCCCCTCGTCGCCGTCACCACTCCCGGCGTGGCTCACCGAGTCGTCGCCTCCACCGGTCTATACGACGGCCGAGGATCAGCATCGGCCTCCCCATTTGGACGCCACCTCCTCAGGCTCCGCGGCCCCTCCCGCGGCCCGCGCGGAGCCTTCTGTCCCTGGCGGCGCCGCCCTGACGCCTCCATGCTTCGCCAAGCTCGAGTTCGCCACCTACGACGGCTCGGAGGACCCCCTCAACTGGCTCAACCAGTGCGAGCAGTTCTTCCATGGGCAGCATACCCTCGCGTCGGACCGCACTTGGCTCGCCTCCTATCATCTCCGGGGCGCCGCCCAGACATGGTATTACTCCCTCGAGCAGGACGAGGGCGGCATGCCCCCATGGGATCGCTTTCGTGAGCTATGCCTCCTTCGCTTCGGTCCACCAATCCGTGGCAGCCGCTTGGCGGAACTTGGGCATCTGCCGTTCACCTCCACGGTGCAGGACTTCACCGACCGCTTCCAGGCCCTCGCTTGCCATGCTCCTGGGGTGACGGGACAACAGCGCGCCGAGCTCTTCATCGGCGGGTTACCGGATCATATCCGGGTGGACGTGGAACTACAGGCATCCCAAGACCTCCAGACGGCGATGCACTACGCCCGCGCCTACGTGCGTCGCGCCTAGGCGGTGCAGCAACTCGCCCTGGGCCGCGGCGGACGCACGGCCGCCCGCCCACCGCCGGCGACCACGGCGGCCGGCCGGCCAAACCTGGTGGCACCAGCGAACCCGGCCCCGGCGGCCACGCGCCCCTTCCGCCGGCTTACCCCGGCCGAGCAGGTCGAACGCCGACGTCTCGGCCTCTGCTTCAACTACGACGAGACCTACGGCCCCGGCCACGTTTGTCCTCGCCTCTTCTACTTGGAGACGGTTGACGACACCGAGGCGGACACGCCACCCGAGACGTCCGATGGGCTGCCCCCCCAGCGCCGGCTGAGCCCACCCCCGCCACCGCTCCTGCCAAGGCATTCGTGGTCTCTCTCCACGCGCTAGCCGGCATACGCCATGAGCGCACGATGCTCCTGCCGGTGATGATTCACGGCGAGCGCGTGGTGTCACTGCTGGACACGGGCTCCACGCATAATTTCCTACCCGCCGCCACCATGCGTCGTCTGGCTCTCCAGCCAACGGGCGGCGATAATCTCTGCGTGACTGTGGCCAACGGTGACCGCCTGCACTGCCATGGGTTGGCACAGCACGTGCCCCTCACCATCGGCGATGAGCACTTCACCATCACGTGCGCCGACATCGACTTGGGCTGCTTCGACTTCATCCTCGGCGTGGACTTCCTGCGGACCCTCGGCCCCGTCCTGTGGGACTTCGACACCCTCACGATGACCTTCTCGCGCCAGGGTCGCCGCGTCCGGTGGGAGGGCCTTGGGGGCGCCGCCCCGGCACCACAGCTGCAGCTCGCCACGGGGGACGACGAGGCTGAGCACCCCCTGCTGACCTAGCTCCTGCTGCAGCACGACGACCTCTTCGCCGAGCCGCAAGGGCTGCCACAAGTGCGGGAGTACGACCACCGCATCCACCTGCCGCCAGGGACGGACCCGGTAGCGGTGCAGCCTTACCGCTACCCCCAGTTGAAGAAGGACGAGCTGGAGCGGTTGTGCGTGTTAATGCCCGCCGCGGGCTTCATCCGGATCTCTACATCGCCGTTCTCAGCGCCCGTGCTCCTCGTCCGCAAGTCGGACAGCACGTGGCGCTTCTGCATCGACTACCGCGCTCTTAACGCCCTGACGCTCAAGGACAAGTTCCCGATCCCGGTGGTCGACGAGCTCTTCGACGAGCTCCATGGGGCGCGCTTCTTCACCAAGCTCGACCTCCGGTCGGGCTACCATAAGGTGCGCATGCACCCGGACGACATCGCCAAGACGGCGTTCCGGACCCATCATGGCCACTTCGAGTTTGTGGTGATGCCGTTCGGCCTCACCAACGCGCCCGCGACTTTTCAGGCCTTGATGAACGACGTCCTCCACCCATACTTACGCCGGTTTGTGCTCGTTTTCTTTGATGATATACTAATCTATAGCACTTCGTGGGCGGAGCACCTCCAGCATATCGCCATCGTCTTCAACGAGCTTCGAGCGCATCATCTTCACCTTAAGCGCTCGAAGTGCTCGTTTGGGACAACGTCGGTCGCCTACCTCGGCCACGTCATCTCCGTCGACGGGGTGGCTATGGACACCGACAAGGTGGCGGCCGTCGCGGCTTGGCCGACGCCGCACTCGCCTGGCGCCCTCCAGGGTTTCTTGGGCCTCACCGGGTACTACAGGAAATTTATCCAGGACTTCGGCATCATCGCGTCGCCACTCATGCGCCTGCTGCGTCATGATGCCTTCGCTTGGGACGACGAGGCCACCGCGGCGTTCGAGGCCCTGAAGGGGGCCCTCACGACGGGCCCCGTTCTTCAGATGCCGGACTTCGACCGGTCGTTCATCGTCGACTGCGACGCCTCCGGTGCGGGGTTCGGCGCCGTCCTGCACCAGGGCGACGGTCCCCTCGCCTACTTTAGCAGGCCCTTCGCCGCACGTCACCTCAAGCTGGCGGCATACGAGCAGGAGCTCGTATGGCTTGGTGCAGGCCAAGCGCCATTGGGGCCCCTACCTGTGGGGTCGCTCGTTCCGGGTTCGCACGGACCACTACAGCCTCAAGTTCCTCTTGGACCAGCGGCTGTCGACGGTGCCGCAACATCAGTGGATCAGCAAGCTCTTCGGCTTTAACTTCACGGTGGAGTATCGCCCCGGGCGCCTCAACACCGTGGCCGACGCCTTATCTCGCCGTGACACCGACCCTGCCGACACCGAGGGAGACGCCGAGGGTGCGATGCTCTGCATCCGCTCGTGTCCCTCTTTCGCCCTCTTCGACCACATCCGGCGGGCCACCACGGCCGCGACGGATGCTCAGCTTCTGCGTCAGCAGCTCAAGGCGGGCGCGTTGGACGAGTGATACGTTTCCAACGTATCTATAATTTTTGATGCTCCATGCTTGTTTTTACACCATTTGCCTAATGTTTTGTTACACTTCGTGGCACTTTTATGCATTTTCCGGAACTAACCTACTAACAAGTCGCCACAGTGCCGGTTCCCTATTTTCTGCTGTTTTTGTGTTTCAGAAATGCTACACAGGAAATATTCTCGGAATTGGACGAAACAAGTTCCTAAAGTCTTATATTTCCCGGAAGCTTCCAGAGATCCGAAGAGGAGTCGGAGGGGGGCCACGAGGGCCCCACACACTAGGGCGGCGCGGCCCAGCCCCTGGCCGTGCCCCCTATGTGTGAGGGCGCCTCGGTCCACCTCTGATGATGCCTCTTCGCCTATAAAGACCCCCCGATGGAAAAAACCTAAGTACCCGATCAATTTTCCAGAACACATCGCGATCCGCCGCCGCCGTTGACCTGAAGGTCGGGAGGGTCCAGAAGCTCTTCCCGGCACCCTACCGGAGAGGGGAATCGCCATCAGAGGTCTTCTTCATCGCCATGCTTGCCTCCGGAGCGATGAGTGAGTAGTCTACCTTGGACTATGGGTCCATAGCAGTAGCTAGATGGTTGTCTCCTCCACCATGTGCTTCATGTTTAGATCTCATGAGCTGCCCTACATGATTGAGATCACTGTTATGTAATTCTACATGTTTGGTTTGTTGGGATCCGATGAATATTGGTGTTATGATTGAGTTGCTATACTGAAATATATCTTATGTTATCTCTATGTTGTTTATGATCTTGCATGCTCTCCGTTGTTAGTAGCTATCTTGGCCGAGTAGTTGCTAGTGACTCCAAGAGGGGGTATTTATGCTCGATAGTGGGTTCATGCCTCTATTTAATCTGGGGGAGTGACAGAAACCTCTAAGGTTGTAGATGTGCTGTTGCTACTAGGGAGAAAACAACATTCATATGCTCGAGGGCATATGCTTTGTTTACATTACACACTTTGCTTAATGCAATTATCTGTTGTTCGCAACTTAATACTCATGGGGTGTTCGGATGATATCCCCGTGAATGGATTATTAGTCATAGATGCAGTTGGATGGCGGTCTATGTATTTTGTTATAATGCCCAGAGTAAATCGCATAGTGATCTTCTTGACATATCATGTTATCTTTATTCTATCAATTGCCCAACTGTAATTTGTTTACCCAACATGTGCTATTTATCTTATGGAGAGACACCACTAGTGAACTGTGGACCCCGGTCCTATTTCCATCATATTGCTATCACCTGTTTACTTTACTCGCACTGTTTACTTTACTCGCATACTATTATCACTTTCCACTCGATACGCTCATACCCTTTGTTTCAAGCAAACCGGTGAGATTGACAACCTCATCGCAAGTTGGGAACAAAGTATTTGGTTGTGTTGTGTGCAGGTTCCACGTTGCTATTGGCTGAAGATGAGTCAACAAGTGTCGTAAACGGCGCCCTTGTTGGAGTGTTATTAAGCCAGTCAGCATCACCTTTAGTTGTTTGTCTGCTCTTCTCCTGACCGACATACCTTGGTTTCTTACTGAGGGAAAAGACTTGCCGCTGTGCTCATCATACTTTCCGCTTGGAGTTTCCCAACTGCCTTGCCATAATAATAATCAACTACACGCTAGCCATCAAGCCCTTTTCTGGCGCCGTTGCCAGGGAAGAAGTGGAAGACCTCTGCAAGGGGAGTTTTTCGCACGCACATCCTTTACTTTGTTTTATTGTTTTGCTTTACTTTATTTTTACTTGCATCATTTTATCAAAAATACAAAAAAATTAGTTCCTATTATAGTTGTTATTTTTATTGGTCTGTTACTGTCTTGCTTTATCATGCTTTCTATCAATGGTTGGTTTCTTTGAAACTAAATCTTTTTGGCAAGGTGGGTTCACGGAAGAGCAGCAAAATTATTATGAGGAACACCGCTTGTCACAAAAAGAGAAACACTTATGGGAACAAATCAATAGATTGTATATCATTGGTAGAAATTTGTGCTCTACTTATAATGTTACTTATTGCTTTGATAGATCTTGTTGCTGTAGGAGGTATAAACACCTCCCTTTTCAATGTGAGTATAATGATGATGTTACCATATCTTCTTATATTAATGGAAATTATGACTTTTATGATGTGGAACAAATTGAAGAATTTATTGCTTGGAAGGGTGCATTCGAACTTGCTTATTTGCTTGGAAATATTGATGATGCACCTTATAAATATGAGGTTTATGATATACTTACATTTTGCTTTGATAATTACAAGGGAGAAAATGGCTATATTCTTAAATATCTTAATAGATGCTCTCCAATGGAAGAGACTAATGCCTTGAAGGAGCCTATGGAAGAAGAAATTGCTGAAACTGAAAGCTCATTGGATGAAAAAGAGGAGGAGAGTGATGATCAAGAGGAGGAAGAATGGAGCTACCCATGTCAACCTCCCAATAAGAGTAACTCTTTAACTAATACCTTATTTGATCGCCCTCCATGCTTAACAAAGGAGGGTGAGTGTGATATTTATATTGTTGAGTTTGCTCATGATGCTACTGAAAATTATTATGAGAGAGGAAAATATGGTTGTTGTAATTCTCATTACTAAAACACCTCTCTTTATATTGAAAGTTCCGAAGTTTCTCTTGTTTTATCTACCCATACTTGTTACTATGTGCTTCTTTGATTTATTTTCTTACAAGATCCCTATGCATAGGAAGTGGGTTAGACTTAAATGTGTTTTATATTTACTCCTTGATGCTCTCTTTTGCTTCAATTCATATTTCTTATGGGAGCATTTTCTCAAATTACTGAGCCTAGCTCAAAGGCGTTAAAGAAAAACACTCTTCGGAGATAACCCAATGTTTTACATTCAGTTATTTTTCTTTTATTTGAGTCTTGGAAGTCATTACTACTGTAATTACCTCTCCTTATCATTTTTATTTTATTGTTGTACCAAGAGAAGCTTCTAATTTGAGTGAGATAAAGATTTGGGGATGTTGCTGTCCTGAAACTGTTTTCGGTGCTGCACCGTAAAAATTCGTGAAAATTCTCTGTACATCTTTTGGACCTGTGATTTCTTGTGCATATGCCCCAGGTTATATCCAAACTTTAATTAGTTTAACACTTTTTGATTTGAGCAACAGAAAACCCCTTTAAAAATCGGCCTTTATCAGCTGTTCTGTTTTGACAGATTTCTACCACTATTCGTTTTTGCCGCTTTATCGCTTTCTTTTTGAGTTCTTTTGATCACGGAACTTTTGGGGAAGTTGATACAGTAGTATATACTTTATATGTGGTGGTTTTGGGTTGAAATATGAAGCAAAAGAGGTTGATTCTATGTTATGCTTACACTAATGTTGCTATTAGATTTGTGTTTAGTTTTGTATGAAGGAAGTTTTCAAGTGTAGGGATTGGAGAATGATGAGATGAGTTGAAGAATGGACAAAAGCTCAAGCTTGGGGATGCCCATGCATCACCCCAAGAAATATCCAAGAAGTACAAGAGTCAAAGCTTGGGGATGCCCCCGAGGCACCCCTTCTTCATCGGCAAAAATCATGTCACCTTCCAAGACACTATATTTTTATTGCTTCATGCACTATGTGTTTTTCTTGGAGCGTGAGTTGTTTTAGTTTTCTTTATTAGTTTAGTTTTGTTTGCTGTAATAAATGGTTGGACCCCAACAAATTTCTTTTGGAGAAGTTGCCTTGCTTTTCATTTGCCAAGAACGCTCTAGTTTTCATTCTTATCAAAAACCGAGTGTTCTTCTTTTTCTGCTACTGCTTTTGGCTTTCGTTTTCATCTTGATTTGCATTCAGATCTTCTTATATTTATTTATCAAGGTGTATTTTTGCCTCTGATCTTTATTGGTTTTCATCAAAAGAGGTGTTTATAAAAATTTCAAATGGTGTTGGAAAAGAGAAAAAGCTTTATGCAAAAAAGTGGTACAAGAAGGAGCTTGTGTAGACTGCGGCTTAGGCTTTTTTCATGTCATGCTTGATGTCTTTTTGATAGTATGCTTAGTGGTTTTGCTGTAGTATGACTTGTCTCAAATAACTGAGATTGCTTAATGAGCCTTTGAAAAAATCATGCGTTATTTTTATCGTTTGGAAGCATTATTTTGGTTTTCTCCTTGATGCTTTATTTGGGTTGACTTGGCGCATGCTCACACATGTTAGGCTGTTACAAAGTCGCCAATAACCTCTATGATCATTTAGTTTTTGACTTTTGATGCCATCTTATGCTTCTTTTAATGTCGCTTTGTCGCTTTGCATGATTATGGCCATTATTGCTCTCTTAGTTGGTCGCTCCCAGTCTTTTGCTAGCCCTCGCCTTGTACTGAGTATGAGCTCTACTCGTGCATCCAACTCCTAAAAACCAAAGTTTTCCAAAGTGTCCACCATACATACCTACTAGCAATTTGCTATTCCAAGTAAATTTGACTTGCTTTTATTTTCTCTTCCAATTAAACTCTCACCAGTGTTATGCGAAAATTGGTCAGTAAAGCTCTCACGAACCGGAAGGCACACTTTACTTTTTCTTGTTCTTAAAAATTTGACATTGTGGTCTCTTATGTTGAGTTGTTATGCTTGCAAGTTGTAAGTTGGATACTAGCCCAACCATGCTGTCATGGGGCAAGCTTTCAACATTGCACTTCTTATTTGAGTTGATATCGTGATCTTTTGTTTATGGATGCCCGCGGTGTGAAATGAATTGGGAATCTTGCGGGGATCATGTAGTTTGTATATGTGTTAGGGAAACGCCTGGGCCGCCAATCTAAGCCATGCATAATTCATGGTGTAAATTTGCAGCATACCCATAGTGGACATTCGACGACGCATCTCAAAATAAAAAGCTAAACAAATGGCAAATAAAAGAGATGTCGAGGTGTTCATTGTCTGCTTGTCCTGTCATTTTGATGTGGGCTTGTTCCATGTCATTGGGCACGGAGGTACCCCGTTGGCGGTTCTCGATGATACATATATACTTACAATGACAAGAGCCTTGCTTGGGACTCTAAGTAAAGTAGCATGAGGTTTGGGTACTCGTATTCATGGGGCACGAGGTTTTCAACTTATGATTTGTCAAGCATATGCATCATAATTGTTCTCGCATTAACTTTAACCATTCAAGATGCTTATGATGGGGACAATGAGAGCTCAAAGCCGGTAAGTAACATAATTTTTGAAGGTTATAAAACTTGCAATCACTGCTTCCCTCCGCGAAGGGCCTTTCTTTTACTTTCATGTTGAGTCACCACCTTCTATCTTTATGCACCATTAAGAGAGCATAGTTGTCATTCTTAGTATGATGTGCATTGTCCCAAAGTTTTCATTGATTGATTCATATTGTTGGTTTCACTTGTTCTCAAATTATTTGTATCTAGTCACCCTCTTAAACTTGAAGGTGTCCTATGCATTTATGTTTTGCTCTCCATGAAGGACAAGCTGAAAACCACTTGTATGTTTTTCCTTATGATTTGAACACACGTTTGACTTTCATTGTTTCATTTTCATGATCTTTTGTTTGTGTTCATTTTCATGTTATAACATGGTTGCTAAGTCTTTATTGTCAAGATTATATCTTTCATGCCCATGTTTTAAGTCCTTTTGATCCCAGCTCACAAATGCTTACATATATGATCAAGATTGTGTAGGTGCATGTCACCTCAAAAATTATTCTTTTGTTATCACTTACCTACTCGAGGATGAGCAGGAGTTAAGCTTGGGGATGCTTGATACGTCTCCAACGTATCTATAATTTTTGATGCTCCATGCTTGTTTTTACACCATTTGCCTAATGTTTCGTTACACTTCATGGCACTTTTATGCATTTTCCAGAACTAACCTACTAACAAGTCGCCACAGTGCTGGTTCCCAGTTTTCTGCTGTTTTTGTGTTTCAGAAATGCTACACAGGAAATATTCTCGGAATTGGACGAAACAAGTTCCTGAAGTCTTATTTTTCCCGGAAGCTTCCAGAGATCCGAAGAGGAGTCGGAGGGGGGCCTCGAGGGCCCCACACACCAGGGCGGTGCGGCCCAGCCCCTGGCCGGGCCCCCTATGTGTGAGGGCACCTCGGTCCACCTCTGACGATGCCCCTTCGCCTATAAAGACCCCCCGACGGAAAAAACCTAAGTACCCGATCAATTTTCCAGAACACATCGCGATCCGCCGCCGCCGTCGACCCAAAGGTTGGGAGGGTCCAGAAGCTCTTCCTGGCACCCTGCCGGAGAGAGGAATCACCACCGGAGGTCTTCTTCATCGCCATGCTTGCCTCCAGAGCGATGAGTGAGTAGTCTACCTTGGACTATGGGTCCATAGCAGTAGCTAGATGGTTGTCTCCTCCACCATGTGCTTCATGTTTAGATCTCATGAGCTGCCCTACATGATTGAGATCACCGTTATGTAATTCTACATGTTTGGTTTGTTGGGATCCGATGAATATTGGTGTTATGATTGAGTTGCTATACTGAAATATATCTTATGTTATCTCTATGTTGTTTATGATCTTGCATGCTCTCCGTTGTTAGTAGCTATCTTGGCCGAGTAGTTGCTAGTGACTCCAAGAGGGGGTATTTATGCTCGATAGTGGGTTCATGCCTCTATTTAATCTGGGGGAGTGACAGAAACCTCTAAGGTTGTAGATGTGATGTTGCTACTAGGGAGAAAACAACATTCATATGCTCGAGGGCATATGCTTTGATTACATTACACACTTTGCTTAATGCAATTATCTGTTGTTCGCAACTTAATACTCATGGGGTGTTCGGATGATATCCCCGTGAGTGGATTATTAGTCATAGATGCAGTTGGATGGCGGTCTATATATTTTGTTGTAATGCCCAGAGTAAATCGCATAGTGATCTTCTTGACATATCACGTTATCTTTATTCTATCAATTGCCCAACTGTAATTTGTTTACCCAGCATGTGCTATTTATCTTATGGAGAGACACCACTAGTGAACTGTGGACCCTGGTCCTATTTCCATCATATTGCTATCACCTGTTTACTTTACTCACACTGTTTACTTTACTCGCATACTATTATCACTTTCCACTCGATACGCTCATACCCTTTGTTTCAAGCAAACCGGTGAGATTGACAACCTCGTCGCAAGTTGGGAACAAAGTATTTGGTTGTGTTGTGTGCAGTTTCCGCGTTGCTATTTGCTGAAGACGAGTCAATAAGTGTCGTAAACGGCGCCCTTGTTGGAGTGTTATTAAGCCAGTCAGCATCACCTTCAGTTGTTTGTCTGCTCTTCTCCTGACCGACATACCTTGGTTTCTTACTGAGGGAAAAGACTTGCCATTGTGCTCATCATACTTTCTGCTTGGAGTTTCCCAACTGCCTGGCCATAATAATAATCAACTACACGCCAGCCATCAACGAGCCTTGGCGCCTGGCAGATGGCTTGCTCCTCCATGGGCGCCGTATCTTTGTCCCCGACCACGATGACCTCCGCCATCAAGTGCTACTGATGGCGCACTCAGTCGGCCATGAGGGTGTCCAGAAGACTATCCATCGTCTCCGCGCCGACTTCTACATTCCTGGTGATCGGGCTTCGGTTCAGGACTGGGTGCGTTCATGTGAGACATGCCAGCGCAATAAGACGGAGACCCTGCGGCCGGCTGGCGTGTTGCAGCCGCTGGAGGTGCCATCTCAGGTGTGGGCGGATATTTCCATGGACTTCATCGAGGGCCTTCCCAAGGTGGGCGGCAAGTCTATCATCCTCACAGTGGTCGACCGCTTCTCCAAGTATGCCCACTTTATCGCGCTCGGCCACCCTTACACAGCCACGTCGGTGGCCCGCGCTTTCTTCGATGGCATCATCCGCCTACATGGGTTTCCCGCGTCGATCGTCAGTGATCGGGACCTGGTGTTCACGGGGCATGTGTGGCGTGATCTCTTCTGGATGGCGGGCGTGAAACTCCATTTTAGCACCGCTTTTCATCCCCAGACGGACGGCCAGTCGGAGGTGGTTAACAAGGTGATTGCCATGTATTTGCGCTGTGTTACAGGTGATCGTCCTCGCGCCTGGGTGGATTGGCTTGCATGGGCAGAGTACTGCTACAACACATCCTATCACTCCGCCCTGCGCGCTACGCCGTTTGAGGTGGTCTACGGTCAGCCACCTCCGCCTATCCTACCAGTGGATCCGGCGACGGCTCGGACGGAGGCTGCGGGGGAGCTTCTCCGCACCCGCGATGAGATGCTTGCCGAGGTGCGGCAGTGTCTCGTCCAGGCTTAGCAGCTGGCCAAGAACTACTACGATGGCCACCATCGCGAGGTGGAGTACGCGGTGGGTGATTGGGTGTGGTTGCGCCTCCTGCACCGCTCCACCCAGTCCCTGGACCCTCGGGCAAAGCGCAAGCTGGGTCCTCACTACGCGGGGCCATTCGCCATCCTGGAACGCATTGGGCAGCTAGCGTATCGTCTACAGCTGCCAGCCGGGGCTCGCATCCACGACGTCTTCCATGTGGGGCTGCTCAAGCCCTATCGTCGGGGATATAACCCCGGGTATACCAAAGTACCCCTTTATTATGACTTATATATACATTATATATCAAGTTATATATGCAGGAATATTAAAAAGCACTTAAACAGCAAGGTTGGGCCGGATTATACGTGTCCAGGCCGGCATATACTTTTCCGGGCCGGGATAAGCTATTAAGCCGGCTGGGCCGACATTCCATAACCCGGCTGGGCCGGGACTTCTCTCTTCGGCTGGGCCCGGGAACCTCCAGCCCCGGATCAGGCCTGGCGCCCCTTTCCCGGCTAGGCCGGCGTGGCTCCTCCGGCTGGGCCGACGCCCCGTCCCCCGGCTAGGCCGGCATGTCCTACCCGGCTGGGCCACTCGCCTGCAAACCCTCCTGGGATGATGTCCCGCTCCCTCCTCCAGGTCGTCCGCCCCGGCGTGGGCCGCTGCCCAGGCTGGGCCTATGGCCGGCCGCCCCAGCTGGACTGATTCCGCCCCACTCGCTTGCGCCCCGGCGGGCCTTCTCCCGCGCTGCACCCGGCTGGGCCGGATCAGGAGGATCCGGCCTGGCCGGGATTCCTTCCCCGGGCCGCAATCTGCAATGTCCCGGCTGGGCCAGACCGGGACTTCCCTGGCCCAGGCCAGATTACTCCTTCCCAGGCCGAATTATCCTTCTCTTGGCCGAGATTTACTCCCTCCGGATCATTTTCATCATTCGGCATCGACCTCATCGCCTTGTGCCAGTCCTGGGACGCCTCTAGGCTCCGACTGGCACATCCCCATCATTATATGCTGTTCTTGGGACGCCCCTTGGCTCAGACTAGCATACTCCACCTCTCCTAGTTAGTCTTATCCTCAGGAGGAGGATAAGACTGATGAAATGGAGATCCTGAAGACACACGCTAGAAGACAAAGACCAAGTACCACAAAGACAGACAAGATGGGACAAGCCCATGGCGATGACACCAGCCACAGTACCAAGTACGATACCGCAGTGATGATAGCGCTACAGTGCTGACAAGACCCCAGTAGTCAACTCAGCTACAGTGTATAGGGTACATGCATAGTGTTATGTGGGGCATCCCTTGTCCCCTGGGCTCCCTATATAAGGGGAACCAAGGGGAACAATCACCCCAGCCTCCGGAGGAGGCTCATTCTCTCTCTCCATGGGAGCTCTCCTTCTTGAGTAGCACTAGCTCTTTAGCTCCTGCCCAGTGCAGCCTTAGATAGGCAAGATGAACAGCTCAAGGAGCACCATTGTAGCTCTCATGTGCAGCTCATATAGATCAGACATGCAGGAGTAGGGGTGTTACCTCCTCACGAGGGCCCCGAACCTGGGTAGCTCGGTGTGTTAGCAGTGTGTTCTGTGCGCGGTATCTACCGTGCCTTCCCTCCTCCGGATCCACCAGTGTACATTCGACCCCAACTTAAGCCATCCCATGGCATATGTTGTTTCACCACGACGACATTTGGCGCCCACCGTGGGGCTGATCAAGGTGCTGGTAGGAGTACATCCGGACGGGATCTTCTTCGTTTGCTCGGGGGCTCAACATCAGCATTGATGACCCACAAGTATAGGGGGTGTATCGTAGTACTTTCGATAAATAAGAGTGTCGAACCCAACGAGGAGCAGAAGGTGTTGATTAGTGGTTTTGATCAAGGATTCACTGTAAATACTAGCAAATGGGTTTTCAGGGGTATTTGGTAATGCAAATAAATAAAGTGCGAATAAATAAAAGACAATAGTAATAATTGCAGCAAGTGGCCCAATCCTTTCTTCAGCAAAGGACAAGCCGGTTGTGTAACTTATGATAACCAAACGTTCTTGAGGACACACGGGAGTTTCTGTCAAGAGCTTTCGCTTCATACCGCTAAGTAGTCTTTATTGGTTTGATAAGTGTTATGGGGGTGAACCTGTGCTAGCGCACTACCCTTACTAGGATAAATACACACTTGTGATTATACCCCCTTTAAGCATCCGCAAATACAAGAAAGTAATTAAGATAAATCTAACCATAGCCTTAAACTCTAAGATCCTATGCTCCCTGGTGCAATGGTTTCCCAACGGAGGTTTAGGTTTCTGTCACTCCAGCAACCCCACAATTGGTAGCCAAATACACAATGCATCTCACTAGGCCCATAAATGGTGAAGTATCATGTAGTCGATGTTCACATGACACCACTAGTAAAATAGCACCATAACAAATAAATATCAAACCATTAAATATTACTCAACAATAATTCACTACTAACATCTTGACTTCTCCCATGTCCTCAAGAAC
This sequence comes from Dactylis glomerata, assembly GCA_007115705.1. Lineage (NCBI taxonomy): Eukaryota > Viridiplantae > Streptophyta > Magnoliopsida > Poales > Poaceae > Dactylis > Dactylis glomerata. The sequence continues at coordinate 387,108 of QXEO01002096.1, read as the reverse complement.
TAAATGAACTACTCACAAGACATCATATGGATCATGATCAGAGGTGAAATAATGGTAAATAACAATCTGAACATAAACCTTAATTCAACGGTTCCACTCAATAGCATCAAATATAAGAGTAATCAACACCGGGAAAGTTTCCCCTAAGAATATAACAAGATCCAACTCAAGATGTTACAGCGGGATGGCGTGGTGATGATGGAGATGAAGGTGCTGGTGATGGAGATGATGATGATGATGATCCCGATGAAGTCCGGTGTGATGGTGATGACGATGGCGATGATCTCCCCTCTCTGGGAAGGAATTACCCCGGCAGATTTCTGCCTGCCAGAGAGGTTTTCTCTCTCTGGTGTTTTCGCCTCGCAGAGGCGGCGGTGTCTATCTCTGAGCCCCCCTTGACTTAGGTTTTCGGGGATGATGAAGTATGCGAAGGGGCGAGACCTGGAGTGGGCCAGGGCGCCCTCACATAGGGCCGGCGCGGCCAGGGGCCAGGCCGTGCCCCCTACGTGTGAGGTGGCCCCCTGGCTCCTCTCGACTCCTCCTTCTGGCTTCCAGAGTCTTTTGGTAAAATATAATTTTGTGGTATTTTTCTGGAATTTTCCCGATCTTCTGAAATATGGTGTCTTGACGGTCCTTTTCCAGCAGAATCCTGACTCCGGCAGTAAATCCTCCAATGATCATCAATCATGTAAAAACAGAGGAAACAACATAAGTATCATCTCTAAATATGAAATATATCAATGAATAACAGCAAATTATGATACAAAATAGTGATGCAAAATGGATGTATCAACCCCCCCAAGCTTAGACCTCGCTTGTCCCCAAGCGAAAACTAAACTCGGTAAACATGACCACAGGTTTATAGAGTGAAGTGTCGATAATCAAAATACGGACAAGAAGCATCACATTCACCAAAGGCACAAGTTATAATAGACAGCAACTTCCCTTTATATAATATAGACTTGCAATAAGTAAAGGGGATCACATATAAAGATGCACAAAGTAAACTAAAATTGGTGATGGCAAACCTTAGTTCTTGGTCAGAGAACAATGAACAACTATACTAGCCTTTGAATGGAGTCTTTTTTTAAAACAGAGCTAATATAGCAAAAACCATATGCTCAACGAAACAAACTTTTTGCATTCATAGAAAGCTTTCAAAGATATATTCTTTTTGACAAAAGCATTGTACAAAACAAGGAAGATAGTAAACATGATTAAATGGATCAACATATGGATGAGTGAAACATAACAACTCAAATGCTTGCTTAAGATAGAAGGGAATAGGTTGACTCAACATAAAAGTAAAAGATAGGCCCTTCGCAGAGGGAAGCAGGGATTAAACATGTGCTAGAGGTTTCCATTTATAAAACAGAGGTAAAAATTGTTTTGAGAGGTGGTTGCTTTTGTCAACGACTAGCAACGGAGTTATTGATATCTTCCATACTAAACAAGTGAGAGCGGTTCCAAGATGTTTGATTAATTGGCACATTGGTGCTCTTTTATAGCTTGGCACTCCTCCCCACCTTTTTCCTTTCTCAAACCATGGCTAACCGATTCCATCGGGTGCCGACCAACTTTCACATACCATGGAGGAGTGCTCTTTTCTTTTTCTTTTTGAGATTATAATGGTCTGACCAGCTCCCTTGCAAAATTAGTGACGAGCAGATGAAGCTGCCTAGTCGAGGGGTACTTAATTTAGTATGGAAGATAACAAACCCATCCACTACGTCCTCATGAGCTAAAAACAGTGGCACAAAATAAGAAGTATTTGAAGGTTTTTGAAAGGTAGCACATGAAACTTTACTTGGAATGGCTCGAAATACCATGTATAGGAATTTATAGTGGACTCTTTGGAAGTGACTTGGTTTTTGGAATTTGGATGCACGAGAAGTATTTCCTCTCAGTACGGGTCTTTGGCTAGCAAGGCTGGGTAGCAAGCATAAGAGTTGCATGAAACAAACAAACATACATATAATAAGAACAATCATGCAAACTCCCTTGAAGGTACAACGATTTTAACTTTGAGAATAATAATGCTTATAAGCCAAATATGAAGGGTAAACTGAAGTGATGTAACTACAAACACTTCTTTATTCTTTTCTACTCAAACCTCAAGGTAATGTTGCTACTGACCAAGCTAGGTTTGCCAAAACCAACTAAATTTACTCATGCTCCCAAAGTGATACCAATACTAATTAACAAGACTAGTCGTATAAGAGAGATTGCAAACTAAAATAAAGTGTGCGAAAAGTAAACGATAGAACTTCTCATTAATATTTCATTACCGCAACTCACACCAAGGGATACATAGATAACCTACTAAGGGGGATACTTCCAAACTGCAAACTATTCTATAGGATAATTTCTATATTCATGATATGACTCTACTTGAAAAGTAAATGAGTAGAAGGGTGATGTGATACCGCGGCACTCCCCCAAGCTTGGAACAAGCCAAGGGGATGCCTATACCGATGACGAATTACTCTTTTGGCGGTAATGGAAGCAGCCCTGGATTAACAAAATATTCCAGCATCCGGCGAAGCCTGAGATTCTCTTCTTGAAGCATCTCTATTTCCTTCTCCAGCACTCGATATTGAGCGCAAAACTCGTCAGTGACCAACATACCCTCTTTAATTACAGGCATGGAGTTTAGATCCAAGGCGTGTAGTGTTGGTCCCTGCATATCATGAGAAAAGATACGTCTAGCTTTAGTTGGTCCTTCAAAAGCAGGGTTTCTTGGCCTCGGTCTTCCAGCCTCCTGCCCCTTCTTCTCCGTGGGGTCTTGGCGATCATCCTCCCTGGGCCTCTTGCCCCTGTCGTCGTTTGAAGAGGCCATGGTGCTCCCAAAACTTAAGATCAAATCCTGACAGAAATAGCTTGAAACAAAACATGACGAGAAAATGATAAACAGACCTCGGGGACTCCGGGGGGTTAAATAAGCGAAAATTATACATCGAAACGAAATCATAGGAGGAAACCGGGACGGAAACGAGTTCCGGGGTGCTCTCACACCAGGGTGGCACTGCCAGAGGTGGGCCCGCGCCCCCTGTGTGTGAGGAGCACACAGACTCCTTTTCCTGCCCGTTTTCATCTCGTGATTTTTCATATTTAGTAAAAACAGCAAAAATAATAAAGGAAGAGTTTTTCGCGAAACTTCTCTGACTAGAACTGTTACCTATTTGAAAACGAACTCTGCAGGTACCTGCAATTTGTCTTGGATGAATTCTTTTGGAGAAACTATTTCAATTACATCAACATCTTCATTATAAGAATCTCCAGTAATATAATGTTCCATAGACGACTTTGTGCAGCGGGGTCGTGAAGTCTTTCTGGTGCTGGTCCACGGGGATGGCGGGTTGCAGAGGCCTGGGTCCGCCGTGGATCTCAGGAAGTTGTTCCGCGGCGGGATCGGCGGCTGGTGGCGGGTTACCCTGCTCATTGCCGGCATCTCCGTCATGGACTGCCTGAGATGGCGGATCACTGGTTGTCTGTCCAGCATCATCTCCTTTGTTGGTGACAAACACCTGCTTGGCCGCTGCGTGTTGCTCTTCAAGTGCCTGCTGCGCCAATTCCGCCTCGAGTTTCCTCATGGCGGCATCGTAATGGTCAGAATCATAGCCTTTGCTGTCCCAGTCATCCGATTCACCACTTTCGTTAAGTGCCTCTAGGATGGATTCACCTGGGCTATCTTCTCCATTGGAGGTAGATCCCGAAGTGATACCTGCGAACGCAACAAGGCAGTACCGCGGTGTTTCTAACGCCAGATTCCTCATGGCGGATTCACTGTGGTCTTCCACCACTTCCTCTACCTCTAGGGCGGGCCGGGTGGGATTACTTTTCAGATCCGATCTGGATAACTTGGAAAGTTCCAGATCAGATGAGTCCTCCTCCGTATCCAGCTCGAAAGCGGTCCGTTTGAGGATTTCAGCCATACCAATCCGCCGGAAATTGGTTTCCGTAGCGGGGGTAGGGTTTGTCTCTCCAATGAAGATATGGATATCTCCAATCGGGATGACGGTGAATCGAGCAGGGTCTTCTCTAGCCGGCACCCAGAGGTTATCCGCTGGGACGATGGGGAAGCCGGAATCGTAGAGGACGCGCCCGATGGCGACGGTGTCGCCGATGCCTGCAAAGGCGGATCCCGCCTGGATCCGCGCTCCAGACGCGCAAAGCCCCACGGTGGGCACCAACTGTCATGGTTTCGTCAACAGATCTGCCATAAAGGTAGGGGTATGGCGGTTTGTGGAAGGGGGTGAACATGGAGGAGCGATCCAGGACGGTGGTAGCACGAGTTTACCCAGCTTCAGATCCCGCAACGGTGGCGAGACCCTACGTGCTGCTATAATTCACTATATGGCAACAAGTGCTCGGTTACAATGATGAGGTTGGCTGTTTCGCTATGCGATTGGCCGTAAGATTAGTCTGATGCCTCAAGGGCTGCTCCACGCCGGGCTTATAAAGGCGCCTGGCGTGGGCTACACGTTGGTACCGGAGCGGATACAACTTGGAGTCCTAGCCTAAGTCCTGCGCGTACGCTACAAGGTCACCCGCCATGGGCCGTCATCCGGATCCGCCATAAGCTCGCCGCTAGTAGCCTGCCATGGACCTGTCTCCGGATCCGCCATAAGCGCCTGCGTCCAGTACCGTCGTGCCAACTTCAGCAACTGGGCCGCCCGGTATGGAGAATCCGCCATACCACCCCTGATGGGCCACCCTGGCTTGCTGATTTAGGACTACGTCGCTGGTATACCTATTTGGTATATCCCCAACAAAGAGAGATTGCAAACTAAAATAAATTGTGCGGAAAGTAAATGATAGAACTTATCATTAATATTTCATTACCGCAACTCACACCAAGGGATACATAGATAACCTACTAAGGGGGATACTTCCAAACTGCAAACTATTCTATAGGATAATTTCTATATTCATGATATGACTCTACTTGAAAAGTAAATGAGTAGAAGGGTGATGTGATACCGCGGCACTCCCCCAAGCTTGGAACAAGCCAAGGGGATGCCTATACCGATGATGAATTACTCTTTTGGCGGTAATGGAAGCAGCCTTGGATTAACCAAATATTCCAGCATCCGATGAAGCCTGAGATTCTCTTCTTGAAGCATCTCTATTTCCTTCTCCAGCACTCGATATTGAGCGCAAAACTCGTCAGTGACCAGCATACCCTCTTTAATAACAGGCATGGAGTTTAGATCCAAGGTGTGTAGTGTTGGTCCCTGCATATCATGAGAAAAGATACGTCTAGGTTTAGTTGGTCCTTCAAAAGCAGGGTTTCTTGGCCTCGGTCTTCCAGCCTCCTGCCCCTTCTTCTCCGTGGGGTCTTGGCGATCATCCTCCCTGGGCCTCTTGCCCCTGTCGTCGTTTGAAGAGGCCATGGTGCTCCCAAAACTTAAGATCAACTCCTGACAGAAACAACTTGAAACAAAATACGACGAGAAAACGATAAAAAGACCTCGGGGACTCCGGGGGGTTAAATAGGCGAAAATTATACATCGAAACGAAATCACAGGAGGAAACCGGGATGGAAACGAGTTCCGGGGTGCTCTCACACCAGGGTGGCGCTGCCAGAGGTGGGCCCGCGCCCCCTGTGTGTGAGGAGCACACGGACTCCTTTTCCTGCCCGTTTTCATCTCGTGATTTTTCATATTTAGTAAAAACAGCAAAAATAATAAAGGAAGAGTTTTTCACGAAACTTCTCTGACTAGAACTGTTACCTATTTGAAAACGAACTCTGCAGGTACCTGCAATTTGTCTTGGATGAATTCTTTTGGAGAAACTATTTCAATTACATCAACATCTTCATTATAAGAATCTCCAGTAATATAATGTTTGAGTCTTTGCCCATTCACAACTTGTGTAGAGTCATCTTTAAATGAAGCAATCTTAATAGCACCTGAGCGGTATACTTCCACAATAACATATGGTCCTTCCCATTTAGAGAGTAATTTCCCTGCAAAAAATCTGAGACGGGACCTATACAATAGAACTTTCTCACCAACATGAAACTCTCTCTTAAGAATTCTCTTATCATGCCATTGCTTGACTTTCTCTTTGAAAAGTCTGGCATTCTCATACGCTTCATTTCTCCACTCATCTAGAGAACTCAAATCTAACAACCCTTTCTTACCGGCTAGTTTAAAATCTCTATTAAGCTCTCTCACTGCCCAAAAAGCTTTGTGTTCTAATTCTAAAGACAAGTGACACGCTTTTCTGTAAACCATTTTGTAAGGAGACATGCCCATGGGGTTCTTATAAGCAGTTCTATAAGCCCATAAAGCATCGTTTAACTTACTAGCCCAATTTTTTCTAGATCTATTGACAGTCTTCTGCAAGATAGACTTGATTTCTCTATTAGAAAGCTCTACCTGCCCACTAGTTTGGGGATGATAAGCAGAAGCAATTCTATGATTAACATCATATTTAGCAAGAGTTTTTCTAAAACTGCCATGAATAAAATGAGAACCTCCATCAGTCATAAGATATCTAGGCACACCAAACCTAGGAAAAATAACATCTTTAAGCATTTTTAACGAGGTCTCACCATCGGCACTCTTTGTAGGTATGGCTTCTACCCATTTAGTAACATAATCAACAGCAACAAGTATGTGGGTATAGCCTTTTGAAGGAGGAAAAGGACCCATAAAGTCAAATCCCCAACAATCAAATGGTTCAATAACAAGAGTGTAATTCATAGGCATCTCATTGCGTCTAGAAATATTACCAACTCTTTGACATTCATCACAAGATAAAACATACCTTCTAGCATATTTAAAGAGGGTTGGCCAATAAAAACCTGATTGTAGAACCTTCTGTGTGGTTCTATCTCCAGCATGATGCCCTCCATAAGCACTGCCATGGCATTTTCTTAATATCTCTTGTTGCTCATATTCCGGTACACATCTTCGCATAATACCATCAACTCCTTCTTTGTATAAGTGTGGGTCATCACAAAAGTAATGCCTCAAATCATAGAAGAATTTTCTTCTTTGCTGGGCTGTAAAAGTTGGAGGAAAATACTTGGAAACAATAAAGTTAGCATAATCAGCATACCAAGGAAGGTCTCGCGAAGTTACATTTACAGCAGCTAACTGTTCATTTGGAAAACTATCATTAATAGGAATAGGATCAAAAGAAATGTTTTCCAATCTAGACAAGTTGTCAGCCACATGATTTTCAGCACCTTTCCTATCTACGATATGCAAATCAAATTCTTGTAAAAGCAACACCCATCTAATAAGCCTAGGCTTAGCATCCTTCTTAGACATAAGATATCTAATAGCAGCGTGATTAGTATGAATAGTAACTTTAGAATCAACAATGTATGATCTAAACTTATCACATGCAAAAACAACAGCAAGAAACTCTTTCTCAGTAGTAGCATAATTCTTTTGAGCAGCATCAAGAGTCTTACTAGCATAATGAATAACATTCAACTTATTATCTACGCGCTGTCCAAGAATAGCACCAACAGCAAAATCACTAGCATCACACATAATTTCAAAGGGTAAATTCCAATCATGTGGTTGAACAATAGGAGCAGTAGTTAAAGCCTTCTTAAGAGTTTCAAAAGCTTCCTTACAATCATCATCAAAGACAAATGGTACATATTTTTGAAGAAGATTAGTAAGAGGCTTTGAAATCTTAGAGAAATCTTTAATAAACCTCCTATAGAAACCAGCATGACCAAGAATACTACGAATACCTTTAACATCTCTGGGACAGGGCATTTTCTCAATTGCTTCAACTTTTGCTCTGTCAACTTCAATACCTCTTTCAGAAATTTTATGTCCAAGGAGAATTCCTTCATTTACCATAAAGTGGCATTTCTCCCAGTTAAGAACAAGGTTAGTTTCTTCGCATCTCTGCAAAACTTTATCAAGGTTGTGCAAACAGTTATCAAAAGAAGTTCCATAGACGGAAAAATCGTCCATGAAGACCTCCACAATTTCCTCACAAAAGCCATGAAAAATAGCAGACATGCATCTTTGAAAAGTAGCAGGAGCATTGCATAAACCAAACGGCATACGTCTATAAGCATAAGTTCCATAAGGACGAGTAAAAGTGGTTTTCTTTTGATCTTCTTTTCTAACAGCAATTTGAGAAAAACCAGAATAACCATCAAGGAAACAAAAATGAGTCTTCTTAGATAACCTCTCTAACATCTGATCTATAAACGGTAAAGGATAATGATCTTTCTTAGTAACTTTGTTTACCTTCCTATACTCAATGCACATCCTATAACCAACTACTACCCTTTGAGGACTAAGCTCGTTATTCTCATTAGGCACAACAGTCATACCTCCTTTCTTAGGAACACAATGAACATGACTAACCCATCTAGTATCAGTAATAGGATAAATAATACCAGCATCAAGGAGCTTTAATACCTCATTTCTTACCACATCCTTCATCTTGGGAATTAGGCGGCGTTGATGCTCCACAACCGGCTTCGCATCTTTCTCCATGTTAATAGCATGCTGACATAAAGTGGGACAAATCCCTTTTAAATCATCAAGAGTATATCCCATAGCACCTCGGTGTTTCCTCAATATCTCCAATAATCTCTCTTCTTCCTTTCCTGAAAGCTTAGAACTAATAATAACAGGATATATTTTCTTTTCATCAATATAAGCATATTTAAGATTATCAGGCAAAGACTTTAATTCAAAAATAGGATCTTCCTTAGGCGGCAAAGTGGTACCAAGATCCTCCACAGGTAAATTGTGCTTCATTAATGGTTGTTGACGAAGGAAAATATCGTCAATCTCTTCTCTTTCCTTACTGAAACATCACTTTCGTGATCTTCCATGAATTGCTGCAAAGCATTATTAGGAGCAAGAGCAATAGAAGCAAGCTGTTCAACTCAAAAAAATTCATTAGGCGTGTCATTTTCATAAGAAGTCTTAGCAAACTTGGAAAAATTAAACTCATAAGACTCTCCATTAAACTTAGTAAAAAAAATCCTTCTTATAGTCTATCACAGCGCCACAAGTATTCAAAAAGTGTCTACCAAAAATAATGGGACAAGTTTTACTAGCCTCTTTACCAAGTACTAGAAAATGAGTGGGGTATTTAGTCTTACCGCAAAGAACTTCCACATCTCGAACAATACCAAGAGGCCAAACAGTCTCTCTGTTAGTAAGCTGAACAACCACATCAATATCTTCAAGTTCACAAGCTCCAATCTCATGCATAATTTCTTTGTAAAGCTCTAAAGGAATGGCACTTGCACTAGCACCAATATCACATAAACAATAATAGCAATGATCTCCAATCCTGATAGAAATAACAGGAACACTTGTTTTCCTATGCCTTTTAGGATGAGAAATAATGTTAGAAGCATCTTCACAAAAAAGAATATATTCATCCCCTACATCTTTAGTAACAATGTCCTTCAAAATAGCTACAGGAGACTTAATAGTAATTTGCTCATCAGGCTCTGCAGCTTTCTTAGTGCTTTTATTAGACACACTTACCAAAGTAGAATACTTCTTTACCTTAGCAGGGAAAGGTGTCTTCTCAAAATAAGGTTCAGGCACAATGCTATCAACAGTACAAACTTCAGTAGCTGCAGCAGGAATATGACTAATGGAATCTTTATAAGGTGCATGATATTTGTTCCAATCTTTCTTTGGAACATCAAGATAAGAGGCAAAGGCCTTAAGACAATTAGCAAGTATTTGAGAATCAAGACCATAAGCAATGCTAACACTATGAAAGTCATCGGTTCCCATAAAAGTTTTAATGCATTCATAATCATAATTTATACCTGACTTCCTACCTTTGTCGTTTTCCCATCCTTCAACATTCTCTTGTATACGGTCAAGAAGTTTCCACTTAGCATCTTCTTTCATATGAGTAAATGATCCAAAGCAAGAAGCATCCAAATAATCCTTATCAGGAAGAGTAAGCCGCACATAAAGATTATCAATAACAATATTATTGGGGAGCTCATGAATGGGGCATTTGAGCATTAGTAACTTCAATCTCCCCCACTCTTGGGCAATACTCTCTCCATCATGAGGTCAAAAGTTGTATATCCGATTACGATCTTTATGAATTTCACTTGGAGGATAAAACTTGGAATAAAAGAGAGGTACAATTTCCTCCCATGTAATAGATGGACCATCCTGGAGCAGTCGATACCACTCCTCAGCTCTGCCTTTCAATGATAAAGAAAATAGCTTCTTCTTGACCTGACTTGGTGAAATACCTGCACACCTGAACAACTCGCATAATTCATGTATAAATAGTAAGTGATCACCCGGATGGACAGTTCCATCTCCTGAATAGCAGTTATCCATAACACGCCCAACAATTTTCATAGGTATTTTAAAAGGATCAACTTGAGCAGGTGGTGGTGGTGGTGGTTCATCCACATGTGCAGCAGTAGTAGAAGTGTTCCCAAATTGGAAACCAAATGGAGAGTTCTCCATAGCAGAATAAAATAAAAATAAAAGACAAAAATAAAAACAATACTCATAGTGACGGTTACCTTTACAAAATACACTCTTCAATAGCGCTACACTCCCCGGCAACGGCGCCAGAAAATAGTCTTGATGACCCACAAGTATAGGGGGTGTATCGTAGTACTTTCGATAAATAAGAGTGTCGAACCCAATGAGGAGCAAAAAGTGTTGACTAGTGGTTTTGATCAAGGATTCACTATAAATACTAGCAAACGGGTTTTCAGGGGTATTTGGTAATGCAAATAAATAAAGTGCGAATAAATAAAAGACAGTAGTAATAATTGCAGCAAGTGGCCCAATCCTTTCTTCAGCAAAGGACAAGCCAGTTGTGTAACTTATGATAACCAAACATTCTCGAGGACACACGGGAGTTTTTGTCAAGTGCTTTCGCTTCATACCGCTAAGTAGTCTTTATTGGTTTGATAAGTGTTATGGGGGTGAACCTGTGCTAGCGCACTACCCTTACTAGGATAAATACACACTTGTGATTATACCCCCTGTAAGCATCCGCAAATACAAGAAACTAATTAAGATAAATCTAACCACAGCCTTAAACTCTAAGATCCTACGCTCCCTGGTGCAATGGTTTCCCAACGGAGGTTTAGGTTTCTATCACTCCAGCAACCCCACAATTGGTAGCCAAATACACAATGCATCTCACTAGGCCCATAAATGGTGAAGTATCATGTAGTCGACATTCACATGACACCACTAGTGAAATAGCACCTCAACAAATAAATATCAAACCATTAAATATTACTCAACAATAATTCAGTACTAACATCTTGACTTCTCCCATGTCCTCAAGAACTAAACGAACTACTCACAAGACATCATATGGATCAAGATCAGAGGTGAAATAATGGTAAATAACAATCTGAACATAAACCTTAATTCAACGGTTCCACTCAATAGCATCAACTATAAGAGTAATCAACACCGGGAAAGTTTCCCCTAAGAATATAACAAGATCCAACTCAAGATGTTACAGCGGGATGGCGTGGTGATGATGGAGATGAAGGTGCTGGTGATGGAGATGATGATGATGATGATGATGATGATCCTGATGAAGTCCGGTGTGATGGTGATGACGATGGCGATGATCTCCCCTCTCCGGGAAGGAATTACACCGGCAGATTTCTGCCTGCCGGAGAGCTTTTCTCTCTCTGGTGTTTTCCGCCTCGCAGAGGCGGCGGTGTCTATCTCTGAGCCCCCCTTTGACTTAGGTTTTCGGGGACGATGAAGTACGCGAAGGGGCGAGACCTGGAGTGGGCCAGGGCGCCCTCACACAGGGATGGCGCGGCCAGGGGCCAGGCCGTGCCCCCTACGTGTGAGGCGGCCCCCTGGCTCCTCTCGACTCCTCCTTCTGGCTTCCAGAGTCTTTTGGTAAAATATAATTTTCTGGTATTTTTTGGAATTTTCCTGATCTTCCGAAATATGGTGTCTTGACGGTCCTTTTCCAGCAGAATCCTGACTCCGGCAGCAAATCCTCCAATGATCATCAATCATGTAAAAACAAAGGAAACAACATAAGTATCATCTCTAAATATGAAATATATCAATGAATAACAGCAAATTATGATACAAAATAGTGATGCAAAATGGACGTATCAACCCCCCCAAGCTTAGACCTCGCTTGTCCCCAAGCGAAAACTGAACTTGGTAAACATGACCACAGGTTTATGGAGTGAAGTGTCGATAATCAAAATACGGACAAGAAGCATCACATTCACCAAAGGCACAAGTTATAATAGACAGCAACTTCCCTTTATATAATATAGACTTGCAATAAGTAAAGGGGATCACATATAAAGATGCACAAAGTAAACTAAAATTGGTGATGGCAAACCTTAGTTTTCTTGGTCAGAGAACAATGAACAACTATACTAGCCTTTGAATGGAGTCTTTTTTTTAAAACAGAGCTAATATAGCAAAAACCATATGCTCAATGAAACAAACTTTTTGCATTCATAGAAAGCTTTCAAAGATATATTCTTTCAGACAAAAGCATTGTACAAAACAAGGAAGATAGTAAACATGATTAAACGGATCAACATATGGATGAGTGAAACATAACAACTCAAATGCTTGCTTAAGATAGAAGGGAATAGGTTGACTCAACATAAAAGTAAAAGATAGGCCCTTCGCAGAGGGAAGCAGGGATTAAACATGTGCTAGAGCTTTCCATTTATAAAACAGAGGTAAAAATTGTTTTGAGAGGTGGTTGCTTTTGTCAACGACTAGCAACAGAGTTCTTGATATCTTCCATACTAAACAAGTGAGAGTGGTTCCGAGATGTTTGATTAATTGGCACATTGGTGCTCTTTTATAGCTTGGCACTCCTCCCCACCTTTTTCCTTTCTCAAACCATGGTTAACCGATTCCATCGGGTGCCTACCAACTTTCACATACCATGGAGGAGTGCTCTTTTCTTTTTCTTTTTGAGATTATAATGGTCTGACCAGCTCCCTTGCAAAATTAGTGACGAGCAAATGAAGCTGCCTAGTCGAGGGGTACTTAATTTATTATGGAAGATAACAAACCCATCCACTACGTCCTCATGAGCTAAAAACAGTGGCACAAAATGAGAAGTATTTGAAGGTTTTTGAAAGGTAGCACATGAAAATTTACTTGGAATGGCTCGAAATACCATGTATAGGAATTTATAGTGGACTCTTTGGAAGTGACTTGGTTTTTGGAATTTGGATGCACGAGAAGTATTTCCTCTCAGTACGGGTCTTTGGCTAGCAAGGCTGGGTAGCAAGCATAAGAGTTGCATGAAACAAACAAACATACATATAATAAGAACAATCATGCAAACTCCCTTGAAGGTACAACGATTTTAACTTTGAGAATAATAATGCTTATAAGCCAAACATGAAGGGTAAACTGAAGTGATGTAACTACAAACACTTCTATATTCTTTTCTACTCAAACCTCAAGGTAATGTTGCTACTGACCAAGCTAGGTTTGCCAAAACCAACTAAATTTACTCATGCTCCCAAAGTGATACCAATACTAATTAACAAGACTAGTCGTATAAGAGTGTCGTGGTTTCGTCAACAGATCTGCCATAAAGGTAGGGGTATGGCGGTTTGTGGAAGGGGGTGAACACGGAGGAGCGATCCAGGACGGTGGTAGCACGAGTTTACCAAGCTTCAGATCCCGCAACGGTGGCGAGACCCTACGTGCTGCTATAATTCACTATATGGCAACAAGTGCTCGGTTACAATGATGAGGTTGGCTGTTTCGCTATGCGATTGGCTGTAAGATTAGTCTGATGCCTCAAGGGCTGCTCCACGCCGGGCTTATAAAGGCGCCTGGCGTGGGCTACACGTTGGTACCGGAGCGGATACAACTTGGAGTCCTAGACTAAGTCCTGCGCGTACGCTACAAGGTCACCCGCCATGGGCCATCATCCGGATCCGCCATAAGCTCGCCGCTAGTAGCCCACCATGGACCTGTCTCCGGATCCGCCATAAGCGCCTGCGTCCAGTACCGTCGTGCCAACTTCAGCAACTGGGCCGCCCGGTATGGAGAATCCGCCATACCACCCCTGATGGGCCACCCTGGCTTGCTGATTTAGGACTACGTTGCTGGTATACCTATTTGGTATATCCCCAACAGTAGCCCCCAGGGAACTTCAAGATTGCCATCTACATCCGCCATGCTTGTTCTTGATAAGTCATTTCCGCCATAGCTCTTCTTCGCTGGGATGGCGGTTATCTTGATGTTCCTTTTTTCATCTATCAATCCGCCGTAAATAACGGATCAAGCGACGTAGTTATCTTAGCGAGATTTTCGGGATCCGTTGGATCATACCGTTGAAATCCGCCGTAAATTTCGGCACACAGTTCCTTCTAGGGCAAGATTCACCAAGTTACTTTCTTACCCTCAGACACGTGTCACCAGATTAGGGTTTCTGCGATCGGGATGAGCGGTGGTGTTGGCGGGCACAAATCTCGAGGCCCGGGGTCTATATATACCCCGGCCTCTCACCCCCGGCCGGTCACCCCTTCATTCACCCCCATCGCATTCTCTCTCCTTAGCGCCACCACGAGAGCTTCGTGATCTCCGACGAACCGCCGCGGAAAACCTCGCCGCCGGTAGCATTCTTCCGCCGAACCATTTCATTCAAGTTCTGCCCGACACCATGAACTCCGGATCACCAGCCCGCCACCATTCTGATGCTGAGGAGGAAGATTCCCCTCTACAACAATCAGTCCAGGGAGAGCATCCAGAGATGGCGGATTTGGACCCAGAGGACAACCTGTCTGAAGCCGAAGAGGAGATGGCGGGTACAAACCCGGACGATCCTGCGGATAAGGAAGCGGATGGCGATGCTGAGGAGGAAGATGCTGAGGACGAGGAGGAACAAATTCCTCAAAACCTTCATGGGTATTGGCAGAAATCTCATGTTAAAGATTCTGACGTCAAGGCCATGGAAAGCGAGGGCACCGTGGCTCCTCAAGCTAAATCCGGATGGCGGACTGACTTCAAGGCCCCAGTGCCTCTTCCTAACCCCTCCGAAATCGTGATGCTCAAATTCCACGTGGAGAGGGGTCTCAGCATGCCTCCATCTCTTTTCTTCATGAATCTTCTGAAGTACTATGGACTGCAGCTCCACCACATATCACCAAACAGCTTGGTGTCCGTGGCGGGTTACGCAGCTCTGTGCGAGGGATACCTTGGGATCCGCCCCAGGGTGGACCTCTTCCAACTTTTCTTCTCTGTGCGGCCCAACTATGAAGATGACGGATCTCTTCGAACCTGTGGGACAATTTGCTTTCTTCCGCGAAGGTCGAAAGAATACCCCTTCATCATGCCACTGGATTCCGCTATAGGATGGAGAGGGTCCTGGTTCTACATGGCGGACAAGCCTGCGCCATCTCAAGCCCGCGGCCTTCCTTCATTCAAGAACATCGCTGCTGAGTCCCGCGACACCTGGACCACTGTCAACGATGAATCCGCCACCCCCTATGTCAAGCTCCTGGCTCGGCGGATTGCCATGCTATCTGTGGATGGCTTGAAGGGAATCGACACTATCAATTGCTGGATATCCCGGCGGATTCAGCCGCTGCAACACCGCGATCGCCTGATGTATGAGTATACTGGTGCAAATGATGGCATGTGTTGCTCGGACCAGGAGCTAGACCCTAAAGTGGTCGAGAAGCGCATCCGTTCTTTGATGAAGTCTCCCAGGAAGAAACCTTTGAAGTTCGACATGGCTATGTTTGAGAATGGCACCTGTCCTTCGGTAAGTTCCCTTTCCGCCATCATATCTTTTGATACTTTGACATTTCATAATATTTTTCTTCTTATCAGCTCAAATCGCTTGGTCCTGCTCACTTTGCCCATCCCCTTCGCCGTTCCAACCTCAAATCTGCCGCTAAGGAAGAAGTAGTTCATTCTAGCGGAAACAAAGAGGAGATGGCGGGGAATGTTGATGACACAGCCCATATGACCCCGGAGAAGGTGGTTCCCAAGAAATGGGCTGGTAGCGGAAAAACTCGTGGTGGTGGCGGGAAATCTGCTGATTCCCGTCGTTTCGAAGCTCAACGCAGGGCGGAGCTAGAAACGCCATCCGAGAGTACCACTACCATCAATTTGCCTAAGTCAAGGTAATCTTTGGACACCCTTTTTCATTGTTTTACTGCTTTCCATTTCTAATCCTTTTTCTCTTAGAAGAAAGAAGCCTACTGTCAAGGAGCCGTCCTCCAAGCGAGCCAAGCCCTCCCCTGCGACTATCCCGCTCACCCCTGATGCACCAACTCCTTCCGTTCGTATCGATATTGATATGGAGGATGCTGGTGGTCAGTTTGACCCAATGCCAGAAATCAACCCAACGACTGAAGCTGCGGCTAATGATGTCGTCCAAAGCGAAAAGACTTCTGGCTCTCAAGGGTCAAGTGGCGGATACTCCGTCTGGGGGCAGCCTATACTGGAAGCAAAAGCAACTTGAGGTCGTCAATCTTATTTCTAGCCAGGAAGACGCCAGCAACCAGCTGTCCAGCGGCATTGCCGCTTTTGTTGAGAAAACATCGACTATGAAGAAGGTATGCACTCCCAGTAGCCCCCGAGCGCCATGGCGGATTCGCAAATTTAATCCGCTATGGGGTTCCAAGGTTGACTTCTGTAAGTTTTTGAATAACTTAGCCCTCGAGCGCTGGTAGTTCACACAGTGCCCTATAGAGAACTTAATTTTCATACTGAGTAGCCCCCGAGCGTTATGGCGGATAATTATCCAGCATAAAGCTCTTAGAAGACAAAAGATCAGCATAAGTAGCCCCCGAGCATCATGGCGGATAATCCTTCATCATGATGCTCTGAATGACTAAAAAAGAATCAGTGAGTAGCCCCCGAGCGTTATGGCGGATTCGCATCCGGCATAAAGCTCTAAGAGTGACTAACACTTCAGTTTTGCCAGAACTACAAGAAGGTGGTGGAGGACCTGGTCCAGGTCGTCAGCTCGCAGGAGAAGGAGCTGGCGGAGAAAAGCGCTCTTGTGGCGGATTTGTGGCAGCAGCTTGAGAATAGCGGTAATCTACCTTAAGTTTCCTTTATGCTTATTCAATCAATGCTGAGCTGACAAGACTCCGCCATGCAGACGCTGCCAAGCTCAAGTCCACACTTGAGGGGATAAAGAAAGGCCACACCATTGCGATGGATGGGCTGAATGAACAGCTCCGGAAATCGCTGGCTGAAAACGCCACCCTCGAGAGGCAGCTAAAGGACCAGGAGAACCAGGGCAAGAAGAAGGACAAGGAGATAGCAGATCTCCGCAAAGCCGCCGCTGACTTTGAGAAGCGGCGTGAAGGCTTTAATGAGCTCCTCCATCACTTCCAAGACAACTTGCTAGGTACCATTTCTTCTTATAGCGTAAATTTTCTCAATATCTGTTATGCCGTTCGTGACGCATCTTCTTTTTTCCGCCATGCAGCTTCCTTGGGGCAAAGCGAGGTGGATACCGCTGAGGGCTTGCGCATGGCCACCGACGCAGCGAGGAAGGAGCTGGATGGCCTTCTCAGCGCTGGTCGCCAAGCGTGCGGGAGCCTGCAGATAGCGGGTTCTTCCAATCTTTCCGCCATCACGCTCACGCAGAAGCTGCTGCTGGTGCCAGGGCTAGTGGCGGACTGGAAGCTGTCCTCTGCTCGGGGTGGTGCCAGAACAGCGCTGACCTTGGCGAAGGCCCACTATCCCGAGATGGACCTGGACCAGCTCACCTCCGGCATCCCTGAGAGCGGCGAGGACGGCGCGCCGGTGGACGAGGCCGCCATCCGGCAGAGCGTGCTTGGATATGATCAACTGTGCGCCCTTGGCACGCAGTTGAACGTATACTATGAAGCATACGAGCTGCCAGGGTCGCCAAGCCAAGCTTCGGCATCAGCCTCCGTGGCTACAGCAGGTGGTGATGGCGGTGATGAGGTGTCTTCCAAGGTTCCGCCATCCTCTTGAGATGTGCCCTGCAATATGGCAGGAAAAAATACTTTGCATCAATTCGACCCCTGAGTGGGTCTGTAATCTTAAACTTAAACTGCGTGTGATGCTTGTGCACTGTGACTGATCTGCTTGTGGCGGATCAGTGAAATGCTATTAAACTCTTGCAGTTTGTTTTTTTATGAAGTGGTTTAATTGCGCGAAGAAACTGCCAGGCCTAGTTTTATGCAACTTGCAGTTTTTGCCATGCCCAAAAAACAACACTGACAAAATTTCACGCGTAGGATTATGCGATCCGCCATCCGGCTCTCTGTGCTTGACTTTTTGTGAGATGGCGAAATCTTTGCACGAACAATCCGCTAGGGCGACGATACTTAATAGCAACCGTCCAGAACCCTGAGCAGATGGCGGCTTAGATCGTCAAAAAGTCACTACTCTGGAATCCACACAGAGAACATCGAATGAAGATCAAAACATAAAAAAGCTACGCAGACCGCTTATGGCGGATTTAAAAGAGACGCAAGTGCAAAGCACAATTGCGCAAAAGGTTCTATACGATCTAAATGAACAATAAAGGAGGTAAAAGACTCAGAAAAAATCAAGAGTGAACCAAATGCTTTATTTCATTGATCATATAGAGGTGCCTGTTACATAGCTAGAGAAATGCTAAGTGTAGAAAGGACGTAGCTGTGCGATGTTCCATGGACGATCTGTCTCGTCGTAGATATCGTCAGGGTCTCTTCGTTTGCGCTTCTTACTTGGTCGCTTATCTAGCTCGCGAATATCAACGAGGTAGTAGGAACCATTCAGTAGAGCTTTGCTGATGACGAAGGGTCCTTCCCAAGGCGGGGATAGCTTGTGGGACTTCTGCTGCTTGAGGCGTAGCACCAGGTCGCCCTCTTTGAACGAGCGTTGGCGAACTCGCCTGCTGTGATAGCGGCGGAGATTCTGCTGGTAGATGGCGGATCTCTGGGCTGCTAGGTCTCGTTCTTCTTCCAGCAGGTCCACAGATAGTTGTCTGGACGCTTCTGCATCTTCTTCCTTGTAGGCCTCTACTCTTGGAGAATCGTACTGAACATCACTTGGCAAGATTGCCTCTGCTCCGTAGACTAAGAAGAAAGGGGTAAGGCCGGTTGATCTGTTTGGCGTGGTCCGTAGACTCCACAGTACAGATGGCAACTCCTCTGCCCAGGCTCCAGCTGCTCTATGTAGCGGTGCTTCTAGGCGTGGCTTGATCCCTGACATGATTAGTCCGTTGGTCCGCTCAACTTGGCCATTAGACTGTGGATGTGCCACAGATGCTAGGTCAAGGCGAATTCCGTTGTGATGGCAGTATTCTTCAACTTCTCCCTGAGACAAGTTTGTGCCATTATCGGTGATGATGCTATGTGGGATGCCGAATCTGACCACAATGTCCTTGACAAACTTTAGGACGGTTTTGCCATCAAGTTTTCTGATGGGCTTAGCTTCCACCCACTTCGTGAATTTGTCTACCGCTACCAAAAGGTGCGTAAATCCCGAAGGTGCTGTTTTTAGCGGACCCACCATGTCCAGCCCCCAGACTGCGAAGGGCCAAGTTATAGGGATCGTATGCAGTGCTGTGGCGGGCATATGGGTTTGCTTGGAGTACATCTGGCAACCATGGCAGAGCTCCACAATGCGGTCTGCATCTGCCTTGGCTGTTGGCCAGTAGAACCCATGGCGGAATGCTTTAGCTACTAGGGATCTGGCGGCGGCATGATGCCCACATTCGCCTTCGTGGATCTCTCTTAGTATTTCGATTCCATCCACTTGGGATATGCACTTCATGAAAACTCCCGAGGTGCTTCGTTTGTAGAGTTGGCCATCTATGATGGTGTACGCTTTGACTCTACGCTCGATTTGTCTTTTTTGGACTTCGTCTTCGGGAAGCTTCTTGGTCGTCAGATATTCCAGGTAGGGCTCTGCCCATGGCGGATTGCTTGGCAAAACCGCCATAACAGGGGAGCTCGCTATCTCCGGATTTTCTGGATCCACCATCTTAACTGATGGTACGCGCAGATGCTCGAGGAATACGCCTGGCGGAACTGCCTTACGGCTGGATCCCAGTTTGGACAAGGTATCGGCCGCCATGTTATCTTCTCGCCGTACATGTTTTATGTCGTAGCTGAGGAAACTTTTCGCCATCTCGTCTACTTCATCCCTGTATGCCGCCATGACTTCGTTCCGAGCTTTATATGTGCCAGCCACCTGCTGAGCCACAAGGTCAGAGTCTCCACAGCACATGATGTGTTGTACGCCGATCTCCTTTGCGACACGTAGCCCGTGTAGTAGCGCTTCATATTCCGCGATGTTGTTGGTGGTGGGGAAGTGAATCTGGAGAACGTAGCTTAGCTCATCTCCCTTAGGAGATTTGAGCGTCACTCCAGCCCCCGAGCCGTGTAGCAACTTTGAGCCATCAAAGTGCATCACCCAATGCTCTGGTTCTGGGACGGGCGTAGTCTCCTGCGCTTCCTTCCAATCCGCCATAAACTCTGCCAAAGCCTGAGACTTGATGGCGGTGCGAGGCTTGTAGTCGATGTCGAAAGAGGCCAATTCAATGCCCCACTTCGCAACTCGTCCTGTTGCGTCGCTGTTGTTGATGATGTCCTTCAGTGGGGCTTTGCTCACCACTGTGATCTTATGGTCATAGAAGTAATGCCTTAACTTACGAGAAGCTAGGAAAACTCCGTATGCCAATTTTTGGTAGTGAGGGTAGCGCTGCTTGGATTCCGTCAGGACCTCGCTGACATAGTAGACTGGTCGTTGTACGCCATACTCCTGCGCTTCTTCCTTACGCTCTACCGCCATGACAATGCTGACCACCCTATTGGTTGCCGCCATGTATAGTAGCATGGGTTCCTGTTCTTCGGGAGCCGCTAGAACTGGTGCAGTGGATAACACTCTCTTCAGATCCTTAAGTGCAGCGTCTGCCTCGTCGGTCTAGATGAATTCGTCTGATTTCTTCATCAGCTTGTAGAGTGGCAAAGCCTTCTCGCCAAGACAACTGATGAATCTGCTCACTGCTGCCACGCAGCCTGTGAGTCTCTGCACGTCTTTTAGGTCGATGGGCCGGGAGATGTCGAGGATTGACTTGATCTTCTCCGGGTTAACCTCAATTCCACGGTGGGAGACGATGAATCCTAGGAGTTGTCCAGCTGGGACCCCGAAGACGCACTTCGTTGGGTTAAGCATCATGTTGTACTTCCTGAGATTGTCAAATGTCTCTCGCAAATCCGCTATAAGGCCATCTTGCTTCTTAGACATAACTGCGATGTCGTCCACGTATGCGTGGATATTTCGTCCGATTTGATCCGCCAGGCACTTTTGCATGGTGCGCTGATACGTTGCTCCTGCGTTTTTCAGACCGAATGGCATTGTGACATAGCAATATGTGCCATAAGGTGTTACGAACGACGTAGCGAGCTGATCGGACTTTTTCATCTTGATCTGGTGGTATCCGGAGTAGGCATCCAAGAAACACAGTAGCTCCGATCCCACCGTCGAGTCAATGACTTGGTCAATGCGAGGCAAGGGAAAAGGGTCTTTTGGACATGCTTTGTTCAGGCCAGTGTAATCTACACACATGCGCAGAACTTTTGTGTTTTTCTTAGGAACTAGTACCGGATTTGCCACCCACTTGGTATGTATCACTTCCTTGATGAAGCCTGCTTTCAACAGCTTGGAAATTTCCTTTGCTATGGCGCGGCGTTTTTCATCTCCGAAGCATCTCATGGCTTGTCTTACTAGCTTTGAGCCAGGAATTATCTGCAGAGCGTGCTCGGCGAGCTCCCTGGGTACACCCGTCATGTCAGATGGCTGCCATGCGAAGATGTCCCGGTTCTCACGGAGGAACTCGACGAGCGCGCTTTCCTATGCAGGGGACAAATTCGTCCCAATGGCGGTAGTCTTGGCGGCATCGCCAGCGACAAGTTCCACCTGTTTTGTATCAACTGTAGGCTTGAAGGTGGGCGGGGAGGCGGAAACCTCCTGCTTGGATGCCGGCATCTCCATGGGGTCCGTAGCGGCGTGGATTTCTTTGAACTCCTCGCCGAAGAACACTGCTTCCGCGAAGGCGGCTTCTCCTTCCTCGCACTCCTTTGCCTTTCTGAAGCTGCCATAAACGGTGATTATGCCATTCGGTCCTGGCATCTTTAGTTGATTGTAGATGTAGCATGGCCTCGCATGAAAACTGTGGAAGGCGGGGCGTCCGAAGATCACGTGGTAAGTGCTTTTGAATGGGACCACCTCAAAGGTTATGGGCTTTTCTCTGTAGTTTTCCTCACTACCGAAGGCAACCTTGAGTGTGATGGACCCGAGGGACTTTGCTTGGCGACCAGGGACCACCCCATAAAAGGTGACCGCGCTATGGCGGAGTTGGGTCTTGGTAAGGCTGAGCTTTGTCAGCGTTTCCACGTACATGATGTTCAGGCTGCTGCCGCCATCCATCAAGCATTTGGAGAACTCATAGCCATGAATTCTCGGTGAACTCAGTCTTGGTAAGGCCGAGCTTTGTCAGCGTTTCCACGTACATGATGTTCAGGCTGCTGGAGGTCACCAATGTTGTGGGGTCTCTTGTAAGTCCCCTCGAAATTCTCGGTGAACGCAGTTTGCATATCGAACCAGGTTTGGATGGAGTTTTCTGCCAAGTCGTTGATCCATTGCCTCGCAGTGCCGGATAGCATCAGGGGCAAATAGCGGACAGCAACATTGGGAGATCCCCCGGCGAATTGTATTGCGTTGAAGTAGTCTTGTAGCCAAGTCAAAGGCCTATCGACTCCATTGTACTGGCGGATATTTTTCTCGATTTTGAACCCATACGGGATGGGCTCATCATGAATCCGTTGTCCAAAGCACTTTGGGCCGAGGAAGAAGGCCGTTTGAGACTTGGCAATCTCATTTAGATGGGTACGGGCGTCGTAAGGCTTCTGGTCTGGCGGATCCTTGCGAGAGTTGCGCGACCTTGCTGGCCCGCCGCCACCACCGCCGCCGCCATGGGGGCTCCCTGGTGGGGATGGCGAAGGGTCGCGTCTGCGCTTACTCTCGCCGTCCTGCGACTGCTCTTTGCAGCTACGACGACTTCCTTCTGTTCTTCGTGGAGATGGATCATCGTTATGACGGCGGGAGCCTTGCCCTTTGTCATCGTGGCGGCGAGTGGAGCGATGTTTGTCCTCGTCCCCGTCACGATGCGCGCCGTCGTCATGGCGAGATCGGTCCCTTCTCTTGGATCCGCCATCCCTGCTGTTTTCTCGTCGTGGCGAATCGTCTCTGCGTCCAGCGTCACGGCTTCGTCCTCGTTTGCCATCATTGACGCGTATGACGATTCCTCCCTTAGGGACTTCGAACGTCTTATGCTTTGGCGGCGGCATGTTGGTCTTATGGCGGGGAGCAGTAGTGGCTTGTTGGTATCCGTAAGCCGGGTAGTTCTTGCGGGGTGGCGATGGATTTCTCTGTGGGCCCTTGCCATGTGGTTTGTCATCGGAGGATATTGGGATGGCGTGTCTCCGATTGCGAGCTTCTCTTCTTCGGATCTCCGAGGATCCGGTATGAGATTCGTTGTCAGGACGTCCACCATTATTGCCAGCCCCCTGAGCTTTAGAGGCAGTACTGGACCTGCATAGCGCAGGATCAGATTCGAGCCGCCGTGACGACGTAGCCTTTTCCTGCTGCACTAATGCTTTGGTCATCAGTTTAACCGCCGTCTCTAGGGCTGCTGGACTCTTGTTATGCTCCAATAGCTCCTTTGCGGCCACGATGTTCTCGATGGGCGTAGCCCTAACTTCATCGCGATTTTTGTCCACGTATGGCGGATTTTTGATGTACATCTTGGCCAGAGTTTCCGCTGTTGGTACGGTGAACTCAAGGTTTCGTACCAACTGCGGATCACCTCCCTCGTTGATCTGGTTCTGGACGAGAGTAACATACTTCTCCTCCATGTTCCTTGCGCGCTTCAGCGTGTCTTGAGCTTTAGCAATGTCGTCATCAACCTGATTGCCCATCTTCTCTACTCGCTTTGCTTCCTTGAGGAGGGCTCGCCTTTTCTTCTCGAGATCGTTCACATCTCTGATATAGTCAGGGGTGATTGGATCTGCTAGAGTTCCATAGACGACTTTGTCCAGCGGGGTCGTGAAGTCTTTCTGGTGCTGGTCCACGGGGATGGCGGGTTGCAGAGGCCTGGGTCCGCCGTGGATCTCAGGAAGTTGTTCCGCGGCGGGATCGGCGGCTGGTGGCGGGTTACCCTGCTCATTGCCGGCATCTCCGTCATGGACTGCCTGAGATGGCGGATCACCGGTTGTCTGTCCAGCATCATCTCCTTTGTTGGTGACAAACACCTGCTTGGCCGCTGCGTGTTGCTCTTCAAGTGCCTGCTGCGCCAATTCCGCCTCGAGTTTCCTCATGGCGGCATCGTAATGGTCAGAATCATAGCCTTTGCTGTCCTAGTCATCCGATTCACCACTTTCGTTAAGTGCCTCTAGGATGGATTCACCTGGGCTATCTTCTCCATTGGAGGTAGATCCCGAAGTGATACCTGCGAACGCAACAAGGCAGTACCGCGGTGTTTCTAACGCCAGATTCCTCATGGCGGATTCACTGTGGTCTTCCACCACTTCCTCTACCTCTAGGGCGGGCCGGGTGGGATTACTTTTCAGATCCGATCTGGATAACTTGGAAAGTTCCAGATCAGATGAGTCCTCCTCCGTATCCAGCTCGAAAGCGGTCCGTTTGAGGATTTCAGCCATACCAATCCGCCGGAAATTGGTTTCCGTAGCGGGGGTAGGGTTTGTCTCTCCAATGAAGATATGGATATCTCCAATCGGGATGACGGTGAATCGAGCAGGGTCTTCTCTAGCCGGCACCCAGAGGTTATCCGCTGGGACGATGGGGAAGCCGGAATCGTAGAGGACGCGCCCGATGGCGACGGTGTCGCCGATGCCTGCAAAGGCGGATCCCGCCTGGATCCGCGCTCCAGACGCGCAAAGCCCCACGGTGGGCGCCAACTGTCGTGGTTTCGTCAACAGATCTGCCATAAAGGTAGGGGTATGGCGGTTTGTGGAAGGGGGTGAACATGGAGGAGCGATCCAGGACGGTGGTAGCACGAGTTTACCCAGCTTCAGATCCCGCAACGGTGGCGAGACCCTACGTGCTGCTATAATTCACTATATGGCAACAAGTGCTCGGTTACAATGATGAGGTTGGCTGTTTCGCTATGCGATTGGCCGTAAGATTAGTCTGATGCCTCAAGGGCTGCTCCACGCTGGGCTTATAAAGGCGCCTGGCGTGGGCTACACGTTGGTACCGGAGCGGATACAACTTGGAGTCCTAGCCTAAGTCCTGCGCGTACGCTACAAGGTCACCCGCCATGGGCCGTCATCCGGATCCGCCATAAGCTCGCCGCTAGTAGCCTGCCATGGACCTGTCTCCGGATCCGCCATAAGCGCCTGCGTCCAGTACCGTCGTGCCAACTTCAGCAACTGGGCCGCCCGGTATGGAGAATCCGCCATACCACCCCTGATGGGCCACCCTGGCTTGCTGATTTAGGACTACGTCGCTGGTATACCTATTTGGTATATCCCCAACAAAGAGAGATTGCAAACTAAAATAAATTGTGCGGAAAGTAAATGATAGAACTTATCATTAATATTTCATTACCGCAACTCACACCAAGGGATACATAGATAACCTACTAAGGGGGATACTTCCAAACTGCAAACTATTCTATAGGATAATTTCTATATTCATGATATGACTCTACTTGAAAAGTAAATGAGTAGAAGGGTGATGTGATACCGCGGCACTCCCCCAAGCTTGGAACAAGCCAAGGGGATGCCTATACCGATGATGAATTACTCTTTTGGCGGTAATGGAAGCAGCCTTGGATTAACCAAATATTCCAGCATCCGATGAAGCCTGAGATTCTCTTCTTGAAGCATCTCTATTTCCTTCTCCAGCACTCGATATTGAGCGCAAAACTCGTCAGTGACCAGCATACCCTCTTTAATAACAGGCATGGAGTTTAGATCCAAGGTGTGTAGTGTTGGTCCCTGCATATCATGAGAAAAGATACGTCTAGGTTTAGTTGGTCCTTCAAAAGCAGGGTTTCTTGGCCTCGGTCTTCCAGCCTCCTGCCCCTTCTTCTCCGTGGGGTCTTGGCGATCATCCTCCCTGGGCCTCTTGCCCCTGTCGTCGTTTGAAGAGGCCATGGTGCTCCCAAAACTTAAGATCAACTCCTGACAGAAACAACTTGAAACAAAATACGACGAGAAAACGATAAAAAGACCTCGGGGACTCCGGGGGGTTAAATAGGCGAAAATTATACATCGAAACGAAATCACAGGAGGAAACCGGGATGGAAACGAGTTCCGGGGTGCTCTCACACCAGGGTGGCGCTGCCAGAGGTGGGCCCGCGCCCCCTGTGTGTGAGGAGCACACGGACTCCTTTTCCTGCCCGTTTTCATCTCGTGATTTTTCATATTTAGTAAAAACAGCAAAAATAATAAAGGAAGAGTTTTTCACGAAACTTCTCTGACTAGAACTGTTACCTATTTGAAAACGAACTCTGCAGGTACCTGCAATTTGTCTTGGATGAATTCTTTTGGAGAAACTATTTCAATTACATCAACATCTTCATTATAAGAATCTCCAGTAATATAATGTTTGAGTCTTTGCCCATTCACAACTTGTGTAGAGTCATCTTTAAATGAAGCAATCTTAATAGCACCTGAGCGGTATACTTCCACAATAACATATGGTCCTTCCCATTTAGAGAGTAATTTCCCTGCAAAAAATCTGAGACGGGACCTATACAATAGAACTTTCTCACCAACATGAAACTCTCTCTTAAGAATTCTCTTATCATGCCATTGCTTGACTTTCTCTTTGAAAAGTCTGGCATTCTCATACGCTTCATTTCTCCACTCATCTAGAGAACTCAAATCTAACAACCCTTTCTTACCGGCTAGTTTAAAATCTCTATTAAGCTCTCTCACTGCCCAAAAAGCTTTGTGTTCTAATTCTAAAGACAAGTGACACGCTTTTCTGTAAACCATTTTGTAAGGAGACATGCCCATGGGGTTCTTATAAGCAGTTCTATAAGCCCATAAAGCATCGTTTAACTTACTAGCCTAATTTTTTCTAGATCTATTGACAGTCTTCTGCAAGATAGACTTGATTTCTCTATTAGAAAGCTCTACCTGCCCACTAGTTTGGGGATGATAAGCAGAAGCAATTCTATGATTAACATCATATTTAGCAAGAGTTTTTCTAAAACTGCCATGAATAAAATGAGAACCTCCATCAGTCATAAGATATCTAGGCACACCAAACCTAGGAAAAATAACATCTTTAAGCATTTTTAACGAGGTCTCACCATCGGCACTCTTTGTAGGTATGGCTTCTACCCATTTAGTAACATAATCAACAGCAACAAGTATGTGGGTATAGCCTTTTGAAGGAGGAAAAGGACCCATAAAGTCAAATCCCCAACAATCAAATGGTTCAATAACAAGAGTGTAATTCATAGGCATCTCATTGCGTCTAGAAATATTACCAACTCTTTGACATTCATCACAAGATAAAACATACCTTCTAGCATCTTTAAAGAGGGTTGGCCAATAAAAACCTGATTGTAGAACCTTCTGTGCGGTTCTATCTCCAGCATGATGCCCTCCATAAGCACTGCCATGGCATTTTCTTAATATCTCTTGTTGCTCATATTCCGGTACACATCTTCGCATAATACCATCAACTCCTTCTTTGTATAAGTGTGGGTCATCACAAAAGTAATGCCTCAAATCATAGAAGAATTTTCTTCTTTGCTGGGCTGTAAAAGTTGGAGGCAAATACTTGGAAACAATAAAGTTAGCATAATCAGCATACCAAGGAAGGTCTCGTGAAGTTACATTTACAGCAGCTAACTGTTCATTTGGAAAACTATCATTAATAGGAATAGGATCAAAAGAAATGTTTTCCAATCTAGACAAGTTGTCAGCCACATGATTTTCAGCACCTTTCCTATCTACGATATGCAAATCAAATTCTTGTAAAAGCAACACCCATCTAATAAGCCTAGGCTTAGCATCCTTCTTAGACATAAGATATCTAATAGCAGCGTGATTAATATGAATAGTAACTTTAGAATCAACAATGTATGATCTAAACTTATCATATGCAAAAACAACAGCAAGAAACTCTTTCTCAGTAGTAGCATAACTCTTTTGAGCAGCATCAAGAGTCTTACTAGCATAATGAATAATATTCAACTTATTATCTACGCGCTGTCCAAGAACAGCACCAACAGCAAAATCACTAGCATCACACATAATTTCAAAGGTTAAATTCCAATCATGTGGTTGAACAATAGGAGAAGTAGTTAAAGCCTTCTTAAGAGTTTCAAAAGCTTCCTTACAATCATCATCAAAGACAAATGGTACATTTTTTGAAGAAGATTAGTAAGAGGCTTTGAAATCTTAGAGAAATCTTTAATAAACCTCCTATAGAAACCAACATGACCAAGAATACTACGAATACCTTTAACATCTCTGGGACAGGGCATTTTCTCAATTGCTTCAACTTTTGCTCTGTCAACTTCAATACCTCTTTCAGAAATTTTATGTCCAAGGAGAATTCCTTCATTTTCCATAAAGGGGCATTTCTCCCAGTTAAGAACAAGGTTAGTTTCTTCGCATCTCTGCAAAACTTTATCAAGGTTGTGCAAACAGTTATCAAAAGAAGTTCCATAGACAGAAAAATCGCCCATGAAGACCTCCACAATTTCCTCACAAAAGCCATGAAAAATAGCAGACTTGCATCTTTGAAAAGTAGCAGGAGCATTGCATAAACCAAACGGCATACGTCTATAAGCATAAGTTCCATAAGGACAAGTAAAAGTGGTTTTCTCTCGATCTTCTTTTCTAACAACAATTTGAGAAAAACCAGAATAACCATCAAGGAAACAAAAATGAGTCTTCTTAGATAACCTCTCTAACATCTGATCTATAAACGGTAAAGGATAATGATCTTTCTTAGTAACTATGTTTACCTTCCTATAATCAATGCACATCCTATAACCAACTACTACCCTTTGAGGAATAAGCTCGTTATTCTCATTAGGCACAATAGTCATACCTCCTTTCTTAGGAACACAATGAACACGACTAACCCATCTACTATCAGTAATAGGATAAATAATACCAGCATCAAGGAGCTTTAATACCTCATTTCTTACCACATCCTTCATCTTGGGAATTAGGCGGCATTGATGCTCCACAACCGGCTTCGCGTCTTTCTCCAGGTTAATAGCATGCTGACATAAAGTGGGACAAATCCCTTTTAAATCATCAAGAGTATATCCCATAGCTCCTCGGTGTTTCCTCAATATCTCCAATAATCTCTCTTCTTCCTTTCCTGAAAGCTTAGAACTAATAATAACAGGATATATTTTCTTTTCATCAATATAAGCATATTTAAGATTATCAGGCAAAGGCTTTAATTCAAAAACAGGATCTTCCTTAGGCGGCAAAGTGGTACCAAGATCCTCCACAGGTAAATTGTGCTTGATTAATGGTTGTTGACGAAGGAAAATATCATCAATCTCTTCTCTTTCCTTACTGAAAACATCACTTTCGTGATCTTCCATGAATTGCTGCAGAGCATTATTAGGAGCAAGAGCAATAGAAGCAAGCTGTTCAACTCGAAATTTTTCATTAGGCGTATCATTTTCATAAGAAGTCTTAGCAAACTTGGAAAAATTAAACTCATAAGACTCTCCATTAAACTTAGTAAAAAAATTCTCCTTCTTACAGTCTATCACAGCGCCACAAGTATTCAAAAAGGGTCTACCAAAAATAATGGGACAAGTTTTACAAGCCTCTTTACCAAGTACTAGAAAATCAGTGTGGTATTTAGTCTTACCGCAAAGAACTTCCACATCTCGAACAATACCAAGAGGCCAAACAGTCTCTCTGTTAGTAAGCTGAACAACCACATCAATATCTTCAAGTTCACAAGCTCCAATCTCATGCATAATTTCTTTGTAAAGCTCTAAAGGAATGGCACTTGCACTAGAACCAATATCACATAAACCATAATAGCAATGATCTCCAATCCTGATAGAAATAACAGGAACACTTGTTTTCCTATGCCTTTTAGGATGAGAAATAATGTTAGAAGCATCTTCACAAAAAAGAATATATTCATTCCCTACATCTTTAGTAACAAGGTCCTTCAATATAGCTACAGGAGACTTAATAGTAATTTGCTCATCAGGCTCTGCAGCTTTCTTAGTGCTTTTATTAGACACACTTACCAAAGTAGAATACTTCTTTACCTTAGCATGGAAAGGTGTCTTCTCAAAATAAGGTTTAGGCACAATGCTATCAACAGTACAAACTTCAGTAGCTGCAGTAGGAATATGACTAATGGAATCTTTATAAGGTGCATGATATTTGTTCCAATCTTTCTTTGGAACATCAAGATAAGAGGCAAAGGCCTTAAGACAATTAGCAAGTATTTGAGAATCAAGACCATAAGCAGTGCTAACACTATGAAAGTCATCGGTTCCCATAAAAGCTTTAATGCATTCATAATCATAGTTTATACCTGACTTCCTACCTTTGTCGTTTTCCCATCCTTCAGCATTCTCTTGTATACGGTCAAGAAGTTTCCACTTAGCATCTTCTTTCAAATGAGTAAATGATCCAAAGCAAGAAGCATCCAAATAATCCTTATCAGGAAGAGTAAGCCGCGCATAAAGATTATCAATAACAATATTATTGGGGAGCTCATGAATGGGGCATGTGAGCATTAGTAACTTCAATCTCCCCCACGCTTGGGCAATACTTTCTCCATCATGAGGCCAAAAGTTATATATCCGATTACGATCTTTATGAATTTCACTTGGAGGATAAAACTTGGAATAAAAGAGAGGTACAATTTCCTCCCATGTAATAGATGGACCATCTTGGAGCAGTCGATACCACTCCTTAGCTCTGCCTTTCAATGATAAAGAGAATAGCTTCTTCTTGACCTGACTTGGTGAAATACCTGCACACCTGAACAACTCGCATAATTCATGTATAAATAGTAAGTGATCACCCGGATGGACAGTTCCATCTCCTGAATAGCAGTTATCTATAACACGCCCAACAATTTTCATAGGTATTTCAAAAGGATCAACTTGAGCAGGTGGTGGTGGTGGTTCATCCACATGTGCAGCAGTAGTAGAAGTTTTCCCAAATAGGAAACCAAATGGAGAGTTCTCCATAGCAGAATAAAATAAAAATAAAAGACAAAAATAAAACAATACTCATAGTGACGGTTACCTTTACAAATTCCACTCTTCAATAGCGCTACACTCCCCGGCAACGGCGCCAGAAAATAGTCTTGATGACCCACAAGTATAGGGGGTGTATCGTAGTACTTTCGATAAATAAGAGTGTCAAATCCAACGAGGAGCAGAAGGTGTTGACTAGTGGTTTTGATCAAGGATTCACTGTAAATACTAGCAAATAGGTTTTCAGGAGTATTTGGTAATGCAAATAAATAAAGTGCGAGTAAATAAAAGACAGTAGTAATAATTGCAGCAAGTGGCCCAATCCTTTCTTCAGCAAAGGACAAGCCGGTTGTGTAACTTATAATAACTAAATGTTCTCGAGGACACACGGGAGTTTCTGTCAAGAGCTTTTGCTTCATACCGCTAAGTAGTCTTTATTGGTTTGATAAGTGTTATGGGGGTGAACCTGTGCAAGCGCACTACCCTTACTAGGATAAATACACACTTGTGATTATACCCCTTGCAAGCATCCGCAAATACAAGAAAGTAATTAAGATAAATCTAACCACAGCCTTAAACTCTAAGATCCTATGCTCCCTGGTGCAATGGTTTCCTAACGGAGGTTTAGGTTTCTATCATTCCAGCAACCCCACAATTGGTAGCCAAACACACAATGCATCTCACTAGGCCCATAAATGGTGAAGTATCATGTAGTCGATGTTCACATGACACCACTAGTGAAATAGCACCACAACAATATCAAACCATTAAATATTACTCAACAATAATTCACTACTAACATCTTGAGTTCTCCCATGTCCTCAAGAACTAAACGAACTACTCACAAGACATCATATGGATCATGATCAGAGGTGAAATAATAGTAAGTAACAATCTGAACATAAACCTTAATTCAACGGTTCCACTCAATAGCATCAACTACAAGAGTAATCAACACCAGGAAAGTTTCCCCTAAGAATATAACAAGATCCAACTCAAGATGTTACAGCGGGATGGCGTGGTGATGGTGGAGATGAAGGTGCTAGTGATGGAGATGATGATGATGATCCCGATGAATTCTGGTGCGATGGTGATGATGATGGCGACGATCTCCCCTCTCCGGGAAGGAATTTCCCCGCAGATTTCTGCCTGCCGGAGAGCTTTTCTCTCTCTGGTGTTTTCCACCTCGCAGAGGCGGCGGTGTCTATCTCTGAGGCCCCCCTTGACTTAGGTTTTTGGTGACGATGAAGTACGCGAAGGGGCGAGACCATGAGTGGGCTAGGGTGCCCTCACATAGGGCCAGCGCGGCCAGGGGCCAGGCCGCACCCCCTGTGCGTGAGGCTGCCCCTGGCTCCTCTCTCCTTCTCCTTCTGGCTTCCGGAGTCTTTTGGTAAAATATAATTTTCTGGTATTTTCTGGAATTTTCCTGAACTTCCAAAATATGGTGTCTTGACGGTCCTTTTCCAGCAGAATCCTGACTCCGGTAGCAAATCCTCCAATGATCATCAAACATGTAAAATAGAGGAAACAACATAAGTATCATCTCTAAATATGAAATATATCAATGAATAACAGCAAATTATGATACAAAATAGTGATGCAAAATGGACGAATCAGGACCCTAGAACCTAGACCAAACCATGGTTCCCACCCCCACCTGGCAGACATCGATGCCACCGCGAGTTTGACCTAGATCTCGAAGGGGAGACTGGGGAATTCAGAAAAAATCAAAAAAATGGAAAAACAATGCATGGAGTCATGGTGAGTGATGCATCACCTAGGAAAAATACCAAGCATGCCATCCCAAGGGTTCACAGGTGGACTCTCTCACAGAGAGGTGCTTCCAGGCAGGAGTTCTCTTGGTCTTCCTTGCCAGGTGACCATGGTTTGTGCAAGTTCCACAGCAAACTGTGGAACCATGGTCCCATTTTTGGTGGAGATGTGCATCTTTGCATTCCCAACAACTTTTGCAACTAGTGTTTTTTCAGTTTCCACAAAAAAATGCATTTCCCATTTTTCAGGTGGTCGGAGGGGTCAAAACAGGTGCTTTTTTGTGAAGGGGCCACCAAGGGCAGTGTGCAAAACATCACCACCCTAATTTTCATGGGTGGGGGAGCTACCAGGGGTGCCACATCCTGGAGGTTAGGAATTATCTCGGCCTTCTGCCATATAATGAATATTTTTTGCCCTAAATCCATTTAAATCCAATTTTGCACTGGGGCTACAAGAAATGCACACCAGAAAAATAGGGGGAAAATACAGGGAGGTCCCCTGGGGGTGTGGGACCCTAGAACCTAGACCAAACCATGGTTCCCACCCCACCTGGTAGACATCGATGCCACCGCGAGTTTGACCTAGATCTTGAAGGGGGGCCTGGGGAATTCATAAAAAATCAAAAAAATGGAAAAACAATGCATGGAGTCATGGTGAGTGATGCATCACCTAGGAAAAATACCAAACATGCCATCCCAAGGGTTCACAGGTGGACTCTCTCATAGAGAGGTACTTCCAGGCAGGAGTTCTCTTGGTCTTCCTTGCCAGGTGACCATGGTTTGTGCAAGTTCCACCGCAAACTGTTGAACCATGGTTCCATTTTTGGTGGAGATGTGCATCTTTGCATTCCCAACAACTTTTACAACTAGTGTTTTTTTAGTTTCCACATAAAAATGTATTTCCCATTTTTTAGGTGGCCGGAGGGTCAAAACAGGTGCATTTTTGTGAAGAGGCCACCAAGGGCAGTGTGAAAAACATCACCACCCTAATTTTCATGGGTGGGGGACCTACCAGGGGTGCCACATCCAGGAGGTTAGGAATTATCTCAGCCTTGAAAGATTATATCGAGCTCCATGTGTGGTTTTGGTAATTAATGACAATCCCTATGGACTAATGGTTGCATTGAGTTATATGTGTAGGACTTGTCCATAGACAATGCTTGAACCATTTGTTGGAGTCAAGGTTGTAAGAAGAAGATTATGTGTTGACCAAGGTGTTATTCAAGGAGTGATCCAAAGATTGTTCTTAAGGGAGTTGAGCTTATGTGAAGTGTGTCTTGAAGAATAAGATTGAGTGAGCTCTCATGTGTATCCTCAAGACACCATCATTATGGAGAAAGAAGAATTGATTCGAGGATTGATCAAGTCAAAACACAAGTTCAAGATGAGCAACTAGAAGAAAACATATGCTTGAAGCTTGCCATCTATATTGTGATCATGGATATGTGAAGATATGCTTAAAGAGAGTCTCTTCCATAGTAGAGTATGGGGGAGCAATTCGCAAGACTTCACCAAGCAAGCTCAATCAAGAAAGGTGGTCTAACTTGAGAAGATCAAGATCGTCATTATCCACCTCAAGTGGAATGCTCAAGGCAAAGGTATGATAGTGTTAGGGTTTCTTTCTTACCAGTCTCATGGTGTTAGTTGTGAGACCGGGTAATAGGATCGGTAGCCGTACTATCAAGAGGGGCTCTCGAGTGAGTAACTTAATCATATCATTCGGAGAGAGCTCAAACCTTTGCATATTTGGGCATCATCTTTCTTGGTTCTTATTTGGATTTTATCCATGTGAGGTTCTAGAGCTTGTGGTTATTTCCATGACAAGCTCTAGCTCATCAAAAACGGATTTCGCATGAAACTCTTATCGCGTTTTTGTTGTTTGGAGGTTTTACCAGTTCATCTTTATAGCTAAGTCAAACCTTTTATCATTTGGTTTCATCCTCCTTTGTTGTACTATGATGTTTCTATGGATGAAGTTGTAGAGCTCGTTGTGGTGATTCCAACGAGCCCAAGATCATCGAAAACGGAGTCCGGATGCAAAAGTTATGGCAGTTTTCGTATTGATGTTCTCTTCCAGGCCGGATTATCCCGGATGGATGGGGGGCGGATTACTTGAATAATCCGGCCCTCAAATTTCTGCTAAGGACTTTTGGGCGCGGCTCTCTGTAAGGGGGGCGGATTTTTGGGCGGATTTTTGCCCCGGGGGGCGGATAATCCGGCCTAAAAATCCTGCAACGGCCATATTTTGTCGGGAGGCTATAAAAGGCCCCCTTCTTCCTCCTTTGGCTGGTTGGTTGCTCTCTCTCTCTCTCTCTCTCTCCTCCATTGTTTTGACCTTCAAGAGCTTGCTCTCCCTCTCCATTCCTCCCATATTTCTTGAATCTTGTTGAGGGATTTGAAAGAGAAGATCTAGATCTACAACTCCACCAATCAATCTCTCCTCTAAGTGAGGGGAACATCTTGGGATCTAGATCTTGGAGACTTGTGTGGTTTTCCTCCATTTGTTCTTCTTCTCATATATCTCCATAGCATTAGTTGCTTTGGTGAAATTTGAGTGAGAAGGATTTGAGCACTTTGTGTGCTCTTGCCATTGCATAAGTTGCATCGGTTTGAGTTCTCCCCGAAGATTCGAGTAAGTAAAAGTTTGTGAGCTTATTACTCTTGGGTTCTTGGAACCCTAGACGGCTTTGTGGCTTTGTGGTGCCATTGTGGCTATTCTTGGGAGCCTCCAATTAAGTTGTGGATGCATGCCCCAAGCTTTGTGTAAAGGCCTGGTTCCGCCTTGAGGAACCCCTTAGTGGAAGAGTGAGCTAGGCCTTTGTGGCGCAAGCTCACACCGGAGAATAGGGTGAGGCCTTTGTGGCGTTGGTTAGGCCTTTGTTGCAATACCACACCCCTCCAATGAGACGTACTCCCTTTCAAGGGAGGAACTCGGGAATACATCATCGTCTCCACGTGCCTCGGTTATTCCTATACCCGAGCTCTTTACTTATGCACTTTACATTGTGATATCCTTCGTGCTTGAAGTCATATATCTTGCTATTACCTTGTTACTTGTATTGCTTAGCATAAGTTGTTGGTGCACATAGGTGAGGCTAGTTTATTTAGGTCTTGTGTGCTTGACAAAATAAAAGCTAGTTTAATTCCGCTTTTGTTCAAGCCATTCGTAAAATTTGATATCGCCTATTCACCCCCCCCCCCCTCTAGGCGACATCTGTGTCCTTTCAATTGGTATCAGAGCCCGGTCTCTCATTTTAGGCTTCACCGCCTTGAGAGCAAAGATGTCGGCTAGGGGATTAGTGCACAATAGCACTTCTATATTTGATGGCACAAATTATGATACTTGGAAAATTCACATGCTTAATTATTTTTGGGTCATGGAACCATCTATGGAGCGAATTGTAGATGCGGGTTTTTCTCCTCCAAAGGATACTCAAAATCTATCTTTAGAGGATGAGAAAAACTTGTATCTCAATGCTCAAGCTACTCATGTGATTGTTAATGCTTTGAGCGATGTAGTTACCTTCTCCATCACGCCTTTTCGGAGCGCTCATGAGATATGGACAAAGCTTCAAGAAAAATATGGTGTGTCCAAGATTATTGGGGATGATTGTATTCCTTCCACTTCCGGCCATGATGAACTTTCATCCACTTCACCAAAGTGTGGCGAGACACAAGGTAATGATATGGTGAGTGGTGATGAAACTTGCAATGGTGATAACATGCTTACTTTTGATGATCCTTCATCTCTAACTCATTGCAATGCTTCGTCTTTGGACTTAAACACTTGTAGCCCCATAAATGCTTTACATGCTTGTGTTGATAGTCCTTGCATATCATGTATAAGTTTCTTGAATAAATCTCATGATGATATGCTTTCTTTGTCTAGTTGCCATAATATAAATGCTTCTATTTCCTCTAGTTGTTGTGTGTCTAACAATGTAGAGTGATGTCTACGCACGCGTCTGTTCTTGTAGACAGTGTTGGGCCTCCAAGTGCAGAGGTTTGTAGAGCAGCAGCAAGTTTCCCTTAAGTGCATCACCCAAGGTTTATCGAACTCAGGGAGGAAGAGGTCAAAGCTATCCCTCTCAAGCAACCCTACAATTACGATACAGAAAGTCTCTTGTGTCCCCAACACACCCAATACACTTGTCAGATGTATAGGTGCACTAGTTCGACGAAGAGATAGTGAAATACAAGTAGTATAGATGATTATAAGTAGTAAATGCAATCTGGAATAAAAATGGCAGCAAGCAAACAAGTAACAAAACAGCAAGTAAACGGTGTGCAAAGCTTGGAAACAAGGCCTAGGGATCATACTTTCACTAGTGGACACACTCCCAACAAATATAACATAATTGAACAAATAAATAACTTCTCTGCACTATGGTACTCTGAATTACTCTCCTATTGAATAACACTAATCATTGCGTAGGGCTACGAAGCACTCCTTAAAGTTCATCAAGTACTTGACAAACACCACTCATAGAGATATCCAAATCAAATCACAACTCAAGATAAATATTATTGCAACTTAGACCAAGTACTAACACGGTGCACACACTGTCAACATTACACCATGAAAGGAGGAATAGATCACTTCAATACTATCATAGTGATAATTATTCTCATAATCCTTAAGAGATCACAATCGTAGCCTAGACCAAGTACCACCATGATGCACGCACTATCACCGTTACACCATGGCAGGAGGAATAGATTACTTTAATAACACACTAGAGTACACATAATGAAGAAGAGTAACATCTACTTATTCAACATGATACAAAGCTCACGATCACATAAAGATCACATCATGGGAGAGAGAGGTGAACCACATAGCTACCGGTAGAGCCCTCAGTCCCGGGGATGAACTACTCCCTCCTCATCATAGGAGACAGCAAGGTTGATGGAGATGGCGGTGGGGTCGATGGAGACGGCAGAGACGGCGATGGAGACCAATGGAGATGGCTCTGTGGGCACTTCCCCGTCCCGGCAGGGTGCCGGAATAGAGACTTCTGTCCCCCGAAATTTGTCGGCGGCGGCGGCGGAGCTACGGAACTATTCTGGAAATTTCGCCGACTCCTCTAGGGCTTTCCGTCCCGAGGCTTTATATAGGCGAAGGGGCGTTATCAGGAGTGGCCCCAGGCCTCCTCACACCTAGGCGGCGCGGCCAGGGCCTGGGCCGCGCCGGCCTAGTGTGAGGCTGGCCTATGGCCCCTCTCCTTCGCCTCTTCGAATCTCTGGAAGCTTCCGGGCAAAATAAGACTTTAGGAACTTGTTTCATCCAATTCTGAGAATATTTCCTGTGTATCACTTCTGAAACACAAAAACAGGGAACTGGCACTGTGGCATCTTGTTAGTAGGTTAGTTCCGGAAAATGCACAAAAGTGCCATGAAGTGTAACGAAACAGTAGGCAAATGGTGTAAAAATGAGCATGGAGCATCAAAAATTATAGATACGTTGGAGACGTATCATAGAGGAAACCGAAGATTCTATGGATCAAGACAAGATCTTGAATGGAGCTTCAAGTAATTCATCATTATCATCTCATGTCACCCACCTATGCCTTATGGCTAGGGGTTCAAAGGTATCCCCTACTTTGGAACCCAATACCTCTTGTGTTGATGTGGATGAGGATAATGATGATTAAGAGGATGAAAATATATATGAAGAGGAGGATAGCATAAGAAGGGAAGGTGAGATTATCTATAATGCTCTTCCCAATGATATGAAGGTTCGCTCTCTTCTTGTTAAAATTGTTTCTAGTGCTATTGAGAGCCAAAAAATCATTGAAGAAAAATGTAGGCTCGAAAGAGAGTATGCTAATGATATTGGCTCCTTAGAAAATTCTCTTGAAGAAGAGCAAGAGCTTCGGGTTTCTCTTGAGGAGAAGCTTGAATCCATTGAAGAGTCATGTAATGAAATAATTTCTAAACTCACTAAAGAACATGACCTTGCTCTTGCCAATTTATCTTCTCCTATTGGTAATGATAATGATGCATGTGCTACTAACTCTACTTCTTGTGAAGCATCTATTTTAAAGGATAATGTTGAGCTAAGGGCTCAACTTGAATTGCTAACTAGCAAGTATGGGAAATTGGAAGAAATTCATGAAAAGCTATCTAGCTCTAATGAGGATCTTCTAGTGTCCCATGCTCGCCTAAAGTTAGCTTATGAGGCTATATATACAAAGGTAACATCTTGTGAGCCTCATGTGGGCACTAGCACTATTTCCCAAAATGCTATATTGCCATGTGCTAGTACTAGTAATTCATCCACTCATACTATTGCTACATCTAGTGATGAATTACCCTCCTTGCCTTGTTGCTCTAACAATGTAGCCTCTACTTCCACTAGTACTTGTGTTGTCACTAACCATGTAGAGGAAATCAAAGAGCTCAAGGTCCAAGTTACTTTGTTGAAGAAAGACTTGGAAAAACGTCATGAAGGTAAGTCCACACTCAGTAAGATCTTGAGTGTGCAAAAATCCCCCAATGATAAGAGTGGACTTGGATTTATCTCTAACTACAAGAATAAGTCCAAAATATACAAGAAGAAGAAGGGCCAAGAACAAGTCAAGAATTTGACCAAGATTGTTTGCTTCAAGTGCAAAATTGAAGGGCACCATGTTAGATCTTGCCCTTTGAAGAAAAAGGCACTTAGTGAGAAGCAACAAGGGAAGTGGCCTCAAGTTCAATCCCTTGCTCAACCTCAAGTTGAAGAAAGGCCACTTCCCAAGAAAAATCAAGCTAATGCTCCTCTTGTGGAGAAATCAAGTGAGAAGAAGGTGAAGAAAAGAACTTGCTACGTATGCCATGAGAAGGGTCACCTATCTTCTTCATGCACTAGTGGTAACTCATCCAACCCTATCATAATTGAAGATGCTTATTCACTTTGCAAGGATAAGGCTGGCAATGTGTTTGCCAAATTTGTTGGCGCTCAAAGTGGTGTCAAGAAAAGAACCATTTGGGTTGCCAAACCTATTGTTTCTAACTTCTTAGGACCCAACTTGGTAGGGGTCCAACAAGCCATTACTTGAACAATAGGTGTTGTTGGAGGGCATTGGAGACTTGGCCATATCATGAAGAATTAAGGGATCTTCATCAATTATATTTTCTCAAGTCAAGTCAAGTGGATTATCTTGTGTCTATCATATATCCAATGTTCCTCCTTGTGGTAACACGTATTCAACTTATCTACATTGAAAGTTACTCGCCCCTTTGCATTGTTGGGTTTTGTATCTTGCATGTGTTTGCATATGTTGTGCTTCCTACTTGATTCATTTTGAGTAATCAAGTATGTGCATGTTGGTTTACACACCATGTACGGTTGTTCTTGTTGAGCCTTTTGCATATTTTTTGTATCTTGTTGGCTCTTGGAGAGATTATTGGACCATCCCATTTTGGGAGAGTGATATGCTTTGCACCTCACAATCCTAAAAATGTGTGTACATGAGGAATACCACTTAGTGTTGATATTTAAAGATTATCTAGTTTCTATGTGGTATGTCATTCTCATGAGAAATTCAAATTCTATAATGTCCATTAATCATCTAGTTGGATTTTATTTGCCTCTTGTGAAAAATAAATGTTTTATCACATTATGGGGGAGTAATATGCTTTGTGCAAATACAAACCGATATAATGTGCATATTTGAGGTTGTGTCACATAGTGTTAATATTGTAAATTATCTTGCTTCTATGTGGCATATTTTCTCAAACAAGTTCCAATTTGCCAAATTGTTTTATTCCTCTTGTTTTGGATCTTGTTTGTAAGATACTTTCTTGGTAGGGTTTTCTACATCAAAGTTGGAAAACCATTCACTTCAAGTTATCCTAATCATTGCCTTGCATGATTGTTTAACTATTTGAGTCTATCAATAAAATCTTCTTTAGCATGGTTTTTAATTCTTATCCTTCTCCGTATGCTTCTTTTTTGTGAAGATGATCTTGGATTTATATGTAAACTACCACTAGGAAATAAATCCAAATACCTCTTGTTCTTGGACAATTGGTACTATATCATGTGGCACATGTATATTGATCATCTTTACATTGGCTATTGCTTTTAATTGCCTTATCTCTAGCCAAAAATGTATTTGTTTTAGCTCCCATTGTCTTCCATGACTTCTGTTATTCCATTTGATTTCGTTGAACTTATCTTGTGTTATTTCTATATAGGTAGATGTGATGATCCCACTTGTGTGCATTTTGTATTCAAATGCAAAATCATAAATAATGCACTAATCTTGGGGGAGCTCTCATATATTTATTATAACACACTCTTTCTGCTTATTTCATTTGGTATTGGTTTTTGTTGGAAGACAAATCTTTTCTTTTTGGTACTTAGTGTGCCATCATAAAAAGTGTGGAGAGTTTGGTTTGTTTGTTTGAACCTTGCTCTCTTTGGGAGTTGGTGATCTCATTCCTTATTATTTATTTCTTACTCTTAAAATGAGATATGTCTTTGAGCATGTGTGTTTTAGTTATGCTTTATTCTCATTGGCTTTTGCTTGGTTCACTAGTT
Source organism: Dactylis glomerata (assembly GCA_007115705.1). Lineage (NCBI taxonomy): Eukaryota > Viridiplantae > Streptophyta > Magnoliopsida > Poales > Poaceae > Dactylis > Dactylis glomerata. Next base: position 345,591 of record QXEO01002096.1, on the reverse strand, counting down.
GAACTTTGGAGTCAATCTTGTGTTGATTTGATTCTTTGATATAATTTGGACAACCTTTTGTAGCTTCACAATTTTGTGTGCTCGCTTGTCCTTCTTGGTGTTTTGTCCAAATTGTATCTCCTTTGGCTCTTGAAAGTCTTGTGCATGCATATTTACTAAATGTATATTATATGGCATGCTTTTGCTTTCTTTGATCAAATATATAGGAGAAGCTCCATCAAATCCTAAATCGGCTAAGATGTGCATGAAATTCAATTTCATATATATATGCACATATTTATGTGGAGTTTGTCCTATATGTTGTAGTTTCTAACTACTTTGGACCCAATGAATTTGGGGACCATCTTGTACTTGAACTTTGTTTTAGGTACATGGAGATATATTGGTGCTTGTCTCAATAATAAGGATGAAGTGGTGACTAAATGATAATTTGAGGCAAGCTAGGATTATTGAAGAAGTCCTATCTACTACATCCTACCTTTAATATCTCGGTAACAAGTATCTTTTTATGCATACTTTTCTAGCGTCCAACCTTGTGTAGGTTGTTTCTTGGCATGAATATCTTTATTTGAAAATCATGTGGTTCTTGCAAGGATTCTAATGAAACCTCTTTATTGCAAATGTGAGCAAGTTGATATGAGGACATATTATTGGGAACATATAAAAATCATGCTCATGATTCTCGTATCCTATATATGTCAACTTAGCAATCTTTTTGCATATCAATTCCTCAATAAGCTCACATGTTCAATATTGATGAAATTGCAAATTTATTTCTTCTGTTTGGTATCCCTCGTTATGATACTTGTTGTTTTTATCAAAGCATCCCAACTATCTTCTTTTCCTTGTTGATATTTGTGATGTCTTTTATATGTTGGTGGTTGAAGTTCGTCAATATACAATAAGATAAATTGAGCCTTTGGCCATGCTTTAAAAGCAAAAATCTCATTGGTATATTGCATGACTTCATTTTGGATATCATGTTCTATTCTTAGTATCTATTTTGTGTGTACATGTTTCTTTGTAATAATTATCTTTGTGATATTGTCTACTTAGAAACTTATACACATGAGAGATGATATCTCATTATTTCATATCTTATTTGAACCTTATATGTTGGGATGGAATGCTAAGCAATATCATTCATTGAAGACTATGTGGATGCTCTATGCTTATCCTTGTGTTAGTCTTATAATATTCTTTGTCATTCCTATCACACATTCCTTTGGTTGAGCCTTTTAATATATTGTCCCTTGCTTGTTGCCCAACCATTTGTTTGATGCAAGTGTAAGCTTAATTTCTTCTCTATGATCTCTTGCAAATGGTTGCGTTTTAAATGTTATTGAGGGAGTGAGGATTCCATGTTGTGCAAATTTTATTCAAATACAAACATTCCAATTTTTGCACGTACCTTGGGGAGCTTCCTCATTTCATTTAAAGCATCATTTTGCGGTTAGCATAGTATTTAATTTCACTTGGTATCATTTTGTTTTAAATAATATGGAGGGAGTGATGATTCCATGTGTGTGCACCTTATACTTCAACTCAAATAGAATATTTTGTGCACACACCTTGGGGAGCTTCCTCATATTATTTAGAGCACATTTTCGATCTTATCATAATATCTTTATTCAATTTGTTCGTTGGATTGTTTGATTGCTCTCTTCATTTGTTGAAGTTTATCCATCATGTTATCTTATTTTTTTTGCAATCTTTGATCCTCAATATAGTTTTGTTTCCTTCATATATTTGTCTTTGTATATGTGCATGTGTCTTCACTTATTTCTTTTGGATATGCACACCATTTTGGAGGAACTCACACTATATTGGCCTTCTAATTTTTTCGCCCATTTTGGCAATGGATGCCAATGGGGGAGAAGTTTTGAGGGTTTAAAGGGAATTGGCTTTTATGCTTTGGTTTGCTTTGCATGGTCGAGTATATAGTGGAAACTCCACCAACAACCTTGGTTGGCAATATATGCAATGAAATCAAGATCATTCACACGTGCATAGATTGTGGGGGAGTTTGCTCTATATATGGTGGTTTTACTAACATCACATACTTTTGTAGTATTTGATGTTAGTACAACCATTTTGGTTCTTTGAATTCATTATATAAACCCTCTCAAAGAGATTGTCATCAATTACCAAAATGGGGGAGATTAAAAGATCATATCGAGCTCCATGTGTGGTTTTGGTAATTAATGACAATCCCTATGGACTAATGGTTGCATTGAGTTATATGTGTAGGACTTGTCCATAGACAATGCTTGAACCATTTGTTGGAGTCAAGGTTGTAAGAAGAAGATTATGTGTTGACCAAGGTGTTATTCAAGGAGTGATCCAAAGATTGTTCTTAAGGGAGTTGAGCTTATGTCAAGTGTGTCTTGAAGAATAAGATTGAGTGAGCTCTCATGTGTATCCTCAAGACACCATCATTATGGAGAAAGAAGAATTGATTCGAGGATTGATCAAGTCAAAACACAAGTTCAAGATGAGCAACTAGAAGAAAACATATGCTTGAAGCTTGCCATCTATATTGTGATCATGGATATGTGAAGATATGCTTAAAGAGAGTCTCTTCCATAGTAGAGTATGGGGGAGCAATTCGCAAGACTTCACCAAGCAAGCTCAATCAAGAAAGGTGGTCTAACTTGAGAAGATCAAGATCGTCATTATCCACCTCAAGTGGAATGCTCAAGGCAAAGGTATGATAGTGTTAGGGTTTCTTTCTTACCGGTCTCATGGTGTTAGTTGTGAGACCGGGTTATAGGATCGGTAGCCGTACTATCAAGAGGGGCTCTTGAGTGAGTAACTTAATCATATCGTTCGGAGAGATCTCAAACCTTTGCATACTTGGCATCATCTTTCTTGGTTCTTATTTGGATTTTATCTATGTGAGGTTCTAGAGCTTGTGGTTATTTCCATGACAAGCTCTAGCTCATCAAAAACGGATTTCGCATGAAACTCTTATCGCGTTTTTGTTGTTTGGAGGTTTTACCAGTTCATCTTTATAGCTAAGTCAAACCTTTTATCATTTGGTTTCATCCTACTTTGTTAGACCATGATGTTTCTATGGATGAAGTTGTAGAGCTCGTTGTGGTGATTCCAACGAGCCCAAGATCATCGAAAACGGAGTCCGGATGCAAAAGTTATGGCAGTTTTCGTATTGATGTTCTCTTCCAGGCCGGATAATCCCGGCTGGATGGGGGGCGGATTACTTGAATAATCCGGCCCTCAAATTTCTGCTAAGGACTTTTGGGCGCGGCTCTCTATAAGGAGGGCGGATTTTTGGGCGGATTTTTGCCCCGGGGGGCGGATAATCCGGCCTAAAAATCCTGCAACGGCCATATTTCGTCGGGAGGCTATAAAAGGCCCCCTTCTTCCTCCTTGGGCTGGTTGGTTGCTCTCTCTCTCTCCTCTATTGTTTTGACCTTCAAGAGCTTGCTCTCCCTCTCAATTCCTCCCATATTTCTTGAATCTTGTTGAGGGATTTGAAAGAGAAGATCTAGATCTACAACTCCACCAATCAATCTCTCCTCTAAGTGAGGGGAACATCTTGGGATCTAGATCTTGGAGACTTGTGTGGTTTTCCTCCATTTGTTATTCTTCTCATATATCTCCATAGCATTAGTTGCTTTGGTGAAATTTGGGTGAGAAGGATTTGAGCACTTTGTGTGCTCTTGCCATTGCATAAGTTGCATCGGTTTGAGTTCTCCCCGAAGATTCGAGTAAGTGAAAGTTTGTGAGCTTATTACTCTTGGGTTCTTGGAACCCTAGACGGCTTTGTGGCTTTGTGGTGCCATTGTGGCTATTCTTGGGAGCCTCCAACTAAGTTGTGGATGCGTGCCCCAAGCTTTGTGTAAAGGCCCGGTTCCGCCTTGAGGAACCCCTTAGTGGAAGAGTGAGCTAGGCCTTTGTGGTGCAAGCTCACACCGGAGAATAGGGTGAGGCCTTTGTGGCGTTGGTTAGGTCTTTGTGGCGATACCACACCCCTCCAACGAGACGTACTCCCTTTCAAGGGAGGAACTCGGGAATACATCATCGTCTCCGCGTGCCTCGGTTATTCCTATACCCGAGCTCTTTACTTATGCACTTTACATTGTGATAGCCTTCGTGCTTGAAGTCATATATCTTGCTATCACCTTGTTACTTGTATTGCTTAGCATAAGTTGTTGGTGCACATAGGTGAGGCTAGGTTATTTAGGTCTTGTGTGCTTGACAAAATAAATGCTAGTTTAATTCCGCTTTTGTTCAAGCCATTCGTAAAATTTGATATCGCCTATTCACCCCCCCCCCCCTCTAGGCGACATCCATGTCCTTTCAGGCCTTTTGCCATATAATGAATATTTTTTGCCCTAAATCCATTTAAATCCAATTTTGCACTGGGGCTACAAGAAATGCACACCAAAAAATAGGGGAAAAATACAGGGAGGTCCCCTGGGGGTGTGGGACCCTAGAACCTAGACCAAACCATGGTTCCCACCCCACCTGGCAGACATCGATGCCACCGCGAGTTTGACCTAGATCTCGAAGGAGGGCCTGGGGAATTCAAAAAAAATCAAAAAAATGGAAAAACAATGCATGGAGTCATGGTGAGTGATGCATCACCTAGGAAAAATACCAAACATGCCATCCCAAGGGTTCACAGGTGGACTCTCTCATAGAGAGGTGCTTCCAAACATTGCATGACATGGTTTCATAACAGTTCATAACATAATAAACACATAGTACTTCAATGTGTTCAGTTCATTACATAATTTTATTGCGAAAGCACGACACATCAGGGTTCAAGCCGGGCGTATAGCTGCTCGTTTTCCTTCTCAAGAGACGCCATGAGTTGGCAGCTTGCGAGGTATTTCATTTTGGAATCCACGAGCTCCCTGAGTGCTTTCTCGTTTCCAGCCAGCAGGTTCCTGCATGTGATCTCCAGGGTGACAGTACTGTTTGTTAGCTTCAAATTTTTCTCCAATAGATCTTTGATCCTGGTTGTATTCTTCTGTGCCGAGGCTCTGGCTTCCTTGTGCAGTTCCAACCACTTTAGATTCTCCTTTACAAGCTGCTTGCGCTCACGAGCAAGGCACTTGGCAACTAAGAGGACTTTAACCATATCCACTTCCTGGGTCAATTTTTTCTCCCTTTGTTTGGATATCCGTTCATTAAGCCAGGATGCCATATCTGGGTTCAGCCCCACCTTCTTTTCCTGTATAAAATAAAAACAGGGTTATTTCTACCAACGATGCCAACTAAGTGGCAGTGGCGTCCTCGCAAAAACCCCATTACAGGTAAAGCACTCTACACTCACCTAAGTCAGAATCGCAAGTACCCCAATGCATGTCAACACAATTAGAGAGTTCTTACCTCGCTGAGCCGGGGAAATGTGGGCCTCGGGTTCTGGATCGCCGCTGCCATTTTTTGGGAGAGAGGCACACCCTGCAAAACCATCATGGCTCCGCCGGCTCTGGAACATTTTATTCCACGATAATGAGTTATAGAGGAGGAAGAAGAAGAAGAACAAAAAGATGATGAAGAAGAAGAAGAATTCATCCTAGTACCTGGATGAGCCCTTGCCTGATTGAAGTTTTTCCTTCTCCATCAGGGAGAGCAAAGATTGCGCCTCTATGTGAGGGCTTTCTCTAATGGATGGAGCAAGTTCCTTCCGACGGCGAGCTCTCTCCATTCTCTTCGCTTCCTGAGTCGCCAGGGGCGGTTTCTCTTTGGAGGCATGGCTAGACAGAGCGGATGGCCAGGCAGGAGGAAGGAGAAGGAAGTAGGTGAATGAATAATATGACAAGATAGTCAAACAGCCCAGCCCATGGTCCAACCACTGATCTCTGTCTTCTAGACTTCTCATGCTAGCTATATCCTCCGTAAATGAAAAAATAGAGCCCCCGCCAGGCACGCGGGTGGATACGTGGCGCCGATTAACTGACGCTCACTGCCCCGTCCCATCGTGCAAGTGCTAGGGTCCTGGCTAGACCCTTCGACGAGAAGGAACCAATCCACATACACGAGAAGGCATGCCAGGACACGCCGAAAGATAAAATGCATTATATTTTATATATTAACTGAAAATGGAAGGGTCAAATCTTAGGCAAGATAAATTGCATTGAACAGAAAATGCTAGCTAATATGCATGCCATTTGCGTTTTTTTCATAGATTACTAACTTAACCACTAGCTAAACCCAGTACATGACGTCGTCGGAGTCATCGGAGTCAACCTCCATTGGGGCCTTGTCCTTGCCCTTTGCTTCATCCTCCATCGTGGTTGCCTTGCCCTCCCCCCTGCCCTGGGGTTCCAATGACCTGGTCCTGGCCGTCTTCATGTCTCACGCAAACTTTGCGTCGGCGGATCTTGGCTGCTCAGAGTTGATGCCGCCGTCCTCATCGTCTGATTCAAGATTGATGAACGGTACGGGTTTGAGGGCGGTCTTAAATCGGCCTACACTGCGAGGACTGCTGGAGCCACTGCCAGACCTGCTCGAGGTCGAAGAAGTAGGAGTTGGAGTAGATGCATTGCTGCTCGGTTCAAGCCACCATGACCATCTGATGTGGCGGCGGCTTGACCTGCCGCGGTGTGCACGACCGGGCATGGAGTTCCCGCTGTGGTAGTACGTACCGCCGCCGTGGCTGAGGCCTGGGGTGGCGTGACTGAGACCTGGGGTGGAGCTTCCGCGTCATGCACGGGAGGTGTTGTAGTGGCCGGTGCGAGGCATCTGAACTACGAGGAGGGCTCGCTCGTGTGAAGAACAGGAGGCGGAGGCTAGTGATCATGGTGTCTGCCCAGAGGGAAACAGATCTTTTTGACTGGGTAGCTCTCCATGGAAGCACATGCCCCCAGCGACTGTGCATTGCTTCCACGCTTGTAAACAATACATTTTCTTTGTGTCCATGATGGCAATTTCATTGGTGGCATAGTTGCGTTGCACGATCCCACCTGTCATACTCAAACGGTCATATTCTGGGGGGCGCGCTGTTATAACTGCCGGATGCAAGAGCAGCATCGTCACTCCGATTCTTCCTTCTTCCCCTCTCCCCTTTGCACCTACGATTCTTTTCCGGCTAGCTCACATCTATTATTCTAGTTCCCCACCAAGTTCCTCTGCTATGCTCTCCCTTGGGTGCAAGGCAATGGTTCGCAGCTACTGCAGTTCTTCACGGGCGGAATCAGGGTCGGCTCGCTGACGCCCCCCTATCCCGTACCGGAGTAAGCCCTACGACTATTCGCCGGACAAAATCTGTGACTGTGGAGTAAAGATGCTGAGATGGATTGCGTGGACGGATGAAAATGCTAGGAGAAGATTCTACAACTGCGGCATCCGCGCGGTATTATTGTAAACTAATCTAGTTTGTTTGGCAGTTTAGTTATTTGAATTCTCACATCTTTCCTCTTCCTTTACTATGTTTTTGGCAGGAAGGCAAGGGCCGAGGCTGTGAGAAGTATGAGTGGATGGATGACCCGCTGCCAGTTTTCTAGAGAGAGCTTGTTTGTGATCTTCATGATGCTGTATGGGAGAAGATGGAGGAGAACCGTGAGCTGCTTGATGAAAACAAGGAGCTTCTAGACCAACTTCGGAAGCTCGAGCAGAGTGGTGGTGTGCATGCTCAGTTGAAGAAGCAAGCAACTGAAATAGAACAGATCAAGGTTAGGGCAGATGGTGGAAACAATCTGCTTTTCATATGGATATGTTCCATGACATTTGCAGTTTATGTTGGCATTATGATGTCTAGCACTTGAAAAGCAGAACTGTAAGGACCCAAATATTGTGTAATGTGAAATGTTATCCTATGCCATTTATTCTGCCTTTTCTGACTGTCCCTCTAAACATTATCACCGAATAAGAACATATGCATAATGTCAAACAAGGCTTATTAAAACTGAGTACATAGTTTACAAATTACAAATTCCATAACAAATACAGTTCTGACAGAATTTTGGGCAGTTCCAGGGCCCCTGTTTTACACTGCACACACACACACACACATGTTCCGGAAAAATAGTTTTCACAATTTTGTTGTATTACAGAGATGGAGCACTCAGAAAAAAGACTAAATTAGTCTTACTCCCACCTAGCTGTCTTCTTCCTCTTTGGGGACAGTTTTCTTGCCTTCTTGTATGTTGGATCAGAAGGTTCTGGAACATCCGGCCAATCTGAATCAGATCCCGTGTCATCATCACTCCACTCAACTTCCTCGTGAAGCACATACACAGCATCAGCAGTCTTGCACCTTGTCTTGCGCTTCCTGACAAATGTTAGAAAGCAGGTAAGCCCCAGGTAAGCATAGATATTACCTAATTATAAATAAAGATCATACACGCAAACACTTCATACCTAGGCTTTGGTCCATTCAAAGGACACCCCGCTGCTCTATGACCAATACATTTGCATTGCTTACATCTGTTTTTGCCTTTCTTGCTACCACTAAAAGGTATGCCCTGCTTCTCCATGAAATTCTTGAACCTACTCTTCTGAGGTCTTCCTTTGCCTCTTTTAACATTTGGCTGGCACAGCTTGAAAGGTAGTTGAACCACAGGCCACTGTGACTGGTCTGTGCAAGGAGGGACGACACCAGCGTAGGTAGCTCGAAATTTAGCCAAAGAGAAGTACTCACTCACATATTGATCAAGGTGTGGTAGAGTTCTTTTGTGAACCAAGAAGATTAACGCGTGTGGGCATGGCTTCCCAGTATGCTGCCACTCTAAGCAGCTGCATTCTCTACTCTCAATCTTCACGACATGCCTCAGGCCATTCCGGCTCAAATCTCTCACCTCACAGCTGTGGTCGTTAGACTCTCCAACTCTAAGGTAACCAAGACCTCAACTTCTCTGGTTTATTTGCTGAATAATAGCGGGTAGAATGTGCCCTCTTAGTCTGTCCCCAATATCTCTTCTTACTTTTATCAGCCTCATCAACATACCTCGTATGGTGTCAATCAACATATGAACTGGAAGGTCTTTTGAGTCTTTGACCCAGTTATTTACGGTTTTAGCAAGGTTGTTGTTTATGTAATCACACTTTATTGCGGGATTAAAAGCACTCCTCATCCATAAAAGGCTGTGATGCCTTTCCAAGTATACGGCAAAATCAGAGTTCTCAGCATGTATCTTGTCCATACAAAATTTGTAGCTCTCAGGCTTGTAGGCCCTAGCAGCAGTCCACATATAGCGATATACAGTGCCTGAGTAGTGCATGTATAGGTTCAGCATCAAATGAGCATGGCATTCTCTTTGTTCAGCATGTGGAAATACTGTCTGAACTGCATTTGCCAATCCTTTGCATGCATCAATGCTTATGGCCAATGGTGAAACATCACCTATTGATCTATGCAGTTGCCTCATAAACCACTCCCAGTTCTCCTCTGATTCCGACTGCAACAGGCCAAATGCCACCGGGAACATCTAGTTGTGCCCATCCAGTGCTGTCGCTGATGCTAGACAACCATTCCATCTGCCAGTGAGGACAGTGGAGTCTATACTCAAATATGGCCTACAACCCTCCTTGAATCCTTGAATACAGGTCTCAAGGGCCATAAAAATGGTTAAAATATATTTTTCCCTCCTCTTTCGTGTCAATCTCGATAACACTACCTTGAGACCTAGATTGTATTTCAGCCTTGAAGCTGTATAACAGCCTGAAACTATTATCCCAGTCCCCGTATAGTGTTTTCAAAGCTCTCTCTTTACCTTTCCAAACTATGTGATACGGTAGCTCAACGTTGTAATCAGCCATAAGCTTTACATGAATCGCCTTGGCAGTCTCATTTGGCGTTTTCTTAAGAATGGCCAAAGCATGCTTCTCAACCCATTCTTGAGTTGCACAAGAAGATCTTAGTTTGCAGCCTGTTGGACACCTGTGTGCAGGTGCCATCTTGTTCACCTGCATCAGAACATTCATTTTAGACATTAGTTGCTTCATAATAATTCCTAAACTTGCTACACATATGAAAACCAGAACCCGTCAGTTAGAAATAGATATTTGTGTGACAAAAGCTTCTCAGTACCCTAACTGTTTCTCCACCAGGAAGTATCCTAACGGAGATCTTCCATGGGCATTGATCCTTCACCCTCTCCCCATTGTAGTAGTCTAATCTGCACCTCGCCTCATACTGTTTCCTTGTGTTTCTAGTTCTAAAGACGTCGAACTCTCCGATGATACAATATTGCGCAAATGCTTTCCTGAATTCTACCATGTTGGCGAAGTATGTGCCCACCATAATTATAGGTACCACTGGATCATATGTTATCGCTAACTCGCTAGTGGTCTCATCATCTACCGGGATGGCAGCTTCCTCCATTAGTGATTCATCGATTACATCGTCACCTGTTTCTTGTTCCACCACCTCTATTTCACTGTCCTCATTTTCCTCTATGTCCAAAATGGAGGACCTTCATTTTCTTCCTCTACATCATCATCACTAGGTTCACTAGCGATGCCAAGTACATCACACATTGTTTTCTCTGCCATGGGTTCGTCAACGCCATCACCTCCCATGGGTTTGATATTTACAGTCTACCAATCTACTTGCTATGCTAAGAAATTTTCTCCCACATCTGTCTGTACTAGTGATGGTGGTTCTGCCCTTTGTTCCATAAAATCTTCATCCAATTGGCATTCCCATTGACAAGTATCATCGTTATCTGAGTCTGCTAACGTCTAGTCCTTCTTGGGGGTGGACTCCTTGTTAGTGTTTTCGGTGGGGGTGGACTCCTTGTTGGTATACTTCTTGGGGGTGATCTTCTTTGTGGTTGACTTCTTGGGGGTGTTCTCCTCGGTGGTCTTCTTTGTGGTTGACTTCTTGGGGGTATTCTCCTCGGTGGTCTTCTTTGTGGTTGACTTCTTGGGGGTCTTATCCTCGGTGGTCTTCTTTGTGGTTGACTTCTTGGGGGTGGTTTCCTCGGTGGTCTTCTTTGCGGTAGACTTCTTTGGGGTGTTCTCCTCGGTGGTATTCTTTGTGGTTGACATCTTGGGGGTCTTATCCTCGGTGGTCTTCTTTGTGGTTGACTTATTAGGGGTGGTTTCCTCGATGGTCTTCTTTGTGGTTGACTTATTGGGGGTGGTTTCCTCGGTGGTCTTCTTTGTGGTTAAGGGGGTGTTCTCCTCGCTGGTCGTTTTTGTGGTTGACTGGGTGTTCTCCTCGGTGGTCTTCTTTCTGGTTGACTTCTTGCGTGTGTTCTCCCCCTCGGTGGTCATCAACCACTCTGCCATAGACTGCACGGAGGCGTTCTTTCTGGGACAGGTCCTCTTGCATAGGAGCTTGCGGTTCCGCTTCAGACTATCTGTTAGAGTAACCTTTGCAGTATTCTTTGGACTAAAATTTTGAGTACCAACCTTACTAGGGCTGATCCAATCCTTCATGGAACTAGGAATGTTCCCGTTACATTCAGTTAAACCATCCCCCTCTGGATCAGCACGGGTGCTTACGCAACCGAGAAACAGTATATGGTTGTCCGTTCCATATTTCTCCAATGCCACATCTAAATTAGGTTGACTGTTAACGCCAATCTCAATGAAATCATGGATTCTTCTATTCCACCACATATATTTTACTTTTTGGTGAGATCCCAGCAGCAACTTCTCACTAAACTTTCCAATCAGTTCAGCTACTTGTATCCCCTTCTGGCGATCGACGTTGACATCAACATCGTGTTTTAGAATGAGAACATCTGAGCCATCATCCAGTTCTGTAGTGTAGGGGTCGAATGTGGCCACCATTTTCAAAAGAGGAGGAGGTTCAGCAGCAGCAGGTTTTTCAGCACCAGCAGCAGTAGGTTTTTCAACACCAGCAAGAGGTTCAGCAGCTGGATGATGTTTACCAGGAGCAGGTTTACCAATAGCAGCAGATTTACTGCTAGGATGTGTAGCAGCTTGAGCACCAGCAGTAGATTTTCTTTGATTACCAGCATGACGAACAATATCAGCAGGAGATTTCTTGGATGCTCGGGCAACAACACCATCTCGTGTTCCACCAATAATTTTAGCATGCAAAATGTGGCCAGGAGAGTCTGCAAACCTTTCCAATTGATCTGCAATCTTTTGCATGTCCACAGGTGTAACAACCCCCCGCGGTGATACCCATTCGAATTCTGCAGTTTGTGCGGAGCCCGTTGGAACAATTCCACGAACAAGTTCAACCATCCCAAATATAGACTTGAAGCTTCTTTCTACAATGAGCAAGGTTACCTTACAACCCTCCACAGCTACGGAGTGCCCATTGTCAAGCATACCAACGTACTGATGAATTTGTAGAGGGACGCTGTAATCTTTGCAAATCCTACTCGACACAAGGTTGGGGAAATAAGAAATGCTTGTTAGTGTTCGACTAACAAACATCTCTCGCTAAAACATATCTTGATTTCCTACATCCAGCTAGCAGATACCGATGAAGAATGGTTAAATACATAAGAGAAGACAAGCTCACCTCCTCCGGCTGCTCTGGGTGAGACATGATTCCTGAGTTGCGGGCCCTTCCATCCTCTGTGCTGCTCAGCTCGTCTCCCGGCGATGACGATCTATCTCTGCGCAACGGCTCGCTCGACATTCGGCATCACCGCGGGCCGTCGGGCGCGGGCACGCGAGCTTTAAGCAGCGCTATCTGTCTGTATCGCCGCCGCCGCCGTCCTAGGGTTCAGGCAAGGTTAAGGGCGGAGGAACGAACTAGATCTTGACCGTACACCGTTGCGGAGTGACCCATTACATCGAATTGCCACGCAGATTGACATGCTGGAACTAACATGAAATGGAGAAATACTGACATGCGGGACCGCAATGGGCCTAGAACGGGAGAAGTCACGGGAATATTTGGTTTGGCCTACATTCGTTCAAAATGGGCCCTCTGAGGAATTACCTATCCAACTTTTTAAATGACGTCTATTACAAGCAACAAAGGTACCTGTGAGCCTATGCCAAGGAACTCGGTGACCGCAAACAAAATCACCCCCTCGGGAGTTAACCCTAGATCGGGAGGCCGAGCGAGGCTTCGGCCCGGGTCCTTTTGGACGGTTCAGCCCAATAGACATGCACATCGATTTTTCCAATTGTTTCAACCGATTAGAATAAATTTTCCCGCCCAAAATTGCAACCAAAAAAACCTAGGAGGCTCCTAGATAAATATTATGACGCCATTTACCCATCGAGTATCAAATTATCATCACAGATACAGAATTTTAAGCAAGATACCAAAAAACTCGTTTAGAACATAAGCGGAGTTAACCGAGCATGTACTCTCGGATCGAATGCGATCAAATCAGGAAGCAGCCCCTACATGTAATAATATTAACTACAAATAACAAATATACAAAATAGTCTGCTACCATCGGTGGTAGCTACACACCCTAAATCAGCCGTTGGATCAATCCTACAGGACAGTTTGCACCGCCGATTGACTTTAACAGAAAAGTCCCTAGCTCACGTCCGTTACTAGTAGGACCGAGTCCACCAACAGGCAACACCGCGCCAGGCCCACCTACCCCAACCTGCTCGTCCATGAGACCATGGATAAACATTTTTCCCTTCCACTATCTCTCTTCCTTGAACACGCCGCCGCACCAAAATCAGTAGACACCGTCGTGAACCCCGGTTTTGCCCGTTGCACCCCGGCGAACTCCCATGTCCACGCCTGCGCCATGGATACAGAAGCGCCAGGGAGCCCGACTGCCGTTGTCAGGGGAGGATGGAGGAGGAAGCACCGGGGCCGGGGCGGCCACCTTGGAGGGGTGGAGCGGAGGATTGGGCACCGGGAGGAGAAACGGGAGGAGCAGTGCTGGAGGTTAAGGAACTGCTCGGTGCGGTGCCCATTCCGTTCGGACCAGCAGCGCATCAGGCGAGATGGCCACCTCCAATTCACCTCGCTGCGACCCGCCGCCTTGAGCTCGACCCATCTCCTCCCGTTGCGGCTACAGGTGCGTGCCGGAGGGAGGCACCGACCAGTGGCGGCGGAAACACACGGGGCGCTGCCGCACGAGAGGCTCCCCGAAGCACCCCAGATCAGTCACCGGCTTCCTGAACTCCGACGCCGATGCGGGGTACACGCCCAGTTGCCCAACGTGGAAGCGGGGTCCCTGGTGGAGGCTAGAGCCGAAGGGCTACCATAGACTGCGCGCGTGATCTTTCCTGGATCGATCGGCCGCACGGCAACCTCCGCCCCAGTATCTCTTTGTTTTTTCCTCCACCCGTGTCCTAATTTTCTCTTTCCTGCTACTCTTGCTTCCGTGATTCATTCCCCATGCTTTCTTGCTTCTTCTTTTTCTGTTCTGCACTTTGCTTTCTACTTTGATCTTTATTTGTTGTGGGATGGCTCCCCCGGCTGCTCTAGGGAGCTCCGTCATGAATCCGAGGGGCAGGTCATCGCGCGATTCAGAGGCGCGGGATGGGGCTATCTGTGGGAAAATCGACCGGGGAGAACGGGTGGCCGGACTTCGTTGTCGCCCGTCGAGCAGCCGGGGGCGAGGTGGGCTAGAGGAGCTAGACCCTAGCCCCCCGCGTGTCAGACACCGATCCTGACCAGTACACGCGCCCAGGGAGGAGAGGGCTAGGTGGTGGACTGGTGGAGGGGTTTACAGCTGTGGAACGGCGTCATGCATGGATGCATAGCTACCTACCGTGGTACCAAATCTGTATTGAATATCTATGGTTTATAACGGATTTTAGCATGAGAGTGGACGTTTGTAGAGAGAGTCAATTTGGCACCCGGGCACCATGTAACTCTTTTGTTTTTTTATTAGAAAAATTCAAATATAAAGATTCAAAAATTCCAAAAAAAATACCGGGATGTAGATAATAATTAGTAATACTCGTGTTAGAAAAACCATGTGAAAATACTATGTATTATAGCCTCAACAAAAAAGAGAATTTTGCATATCTGTGAGTGAACAGTGCAATTTTGAATGGGCCACAGTGTTTTTGGTATTTGTTATATTTGTCTTTTTTGCTGCGCCCAAAATATAAGGTATTTTTCAGTAAAAATTTGCAGAATTGTAGTGCGTATTGTTGTCTATACGGAGGTAATTTTTTCAAAAATATTTATTGCTTTTAAAAAAATTCAAAAATGGGCTCCAGTGTGCCTGTGCTCTAAAGCGATTTTCCGACGTTTGTAGCGCTATAGAGAATTGTATACGGCAAACTTTGTACATGTGCTGTCAGAGATTGTTGGTGATGACCGATGGGCTTGCACCAAATATTTGGAACCATGCATGGCACATGTTCTGCATCGGTCCTGGTGGCGCTGTCGAGTCGCGGTCCAGCTCCCAGTGAGGCACTGTGTACTAATATGCTGAATAATCTTGTCTCGTGTTGGTAACTTGCGAGTTGTGATGTTGGTGCCAATGGTAGAAAAAACCCGTCTCTCGTATGTGATAACTAGAAAAATACCCTGCGTGTTGCAGCGGGATTTTCTTTAAAAATCTACTATGTATAAGACACATAAAATAGGAAATTGTCTATTAAAATCATTAAAATTAATCTGAAGATTCAGTTGGTCACAATATTCAAAGGTTAAATTTTATTAAAGTTAAATTTTTGAGTTTCGCCAACAAAAAATAGTGAAGTATTCAATTGTGTGCCTTAAAAGAATTGATGAGGTGGATATAGTGCATGCAAAGATATTAATTAATTAATATTAGTGAGATGACATGGACAATTGATTGGCTAATATAGTGGGTGATGTGGATAGTTTGTATGTTGAGATAGACAACTTAAATAACCCCTTAGTGGGGTTTTGCTTTATAAAAAGTATAAATACGTTGTATTTATGAACAAGCTGCAGTACTGTCCTTGTGGCTTAATCCGTCACGTTCTACTGTATTCAGTTTATAAGAAATAAAGAGAATTTTCTACAAGGATTGCTACGCACGTTTGACACCGTTAGCCTTCTGTTAACACTTACCCTTTAGGATAAAAAGATATCTTCCCACTTGTACCAGATAAAAGCAATACATTGTTCCTCCATCCAGGTAAAAAACAAGTCATTTTTTGAAAAAAAATTCAAGCTTCGTGTAGCTCATTTTTAAAAATTCAAAAAATGGCAGTTAAAGTCTCAACAAATCTGAAATTAATTCACATGTAAACAATGTTGTTTTCTACAAACTTGCAAATTTTCAAATCAAATACCTTATGTCCGAAGCTGTGTAAAAAATGACAAACTCTTACTGTCTGACATCTATTATAGTGAACAGTACGCAATTTTGAAACATCAAAACCTATCAGATTTTGTCATTTTTTGCAGCCCGACTATAAGGTATCTCGAGTTAAAATTTTGCACATTGGTAGAACACATCATTATCAACATCTTCATTTCATTTTAGATTTTTTTGCAATTTTAAAATTGTTGTTTTCAAAAAAAAAGAGCTACATGTAGCTCAATCAACAAAAATATACTCTCATGTAAAAAATGGTATAGTTTGTAATGTTGATTATTTTTTCTGCTATAATGGGGAACAAAAGTACTCGAGCCTTCAATCTGTGACTATGCTAAGTGTAAATTAGGGTTGGTTGGTACGATGATAAAAAAATCGCAATGGCTAGAACAGTATTGTCATGTTGTCTCGCCGTGGAGTCTAAAATATTTTTAGTGTGCAGGTTAAATGAAAAAAAAATGTGTGGGCGGATTGTAAATCATATAAATTAAAAAAAAAGATTTGCACGCGCTATCTCATGTAGAACCAAAAAATAAACCAGACAAAAATGGAGCGGTGAACGGTGTGCATGCATTGTCAGCAAGGATGACATGGTGCGTCACTTGTGCAAAACTGCATGCAAAAGCCCGCTGCCGATTTAATAACGAGCTATCTGAATTTTTGACATAATAGACCATCTCCTCCAAAATTTTGTCAAAAAAGACCACCTCTCAAATAATTTATCAAAAAGGATGACCGTTGAGTGGCGGCAAGTCTTGCCAGGCGACACATGGCACATGCCGCCACATGGCTGTGGCGGCATGTGCCATGTGTCGCCTGGCAAGACTTGCCGCCATCCAACGGTGATCCTTTTTGATAAATTATTTAAAAGGTGATCTTTTTTGACAATACACTAGGGCAGGTGGTCTTTGTGTCAAAAATTCGAGCTACCTTCTTACCATAACTGAACGGTTACTCATGCGCCCATGCTTCTGAACCAGCATATGTGCCACCATCAATACCATGGTGGATACGAATTGAAAACGGTCAATACGTTAGGATAGTACGCAACTTGCACAGATCGCTACCACAAGCCAATGGGTAGGATAACGAGCTATGTGTCGTCCTACACATTGAGTTTTCGTAAGTGGAACGCCATTTAAGAAACAAACCTTATATTGAGATTAGCTCCATTTCCTTGATTATTCTTTAACAAGGTCAGTCATTTACCATGTTTGTTATGACACACCTCAAGTTCCTTACATTATTGGGAAAACTTTTTTGCTAACAAGATGAGCATCGAGCCTTGATTATTCTTTAACAAGGTCAGTCATTTACCATGTTTGTTATGACACCTCAAGTTCCTTACATTATTGTGAAAACTGTTTGCTAACAAGATGAGCACTGAGAGCTAATCTGCAGTCACACAAGAAAGTGTGTGATGTCTTATTAATTAGTTTGTGGCATTGCGGCTTTTACAGAGTCCGTCGTGTCTGTTGGCGACCTCCTTCAAATCGTGTTCAGTTTGGTCCTGCTTGGTCTCGCCCTCCCCCTTCCTAGATGCGAGCACATTCGCTGGTGGCGCCGCCTGCCCGCCTCATACATCGCAATTTTTGTTGGTTAGGTTACAGTAACCATCATTGCACTAGGTAGCTACAGGAGTGCTTGTTTGCTTAGTTGATATTTATTTTGCTTTCATTTTGGTCCGTGCGAACCGACTGTTTGTACAAATACCTGATGATAAATATTGCATGTAATAGCAGCTCCTGCTATTTTCCGTGAAAATAAAAGGACTTGAGACATGCAAATCAGAATTGACTGAGCATGGTTAAATATAATACCGATGAGAAGAAGTGTGTAGGGAAAGGATGTTTAAAACTGACAAGCACAGATCAGAGCATGGTTGATTTGTACCAGTCATAGCACATCATAGGCAAATTTGAAGGCAAGAATTTAGATCGGATAAAGTAGGGATGGCATTGGGTACCCATGACCCGTGTACCCGGCGGGTAAATACCCAATAGGAGTATGGGTATGGGACAAAAAAATATCCATGGGTACACAAATAAGAAAATTTGGTACCCATCAGGTGGAGCGGGTATGGGTATGGGATGGTAGGACCCATACCCATTTATCCACGTACCCATCCAAATGTATGACTATGTGATGCTATTTATGATGATGTGTTCATATTTCTCATTTATGTGTTGCTGTTTATGAGAATATAGTGCTATTTATAATACGCTGCTGTTCATAAGTATGTATTGGTGTTTATAATATGCTTTTGTTATTTAATTATGGTTATATATTGTTGTTTACGATTCTTATTTGTTCAGTTTAATGTTTTGTAAACACGGGTATTTTTACCCACGGGTACCCATTTACTCTGTCAGGTAACGGATATGGAAAAATATTGTACCCGTTAGCGGGTATGGGTACTGGTGACGGGTGAGATTGGAGAAGACGGGGATGGGTATGGGATGGCTCCACCCGTACCCATACCCTGCGGGTGCCATCCCTATCTGCAAGCCCAGATCGGATAGTGCTTGTATAGATATAGAAGATACTCCCTTCATTTATAAATATAAGATGTTATAGGTTTGTGAAGCAAATGTATCTAGACATCTTTTGTATATAGATTGAACCTACATATCAAAAGATGTCTAGATACATTTGCTTTACAAAACTAAAACATCTTGTACTCTCTCCAATCCATATTAATCTTCGCTAATATAGATGTATCTAGACACATTTTAGTGATAGATACATCCGTATTAGCGAAGAGTATTAGAGCATCTCCAGCCACGATCCCGGCGAGGCCCCTGGCACCTATTTTTCATCCGGACGGCGAAAATCGGCTCAGTCGCGCCACCGGATTGGGCCTTCATCCATCCAGCGAGCCCAGGCCATCCCCGGCCTTTCGGGGTGCGCTCGGGGACTCCGGACGAAAGAAACGCGCGAAACGGCGAGGAAAATTCCCGCACGTCGTGTGGCCCCGAGTTGTCGGCGAGAGAGGGCGGTCGTCGTCCTCATCGTCTCATCTTCCGCGCATCATCGTCTTCCCCGCACATCGTCTTCCGCGCGCTGTAAAAGCTACCGCCGATGGACGGCTAGCCGCGCGGCGAGGCGAGTTAATGCCAGCCCGCCTATATATCGTGGCCTACCGCGCCTGGCCGGCCACATTCGCCAGCATCTCCCCCAATCAACCTCTCCACCTCCTCCACCCACCTCCTCCAGGCGAGCAATGGCAGGCTACCGATTGGACGAGGACGGCGCGACCAAAAACGGTTTCGGCCGGCGCTCCCTGCACCAGTGGGAGGGCCGGCTGCTTTACGCGGCCGGCTACATGGCGCCGTCGGACTTCCGCGCGCCCGGAGGATGGCGCTAGAGCGCCGGCGGCATCCCGATCCCGCCGCCGCCAACGGGCGCCGCCCTCGACGCCGCCATCAACGAGGTCATCGAGACGATGACCGACGAGCAGCACGCCGATCCACGCTTCTGCCCCGACAACCGGGAGGCGTGGACCGCGTTCTTCCGGCGTTGGTACGAACGCGAGCTGGCGGCGTACGACGGCCCTCCCCCTCCTCCTGCGCGCAACAACGCCGCCGGCCGCCGCCGCTGGTGGAGCGTGCCCGGCCGCACCCTCGAGTTCGTCCTCGAGCACATAGAGCGCGGCAACAACCCGATCCTGGAGATGTCGCCGCCGCCGCGGGAGCTCCTGGATGCCACAGCAGATGGCATCCGGCTCCTCCGGGTCGGCGTCCTCCGGGTCGGCGATGAGGTCGGCATCACGGTCCTCGGCATCCACGCCGAGGACCGTCAAGCAGGAGCCGCCGTCCGCGCTGCCGAGGCGCAACAGCGGCGCCCTCGTCATCCGCGAGGGGGCGCGCACCGCGTCGCCGCTGCGTCGTTGCAAGCCGAGGAAGGACGCCGCTGCCAAGGCCGCGTCCGACCTCGCCAAGGCGGAGGCCGCGCGCACCGAGGAGGCGGCGACGCGCGAGGCCATCGCCCGCTCTCTCTGCGACGTCGTCCCCGCCGAGAACGCCATGCCGCTCGACGCGGCGCTGGAGTGGTCCAGGCGGGAGTGGGAGCGGGGGGAGGCGGAGCAGCAGCGGCAGCTGCTGGACCTGGCGGCCGCAGAGCGTTGCGCCGTCCCCGCCGCGCTACCTCGACGCGGCGCGCCGGTCGTCAAGCTGGAGGAGTCCAGCGACGACGAGCTCTACCGCCCTACGCCGCCACGTTTTGGCGACGCTGGGCAGGGCTCGAGCCGCCAGGCGCCGCCGCCGCAGGACAACGGCGACTCCTCCGACGACGGCGGCGACTACACGCGTTTCTACCGCCATTTCGGCATGTAGAACACGTGTTTTTAGTTTAGGTTCGGCCGAATTCGAATATATTTCGCCCTATTTATATAAATATCTTTAAATTTCGCCAAACTTCGCCGCTTTTCGTCTACTTTGTGTTTGAATTCAAATAGTGCCCTGGGCTCGCCGCTGGAAACATGGGCCTCCCCAGACCGAAATTTTCATCCGTTCGGCGCTAAATAGCGCCGAATTTCGGCCTGGGGGCCTTCAACGGCTGGAGATGCTCTTATGGGTCAGAGGGAGTATTTATAAACGGATGGAGTACCTCGGAATTTTCGGAGACGAACGGCAGGGGCAGTGTCCTTACCGTCGGACGGCAGGTGCAGCTGGACAACCTGTACTCTGGCACAGGGCGGCAGCAGGTGGCTGCATCATCTTCGCGAGCAGCGGCATGCCTGCACGGCGGGGAGGCAGCGCAGGGGCATGTCGTCTTTGCAGGCAGCGTGTTAGGCAGTCGAATCCGGCAAGGCAGCGTCGGATGCCTGCACGCGATGTTTGGGGCTTTTTTCTGTTAGTGCTTTGATTGAGCGGTTTGTATTAACGTGGGACGTTCTCGTTCAGCAAGGCTGACAAGGTGTTTAAGCGTTGAATACAGTTCACTGGATTAGCATTGGACAGTGAAGATCATTTGGATCACCCCACTCTCGGTTAGCCAGGCGAGGAACAAATTGTTTCACAGCACACTCAATGTTGCGGCTTACAGTTCTCGTTTATATATGATACAGAATCACACAATGAACTCCTTACAGTTTAACAGAGATGAAGATACCATGAAATTAAATAGACATAACTACATAAAGTTAACCAGAGCTGCATATATAGACTTAACAGGAAGAATCTAAAGCAAGGAACAGCAATGATTCACCCCAGTAGTCTCAAACTGGCACCCTAAGATGTAATTCTTTCCATAATAAGACATGAGACTAGCAGTGCCGACTTGACCACTCCCAGTGATATGATACGGTTCCAAGGAGAACCAGCCAGGCGAGGAACATATTGTTTCACAGCACACACTCAATGTTGCGGCTTCCAACGGTGTAACGCTTGGACATGTGCTTGATCAACTGGAGAGAACCCTCGCCATCATTGCTGCGTTTCACCTCCAGGCCAGTGAAGACAGCATACTCCTTGTCGTCCATGTCCTCATCTGAAGAGTATGGGGACATACCACAGGTGCGCAGCGTGGTCCCGAAGAAGGTGGCAACACAAAACTTGCCTGCGCCAAGATTCAACAGGTGCAGCTGGGTTGGTGACCACGGCTCATCCTCAGGCAGGTCGAGATAATCCAGAGTATGCTGGGGAATTGGTGCGTGTGCAGAGTCCATGGCAGAGAGGTCTAAAGCACATATGCTGGAGAAGGGGTTGCAGGCTGAGAGGCCGAACCAGAGGTTGAGCTCGGGGACATACTCAGCTCTACCAAAGAAGGGTAGTACCCAGTCGGCAACTTGTCTCCATTTACGGCTGCCTGTATCAAATGCATATGTGCCTATGTCCTCCTCTTCCAGCGATGATATGCATATAGTGGAGCCATCAACCACCGCATAAGAATACAAGTCAGCGGCTGTTTCTGGATCAACAAAAAAGGGCGGTGGTGGCAGAAGATCCCAGCGCCACTGCTTCTTGCGGTACGAGAGGACCTCAAAGCAGCTATCGATTTCGGTCGTGGGGGATAGGTCCAAGATGTAGAGAGACTGACGTTTCTTCATGGGGTCAGTGGGATCGGCTTGGGTAATTGGGAGGGAGATGACATTCGGTCTCTTGGATGAATTGGGAGAGGGGATGGATTGAACGAATTTCATGTCAATGTTGTAGAGTGCTGTCTGACAACGAGCGTCAGCGTAAAGGATGTTAGTCTCACCTCCCAGTAAAGAGAACAAATAAACCATTCTCGAGTTTAGGGAACTGGGTGTTGCTTGAAAATTGATCGCCGGCGGAGGCAATTTCTTCCAGCCACCAATCAATCCTGGTTTAGTCTTGTTCTCTCCGGCAGCTGGTGCACTTTCCGAGTTTCCGTAGAAAAGATGTTTGCAGAGATCGATGCGGCACACCGAATACATGCGACTCTTGAAGTCGTGGAGTACCAGATTCAAGTACCTACGACTCATACCGTTTCCTGACTCGCAACAGAAAAGAAAAGAATATTAGGTTAGGCTATCGGATTCCAGCAAAACATCAATGAGAAGTTGAGAGAGAGAAATACACACCTTCAGATAAACGCTGTAGATCGTGAATTATTGCGTATAGTGTTGATTTACCAGCTTCGGATCCCGTTTGTTGCCCTTAGAAACGTTGAGATGGAGCACTACCAGATCGGCTGGAGAAATCCGGAAGAAAAGCAGAGGAAGAGGCGGCGGAGCACGGCCAGATGATTTGTGAAATCTGGAGCAAAAGGCACGAGGCGGCGGCCGCGGAGGCCTCAGCGAGCTCTGGATGGAATCTAGGTCAAGCCATAGTCCCCATTTGTAGGATGTTCTACTAACTGGACCTTGGGCCAGATAATTCGGTAGGCGGATGGAGGTCCATCTTCCGTCACATATGTCGCTGGGTTGGGCCGTCAAGACGCTAAATAGGGTGTACGTGAATAAATTTCTTGTCCATTTGAAAAACGACCGGTACGTAGGTTCCTGGGTGATTTTGTTTGCGGTCACCGAGTTTTTTAGCACAGACTTATAGGTACCTTTGTTGCTTGTAATAGATGCCATTTGAAAAGTTGGGTATGTAATTCATCAGAGGGCCCATTCTGAACGAAATGAGGGCAACCAAAATATTACCGTGACTTCTTCCGTTTTAGGCCCATTGCGGTCCCGTATATCAGTATTTCTCCGTTATGTGCCGAGCCAGTGGGTCCTGCTTGTCAGGAGTCTCCGTTATGTTGCCTCGTTAGTTGACAGTATGTCAACTCCACCTGCAACTCTCAGTATGAACAAATCCCCTTTCTTGTCCTTCCAACCCTAGACCCCCCTAGGTCGGCGTTGAATTCCGGCGGCAGCGCATGTCTACCAGCAGAAAACGAGAGGCACCATCGCCGCCAGGAGCGCCGATTGCTGGAGCTGCCAGCCAGGAAAGTAGCCAGAGATCTTGTAACAAGCCAGCAGCGGGGAGCAGCGAGAAGCGGAAAGCTTGCCCGACGACGGTGGCACCGCCGACCAAGTTAAGAGCCGGCCCGGCGATGACGCCGCCGACCAAGAGCAATCGGAGTGGTAGCCCTCCGGCGTCGCTGGCGTGGCGCCGCCTGCAGATTGGAGCAAAATAACAAATCCCAAAGATGAACGGAGTTGGGCCTTCTACTGTCAGTGTGAGCGCCAGAAAGCAGAGGTGAATATTTCAGATCCCTCTCTTACATCCCGATAGCACTAAGATGTTTTATGGAATGGCAGGAGTAACTGTCAGTATCTGAATAATTATAGAGAAGCAACTGACTGATTTTTATCATATGTGTTCCCAAACTGTGGTATGATTTTGTATGCAAGTAATCCTCAATCTCTATCAAACCAACCAACATGCAAACCCAGATTTTTTATCTTATGGAAGTCATCTCAAAATTATGTTCATATCTGAAGGCTCCAATTTATCCAAAAGCAGAAAACATACTTTTTGTCTTATGTTTTCCCAAATTATGGTATGATTAGAGAGAAGCAACTAATTTTTATCTTTTATTTCCCAATATTTGTGAGACAACGCTGATTCAGAGAACACATACAAAATAAATGTCCGAGTGCATCAGTATATTGCTAGATTAGATTATGGCTTGGAGAGGTGTGTGGCTTCGCAGTCTGTGCAAATGAATGTGAATTGCAGTGAGATTGTGTCAGTTTCGCAGCTTGTTGACATTCTTCACGCTAGGATTCCTTGGGGCTCCAAACAGAAGGCTAAGTTTGTGTGGATGAACATGAATCAGGTGTATGAACAACTTGAGCACTCCCATCAGCTGTTGCAGATTTAGGAAAAGTATAATGGTACTCGTCAGTTGGATCTCTTTGTTATGGTTGATGATGTTGATGCACCAGAAGCACAGTTAGGTGCCAAAGGTGTTGATCCAGATGGTGCTGCTCTCAGTGGTATGGATGCTTGTAAACTAGCAGCTATTGACCATTCACAACTGTATCTAATTGCTTTGCAAGTGGATCCTTACACTGCAGTACTAGATGATGGCCAAGAATTTGATGTGGAGAACGATCGTATGGAAATAATGGTAGATCCCAAGATAGTTACTGTTGACCGGATTCTTGAGCAGCTAAAGCAGAGATGTCCTTGGGGCCCTAATCAGCAGGCACGTTTACGTTGGTGGCACTTTAAGAAGAGGGATTTCATCAAAATTGTTAAAGATGACGATCTCATGCAGGTTTTCCGAAGGAAGAAATTGAGTAAGAAGGTATTTTTTGTAGTTGCAATTTCAGAAATGGTTGGAGATGATGAGACTGCTGTAGAGCTGTCTTCTTGAAATTTTGAGCTTCCCGTTTCTTAGCTGCAGATATGTTACAGTGAGAAGTGCAACTCAATTCTGGTCACTATTTGATTCATCTCCTTCATTCTGCATCATTATGTAAATGTTTGTGAGTGTGCTGTAGCTGCTCCATGCAATAAGGTGTTGTATCTTAGAAAATGTTATATCTCATATTGTCTGCCTCAAACTTCTTCTGAAAACTAGTGTCAATTTGTAATTTTATTGTAGAACTATGTTGAGAGAATGTAATAAATTCATTTCTGGGATATTGAGATGTTGTAATATATTGACTGCTGAAATAATAAGCGTTGTTTACATCACTTGTTGTATTATATTACAAATAAATCATGTCGTGTATCTACATGCCTTGTAGTGTGTAGATTCACATTTGTAAAATACATTTCAAATTTTGAAGACTATGCATAATTGAAATATTAAAAACTAAAAATCAAATATTACAAAAAATACCAACTAGTAGGGGACAGTCATTGTTCTGCATAATTTACCTGATGTATCCAAACTCAATTCCCAACTTATGTGTTGTTTTTCGTTTTGAAAGCGTATAAATTATTTATTTCCCCTGAGGCATGGGTAGTAGGAGACAAGGGTAGTACGCAAAACAAGATATTTATGTTCAAACTGACCGTTGACTCACTACCTCGCACACCGGCTCTACCACCCACTCTCTCCTTCCTCTAGTTCTACCCCCTCTCTCCTTCCTTCACCATGCCGTCTTGTAATGACGGCGACGATACAAGCTACGGCAGCGGCAGCGACAACGGCAGCCTTCTCTCCGATTTGGACTACTGCCGGACCAATGTGAGTTCCTTTTATTCGACGTGTTGGTTTATGGGGTAAGGTTTATGGGGTTAGGAATTTAGGTTTAGGTTTTGTTTTAGGTTCCACAGACTATCTACGACCCAGATTGGGATGGTTTGGCGATCGAGAGGGATGAACCATGTGACCATGGGTTGAAACTAAGGAAATTTGTTGCCTTCAAAGGCACTAACACAGGGAAAAGGTTTATAGGATGCGCAAAGGAGGTTTGGATTATTTATATTGCAAAATTAATGTTTGAATTGTGTTGTTCTCTCTTTATTTCATAGTTTCTTATGTTTGTTATACTATGCTGCTGATCATTAGGATGGTCCGGTGTGTGGAATAGTGGAGTGGATTGATCCGGAGTGGCCTGATGCACTGAAGAAATATTTGGTCAAGTTATGGGAGTTGTATAAATCAGAAAGTATTGGGAGAATTTGTGATGCTTGTGCTGCTGCTGATGAATGTTACAAGCTATCACAGGATAAGAAGGAGCTCGAAGAAATAAACAACAATATAGCCGAAGAGCTCCAGAAAATAATGACCGATAGGCAGGTGGGATCCATTTCGAAAAATCTTCTATATATTTAGATATTTTTGAAGCTCAAGGCAGAAAAGCAGAGGGACCGGCTGAAGAAGGAGAAAAAAAGGCTGGAGAACTGCATTGCAGATCTCTTGAAGCAAGCAGCAGTTAATAAGGACAAGTTACATAGATTGAAACAAATTTTATATGAATAAGTTATGTCTATGTAATTCAGCATTTCAAGTTATCTAAAAGCAATAGCGTACCTACAACAATTGCTTCCATATAACAGAGAGCATTAATGCAACATCATAGTTCAGTTAACATTTCACTACTAGTTCAAATAACATAAGATTCAGGCTAGTTAACACAAAGTTCAGACATACAGGACGATGAAACGTAGCGCGCAGACTACATCGTATCTCCTCTTACTTGGAGGCAATCTGATCCTGCTGGAGGTGCTCGAACTCATTGATCTTGGCTTTCAGCATGTCGTTCTCCTTCTTAACAGCCTCGAGCAGAGCGGCTGATTTGCGAGTGCTCTCGGTCATCAGCTTCAAGTAATCTCTGGACTTGTCTCTGGCCTCATACGCTACCAAGGTCCTCTCGCTCTGCTTGATCTGCTCTTTGAGCCCCTTGGTGATTTGCACACGAAGGTCGCTACACGTGGCATTGAGCTTCAGATTTTCCTCCTCCAGCGCCTTGATGGTCAACCTATCCTTGTCCAGCAACATTTTCATCTGCTCCTGCGTCTTCACAAGGTAGTCCATATGCCCCGATAGCAAGCCTTTTGCAGTCGTAAGCTTGTCAACCTCATGCGCCAAAGTTCAGGATTTCTCCTTCTCCTGATCCAAATGTGAGCCTAGGCTAGCACAGTGCAGCTCGAGGGAATGCTTCTCGGCCAGTTGGCTCTGTATCTTGACATTCAGTGCAGCCACATCTGCCTCGATCTTCTCCTTCGCTTCCTGCACCGGAGTTTAGGGCATGCAATAAAAAAAATCAATGCTAATACTGCCTCTGTTCACAAATATATAGTTATTTTTTATAATTTTCAAAGTAAATTAGATACGGTTAACAATGAGTGAATCTATACACTGAATCTATACAGATCTCCATGCGTAGCACCTAGCCGCATTGCCAAAGGCAGGTTATGAACAATGGTAAACAGGCTTGATCATGAAGTAGACTAGATGGCATGCGATTACCTTGCTTAGCCGAGGAACGGGCTTGATCAGGAAGTCCAGTGACAGGTCCAGGGTTTTCATGGGCAGCTTCTTATCCATGGATTTTGGGGGCCTGAAAATCAAATAGGTTATGAAGTTGGAAAGAACAAACAAACGGAAGATCAAGGAGTTGTTAACCCACCCGGGGGAGACCCCCTCATCCGTTGGTGCGCAGAAAGAGAGGACGGCTTCGGCCTGACTGATTAGGCTGCTTGCATGGAGATCTGCCTACCGGCGGGTTAACTCCTTCCTCTCTACCGCCCTAGTCTTCACCCCATCGGTCTTCAATGCCGGGAGGCATGGCTTCGTCGTAGAATGGAGGGAGGGACAAGGAAGGCAGGAGGAAGAAGAAGAGGAAGTGGGTTTCTGTAGAATAGTGCTACCCGTTCAAGGACCAGCTTCAGCTGACCACCGTGTCCGTGCCTCCTGGGCACCATCTCAAGCAATCTCGGCCATCCGTTTGAATCTAAGCGTAGCCCTTGGTACCTTGTCGACGAAGGGTCACCGTAGGTACAAACGAATAGGCAGCAGTAGCCCCTTGCTTTTTCACTGCGCATTGCCATGATGGAACTGGGCATTGAACTCGATGGGACTCTGCATTGGGTCCCAGCTAAGCGGCGACACGACGCGCACGCCCAGGCGTACATGTACATCTATCTCCTCACCCGGCGTGCATCCATGCGCGTGAATTTTTTTTGGCCATGCATGACATGGCATTCAAACAGGGAATCTTTGAAATGAAACTAAAATAAAATAGCGATTATAACTGATACTTGAATTACATATTTTCCACATCGGAGTCATCGAACTCGCCGTCGCTATCTATGTGATAGGTCTTTCGATAGTTGTAGTTGTCGTAGACCTTGACGGGGAACTCATCTACTCCGTTGAACTTGAAGATGAGGATGTACCCGAGTTGCAGATCGTGCATGTCGTCTGCTACATCCACGTATAGCAGGACGGGCCAGGTACCTCGGGCACAACTAGCTACCCGCAGACCTACTTTGGTAGGTTCATGACCTGCAAGCTGTCGCGCGAACTTTAGTGGGAGCCGCAGCTGCTCCAAGTTGTGGCGCTTGAACGTGATCCGGGCGAACTCAAACCCTGGCAAGAATCGCGCCTGTCTTTGAGATGACGGCTCAGACGAGTTCTTGGGTAACGATTCCCTAGACATGTCAACAGACATGTCAAGAGACGGCGGCTCAGCCGCGGACCCACGTCCTCCTCGATGACCGTGCTCGCGCCCAGCACGACTGCCGCCGCGGCCTCCTCGATGCCCGCCATGGCTACCATGACCGCCCCCGCCTCCTCGACCTCTCGGAATCCTCCATATCCACGGCGGTGATAGGAAGAAGAAGAGGTAGAAGAAGAAGAAGAAGAAGAAGCAGGATAGCTGATTGACTGGCTGGCTTGGGAGGCTGCTACGCATTTTGTAGGCCAGGAACCGCCACTTAATTAAGCCATAATAACTTCTCCAATTTCCCAGGCGTGAAATTAATCAAGTATGAACGGCCATGCGCGGGCCCACATACGCGAACTCAAAGGATCATCGCGTTACACATTACAAAGTGTAACGTGCTAGGCACAAAACAAGGGGGCACAAACCATGGGGCATCCATGACGTGTTTTTTAAATAAAATCTATTTGAAGGACCCACACACCTGTTTTGACACCTCTGGCCATTGGAAAAAAAATGAAAAATGCAGTGTTTTTCTATTTTTTAGGATTTTTCCTGCCTGGAAGCACCTCTCTGCGAAAGAGTCCACCTGTGAACCCTTGGTATGGCATGTTTGGTATTTTTCTAGGTGATGCATCACTCACCATGACTCCATGCATTTTTTTCCATATTTTTTGATTTTTTTGAATTCTCTAGGCCCCCCTTCGAGATCTAGGTCAAACTCACAGTGCCATCGATGTCTGCCAGGTGGGGTGGGAACCATGGTTTGGTCTTGGTTCTAGGGTCCCACACTCCTAGGGGACCTCCCTGTATTTTCCCCCATTTTTTCTGGTGTGCATTTTTTTGTAGCCCCAGTGCAAAATTGGATTAAAATGGATTTAGGGCAAAAATAATTCATTATATGGCAGAAGGCCGAGTTATTCCTAAGCTCCTAGATGTGGCACCCCTAGTAGGTCCCCCACCCATGAAAATTAGAGTGGTGATGTTTTGCACACTGCCCTTGGTGGCCCCTTCACAAAAAAGCACCTGTTTTGACCCCTCCGGCCACTGGAAAAATGGGAATTGCATTTTTTATGTGGAAACTGAAAAAACACTAGTTGCAAAAGTTGTTGGGGATGCAAAGATGCACATCTCCACCAAAAATGGGACCATGGTTCCATAGTTTGCTGTGGAACTTGCACAAACCATGGTCACCTGGCAAGGAAGACCAAGAGAAGTCCTGCCTGGAAGCACCTCTCTGTGAAAGAGTCCACTTGTGAAACCTTGGTATGGCATGTTTGGTATTTTTCCTAGGTGATGCATCACTCAACATGACTCCATGCATTGTTTTTCCATTTTTTGATTTTTTTCTGAATTCCCTAGGCCCCCCTTCGAGATCTAGATCAAACTCGCGGTGCCATCGATGTCTGCCACGTGGGGTGGGAATCATGGTTTGGTCTTGGTTCTAGGGTCCCACACTCCCAAGGGACCTCCTTGTATTTTCCCCCAATTTTTATGGTCTGCATTTCTTGTAGCCCCAGTGCAAAATTGGATTAAAATGGATTTAGGACAAAAATAATTCATTATATGGCAGAAGGTCGAGATAATTCCTAAGCTCCTGGATGTGGCACCCCTAGTAGGTCCCCCACTCATGAAAATTAGAGTAGTGATGTTTTGCACACTGCCCTTGGTGGCCCCTTCACAAAAAAACACCTATTTTGACCCCTCCGGCCACCTGAAAAATGGGAAATGCATTTTTTTATGTTGAAACTGAAAAAAACTAGTTTCAAAAGTTGTTGGGAATGCAAAGATGCACATCTCCACCAAAAATGGGACCATGGTTCCACAGTTTGCAGTAGAACTTGCACAAACCATGATCACCTGGCAAGGAAGACCAAGAGAAGTCCTGCCTGAAAGCACCTCTCTCTCAAAGAGTCCACCTGTGAACCCTTGGTATGGCATGTTTGGTATTTTTCCTAGGTGATGCATCACTCACCATGACTCCATGCATTGTTTTTCCATTTTTTTGATTTTTTGTGAATTCCTTAGGCCCCCCTTCGAGGTCTAGGTCAAACTCGCGGTGCCATCGATGTCTGCCAGGTTGGGTGGGAACCATGGTTTGGTCTTGGTTCTAGGGTCCCACACCCCCAAGGGACCTCCCTGTATTTTCCCCCAATTTTTTTGGTGTGCATTTCTTGTAGCCCCAGTGCAAAATTGGATTAAAATGGATTTAGGGCAAAAATAATTCATTATATGGCAGAAGGCCGAGATAATTCCTAAGCTCCTGGATGTGGGACCCCTAGTAGGTCCCCCACCCATGAAAATTAGAGTGGTGATGTTTTGCACACTGCGCTTGGTGGCCCCTTCACAAAAAAGCACCTGTTTTGACCCCTCCGGCCACCTGAAAAATGGGAAATGCATTTTTTATATGGAAACTGAAAAAACACTAGTTGCAAAAGTTGTTGGGAATGCAAAGATGCACATCTCCACCAAAAATGGGACCATGGTTCCATAGTTTGTTGTGGAACTTGCACAAACCATGGTCACCTGGCAAGGAAGACCAAGAGAAGTCCTGCTTGGAAGCACCTCTCTGTGAAAGAGTACACCTGTAAACCCTTGGTATGGCATGTTTGATATTTTTCCAAGGTGATGCATCACTCACCATGACTCCATGTATTGTTTTTCCATTTTTTTTTGATTTTTTCTGAATTCCCTAGGCCCCCCTTCGAGATCCAGGTCAAACTCGCGGTGCCATCGATGTCTGCCAGGTGGGGTAGGAACCATGGTTTGGTCTTGGTTATAGGGTCCCACACCCCCAGGGGACCTCCCTGTATTTTCCCCCAATTTTTCTGGTGTGCATTTCTTGTAGCCCCAGTGCAAAATTGGATTAAAATGGATTTAGGGCAAAAATAATTCATTATATGGCAGAAGGCCGAGTTATTCCTAAGCTCCTGGATGTGGCACCCCTAGTAGGTCCCCCACCCATGAAAATTATAGTGGTGATGTTTTGCACACTGCCCTTGGTGGCCCCTTCACAAAAAAGCACCTGTTTTGACCCCTCCGGCCACTGGAAAAATGGGAAATGCATTTTTTATGTGGAAACTGAAAAAACACTAGTTGCAAAAGTTGTTGGGGATGCAAATATGCACATCTACACCAAAAATGGGACCATGGTTCCATAGTTTGCTGTGGAACTTGCACAAACCATGGTCACCTGGCAAGGAAGACCAAGAGAAGTCCTGCCTGGAAGCACCTCTCTGTGAAAGAGTCCACCTGTGAACCCTTGGTATGGCATGTTTGGTATTTTTCCTAGGTGATGCATCACTCACCATGACTCCATGCATTGTTTTTACATTTTTTCTGAATTCCCTAGGCCCCCCTTCGAGATCTAGGTCAAACTCGCGGTGCCATCGATGTCTGCCAGGTGGGGTGGGAACCATGGTTTGGTCTTGGTTCTAGGGTCCCACACCCCTAGGGGACCTCCCTGTATTTTTCCCCAATTTCTCTTATGTGCATTTCTTGTAGCCCCAGTGCAAAATTGGATTAAAATGGATTTAGGGCAAAAATAATTTATTATATGGTGACAGATGCACATGATGCTGTGAGGATGCCCTTTTAGCCACTCAGACAATGGAAAATGCACAACTATCGTTGACTGCAGTCGCTTCCCTTCCCTGTCCTCTTCTCCCCCCTTTCTCAGCCCCCACCCCCACTGAGGAGGATCTGGATCTACCCCTCTTCCTGGTCCACTACTGCCGCCCTCGCCGATGTTCGTACGAGCCACCGCCTTGGTCGCCATGACCCTCGGGGTAAGCTGCACCGCCTCCAGCTATATGTTTGGTTTTGGATCTGTGAATGGCCATTTTCTATCCGTTTCGTTCGCTTTACGTAAGTTAACGTCGATTTTCTCTAGAACTCGTGGACGTGTAGGACCCCAGGGAAGCGGATCATGCCCCACGAACCTGCGAAGACCCCACATTTCGCGGTTTAGCGTCGAGCTGTGAAGAACTTTGCCGTGTCCACAAACTTGAGCCGCTCAAGTGCGTCGCCTTCGAGGGGACTGATACAAGGCAAAAATTCTACAAGTGCTCACTGCAGAATGTGAGTCCTTCTATGTGCACTTTAGCAGTGGAAAAGCATCAAAGTTTACTTCAGTTGGAGATAATATTGCCTTGTTTAAGTTGATCTATTGCCTTGATCAGTTAAGATTATGTGCTTGAGATTTTATCTTCAAACTTCTAACTGTAATCTTGTGGGCATGTAATTCCACTGTTTCTTTTAGTTATACATAATATTATAGTTACCCTTTGTACGATCTTTGTCCTCTTATATTACTACTCGTGTGTAGGTTGCTTACGAATTACTTGCTTCACTGATTACTATCTTGCCACTTAGTACTATCTTTCATGTGTATTTGCATATAAATTACTTGCTTCACTGAGTACTATCTTGTGTTACGTAGGGGTAGGGTGAAAGCTGCAATTTCCCCTTCGATTCTTCAGTTTATTGTTTGATATAGTAATTAAAAGCAATTAGATGCAGATGACTAACTTGCTGCAAGTAATTAAATAATTGATACACATTACTAAATTGCTGCACACTTAATATTATCTTGCTGCACTTAGTTCTTTCATGTGTATTTGTGTATGAATTACTTGCTGCATTGAGTCCTATCTTATGTTACATAATGGCATGAGCATTTTTTATTTATTTTTCTATAGGAAGAGATCAACTGTGGGTTTGTTTCTTGGGTAGATCAAGAGTGGCCAGACACACTAAAGAATGCACTATCACGACTATGGGGATTGTACCATTCTAGCGATACTACAAGAACTGCTGACCAAATTAAACTAGCTGAGCTAGAGAAGAAGAATTCCGCTCTATGCGCCGAGAAGGCTGTGCTGATGGAAGAAGCTGGTCAGCTGAAGGACAATTTGAAAATGCTGAAGAAAAATGTGGATGAAATGGAGAAAAAAATGAAGTTGCAGCGGGTGCTAAAGCGCGCACATGATGTTGTACGGATGTTGAACAGAGCGGGATGGAACGCCCAAATCGACAAGGTGAAAAGGATCAAGGCAATCATCGAAGAGCCATTGTTCGAAGAATCGCCAAATGATGTTGAGTTAGATGAGGAGTTAGATGTTGAGACGAACCTTTGTTGAGCCATTGTTCGAAGAATCGCCAAATCATCAGTAGAGGTATTGAAAGATCATATCGAGCCCCATGTGTGGTTTTGGTAATTAATGACAATCCCTATGGACTAATGGTTGCATTGAGTTATATGTGTAGGACTTGTCCATAGACAATGCTTGAACCATTTGTTGGAGTCAAGGTTATAAGAAGAAGATTATGTGTTGACCAAGGTGTTATTCAAGGAGTGATCCAAAGATTGGTCTTAAGGGAGTTGAGCTTATCTCAAGTGTGTCTTGAAGAATAAGATTGAGTGAGCTCTCATGTGTATCCTCAAGACACCATCATTATGGAGAAAGAAGAATTGATTCGAGGATTGATCATGTCAAAGCGCAAGTTCAAGATGAGCAACTAGAAGAGAACATATGCTTGAAGCTTGCCATCTATATTGTGATCATGGATATGTGAAGACATGCTTAAAAAGAGTCTCTTCCATAGTAGAGTATGGGGGAGCAATCCGCAAGACTTCACCAAGCAAGCTCAATCAAGAAAGGTGGTCCAACTTGAGAAGATCAAGATCGTCATTATCCACCTCAAGTGGAATGCTCAAGGCAAAGGTATGATAGTGTTAGGGTTTCTTTCTTACCGGTCTCATGGTGTTAGTTGTGAGACCGGGTTATAGGATCGGTAGCCGTACTATCAAGAGGGGCTCTCGAGTGAGTAACTTAATTGTATCGTTCGGAGAGAGCTCAAACCTTTGCATACTTGGCATCATCCTTCTTGGTTCTTATTTGGGTTTTATCCATGTGAGGTTCTAGAGCTTGTGGTTATTTCCATGACAAGCTCTAGCTCATCAAAAACGGATTTCGCATGAAGCTCTTATTGCGTTTTTGATGTTTGGAGGTTTTACCGGTTTGCCTTCAAAGAGAGGTCAAACCTTTCATCATTTGGTTTTATACTCCCTTGTTGGACTATGATGTTTCAATGGATGAAGTTGTAGAGCTCGTTGTGGTGATTCCAACGAGCCCAAGATCATCGAAAACGGAGTCCGGATGAAAAAGTTATCACCGTTTTCGTATTGCATTTCTGCTCGGCGTCACCCAGTAAGGGGGGGCGGATATTCCGGCCAGGGGGGCGGATTATCCGGCCTGGGGGCGAAAATTTCGTGTCGGAATTTCTGCTAAGGACTTGGCTCGGCGTCACCCAGATATGGGGCCGGATATTCCGGCCAGGGGGCCGGATAATCCGGCCTGGGATGCTGTAACGGTCATATTTCGTTGGGGGGACCTATAAAAGGCCCCCCTTCTTCCCCAAGGGCTGCTAGCTCGTTTTTCCTCTCTTTCTCTCTCTCTCCCACCATTGTTGACCTTGGAAAGCTTGCCCATCTCTCAATCCCTCCCATGATTCTTGAATATTTTTGAGGGAAAAGAGAGAGGAGATCTAGATCTATCTTTCCACCAATCAAAATCTCCTCTTAGTGAGGGGAACCTCTTGTGGATTTAGATCTTGGAGTTCTTTGTGGATTTCCTTTGTTCTTCCTCTCATATCTCTCCATAGCATTAGTTGCTTTGGTGAAATTTGAGTGAGAAGGATTTGAGCACCTTGTGTGCTCTTGCCATTGCATAAGTTGCATCGGTTTGAGTTCTCCCCGGAGATTCGAGTAAGTGAAAGTTTGTGAGCTTATTACTCTTGGGTTCTTGAAACCCTAGACGGCTTTGTGGCTTTGTGGTGCCTTTGTGGCTATTCTTGGGAGCCTCCAATTAAGTTGTGGATGCGTGCCCCAAGCTTTGTGTAAAGGCCCGGTTCCGCCTTGAGGAACCCCTTAGTGGAAGAGTGAGCTAGGCCTTTGTGGCGCAAGCTCACACCGGAGAATAGGGTGAGGCCTTTGTGGCGTTGGTTAGGCCTTTGTGGCGATACCACACCCCTCCAACGAGACGTACTCCCTTTCAAGGGAGGAACTCGGGAATACATCATCGTCTCCGCGTGCCTCGGTTATTCCTATACCCGAGCTCTTTACTTATGCACTTTACATTGTGATAGCCTTCGTGCTTGAAGTTATATATCTTGCTATCACCTTGTTACTTGTATTGCTTAGCATAAGTTGTTGGTGCACATAGGTGAGCCTAGTTTATTTAGGTTTTGTGTGCTTGACAAAATAAACGCTAGTTTAATTCCGCTTTTGTTCAAGCCATTCGTAAAATTTGATATCGCCTATTCACCCCCCCTCTAGGCGACATCTGTGTCCTTTCAGGTATCACGAGATTACCGTAGCTAAGAACTATTTGCTATCTGCTATTTGCTCGATGCAATTAGCACGCACCTATTGTTTAATGTTACCGAATGTAATCAATGAGTCGCAATGATGAATTGCAAGTGCTAAGCTATGTGCCATTTATTTATTTGTTTACCCATGGAAGGGAACTCCTCCATCTATGGCTACTGAACTAGTCGCCAGAGTAGAGTGAGCGATGATGATGCAACTGATATCTCTTGAGCACGCCTAGTCAGACTGTGGTGTGTCTCGTTAATTTACTTGCCTCTGTCAAATCTCATCCCGACTTGCTACCAGGCGTCTGTTGCTTGGGTTTTTCCACTGGCCATGAATTCTAACCCTTATGACATGTGGCCCCACGTAGGCTCGGAACACTATTGACTACTGGGGCCCCAGACACACGTCGGAACAAACATTACCTAGACAAGTGGGTCCCCACACGCTTCGGATGTTAAACCTGGACTAGTATGTCTCACTCGACTTTGCCCAGCTCGTGAACCCACGAGACATCAGGACCCATGCTACTCGGTGATGGCGCCAGAAAAGAGCTGGTGGCGCGTAGTTGACGTGGAGCAGTAAGTCCTTGTGCGTGGTGAATGACCAGCCCGTTGGGAACCCCAAGAGGAAGGTATGATGAGTGTAGCGGCTAGTTTTCCCTCAGTTAAGATACCAAGGTTTATCGATCAGGAGAGGAGAGACGGCGACGACTGAAGGTGATATGGAACCTGCACACACACAACCAAGTACTTTGTTCCCAACTTACGATGAGGTTGTCAATCTCACCGGTTTGCTTGAAACAAAGATTATGAGCGTATCGAGTGGAAAACAGTAATAAAATGTGAGTAAAGTAAACAGTGCGAGTAAAGTAAACAGGTGATAGCAATATGATGTAAATAGGACCGGGGTCCACAGTTCACTAGTGGTGTCTCTCCATAGATAAAACATGTTGGGTAAACAAATTACAGTTGGGCAATTGATAGAATAAAGATAAACGTGATATGTCAAGAAGATCACTATGAGATTTACTCTGGGCATTACAACAAAATACATAGACCGCCATCCAACTGCATCTATGACTAATAATCCACCCCCGGGGATATCAATCCGAACACCCCAAAAGTATTAAGTTGCGAACAACAGATAATTGCATTAAGCAAAGTGTGTAATGTAAACAAAGCATATGCCCTTGAGCATATGAATGTTGTTTTCTCCCTAGTAGCAACAGCACATCTACCACCTTAGAGGTTTCTGTCACTCCCCCAGGTGAAATAGAGGCATGAACCCACTATCGAGCATAAATACCCCCTCTTGGAGTCACTAGCAACTACTCGGCCAAGATAGCTACTAACAACGGAGAGCATGCAAGATCATAAACAACATAGAGATAACAAAAGATATAATTCAGTACAGCAACTTAATCATAAACACCAATATTCATCGGATCCCAACAAACCAACATCAAAGAATTACATAACGGTGATCTCAATCACGTAGGGCAGCTCATGAGATCTAAACATGAAGCACATGGTGGAGAAGACAACCATCTAGCTACTGCTATGGACCCATAGTCCAAAGTAGACTACTCACTCATCGCTCCGGAGGCAAGCATGGCGATGAAGGAGACCTCCAGTGGCGATTCCCCTCTCCGGCAAGGTGCCGGGAAGAGCTTCTGGACCCTCCCGATCTTCGGGTTGACGGTGGCGGCGGATCGCGATGTGTTCTGGAAATCTGATCGGGTACTTAGGTTTTTTCCGTCGGGGGGTCTTTATAGGCGAAGGGACGATGTCAGAGGAGGGGCCAGGCGCCCTCACGTGGGCCCGGCGCGGCCAGGGGGCTGGCCGCGCCACCCACGCGTGTGGGGCCCTGGTGGCCCCCCTCCGACACTTCTTCGGATCTCTGGAAGCTTCCGGGAAAAATAAGACTTCAGGAACTTGTTTCGTCCAATTCCGAGAATATTTCCTGTGTATCACTTCTGAAACACAAAAACAGCAGAAAACAGGAAACTGGCACTGTGGCACTTGTTAATAGGTTAGTTCCAGAAAATGCATAAAAGTGCCACTAAGTGTAACGAAACAATAGGCAAATGGTGTAAAAACAAGCATGGAGCATCAAAAATTATAGATACGTTTGAGACGTATCAAGCATCCCCAAGCTTAACTCCGGCTCGTCCTCGAGTAGGTAAGTGATAACAAAAGAATATTTTTTGAGGTGATGCACCTACACAATCTTGATCATATATGTAAGCATTGGTGAGCTGGGATCAATAGAACTTAAAACATGGGCATGAAGATATAATCATGACAACAAGAACTTAGCAACCATGTTGTAAACATGCAAATGAACACAAACAAAAGATCATGATAATGAAACAATGAAAGTCAAACGTGTGTTCAAATCATAAGGAAAAACATACAAAAGGTTTTCAACTTGTCCTTCAAAGAGAGCAAAACATAAATGCATAGGACACCTTCAAGTTTAAGAGGGCGACTAGATACAAATAATTTAAGAACAAGTGAAACCAATCATCATGAATCAATCAATGAACTTTGGGACAATGCATATCACACTAAGAATGACAACTATGCTCTCTTAATGGTGCATAAAGAAAGAAGGTGGTGACTCAACAAAAAAGTAAAAGAAAGGCCCTTCGCAGAGGGAAGCAGTGATTGCAAGTTTTATAACCTTCAAAAATTATGGTACTTACCGGCTTTGAGCTCTCATTGCCCCCATCATAAGCATCTTGAATGGTTAAAGTTAATGCGAGAACAATTATGATGCATATGCTTGACAAATCATAAGTTGAAAACCTCGTGCCCCGTGAATACGAGTACCCAAACCTCATGCTACTTTACTTAGAGTCCCAAGCAAGGCTCTTGTCATTGTAAGTATATGCATATCATTGAGAACCGCCAATGGGGTACCTCCGTGCCCGATGACATGGAACAAGCCCACACCAAAATGATAGGACAAGCAGACAATGAACACCTCGACATCTCTTTTATTTGCCTTTTGTTTAGCTTTTTATTGTGAGATGCGTCGTCGAATGTTCACCATGGGTATGCTGCAAATTTCCACCATGAATTATGCATGGCTTAGATTGGCGGCCCGGCGTTTCCCTAACACATATACAAACTCCATGATCCCCACAAGATTCCCAATTCATTTCACACCGCGGGCATCCATAAACAAAAGATCACGATATCAACTCAAATAAGAAGTGCAATGTTGAAAGCTTGCCCCATGACAGCATGGATGGGCTAGAATCCAACTTACAACTTGCAAGCATAACAACTCAACATAAGAGACCACAATGTCAAATTTTTAAGAACAGGAAAAAGTAAAGTGTGCCTTCCGGTTCGTGAGAGCTTTACTAACCGAGTTTCGCATAACACTGGTAAGAGTTTAATTTGAAGAGAAAATAAAAGCAAGTCAAATTTACTTGGAATAGCAAATTGCTAGTAGGTATGTATGGTGGACACTTTGGAAAACTTTGGCTTTTAGGAGTTGGATGCACGAGTAGAGCTCATACTCAGTACAAGGCGAGGGCTAGCAAAAGACTGGGAGCGACCAACTAAGAGAGCAATAATGGCCATAATCATGCAAAGCAACAAAGCGACATTAAAAGAAGCATAAGATGGCATCAAAAGTCAAAAACTAAATGATCATGAAGGCTATTGGTGACTTTGTAAGAGTCTAACATGTGTGAGCATGCGCCAAGTCAACCCAAATAAAGCATCAAGGAGAAAACCAAAATAATGCTTCCATACAATAAAAACAACGCATGATTTTTTCAAAGGATCATTAAGCAATCTCAGTTATTTGAGACAAGTCATGCTACAGCAAAACCACTAAGCATACTATCAAAAAGACATCAAGCATGACATGAAAAATCCTAAGCCGCAGTCTACACAAGCTCCTTCTTGTACCACTATTTTGCACAAAGCTTTTTCTCTTTTCCAACACCATTTAAAAAATTTATAAACACCTCTTTTGATGAAAACCAATAAAGATCAGAGGCAAAAATGCACCTTGATGAAAAGATATGACAAGATCTGAACGCAAATCAAGGCGAAAACGAAAACCAAAAGCAGTAGCAGAAAAAGAAGAACACTCAATTTTTAATAAGAGTGAAAACTAGAGCGTTCTTTGCAAATGAAAACGAGTACATCTCCTCCAAAGGAAATTTGTTGGGGTCCAACCATTTATTGCAGCAAACAAACAAACTAAACCAACTAAGAAAACTAAAACAACTGACGCTCCAAGAAAAACACATAGTGCATGAAGCAACAAAAATATAGTGTTTTGAAAGGTGACCTTATTTTTGCCGATGAAGAAGGGGTGCCTCGGGGGCATCCCCAAGCTTTGACGCTTGTACTTATTGGATATTTCTTGGGGTGATGCATGGGCATCCCCAGGCTTGAGATTTTGTCCATTCTTCAACTCATCTCATCATTCTCCAATCCCTACACTTGAAAACCTCCTTCATACAAAACTAAACACAATTCTATTAGCAACATTAGTGCAAGCATAACATATAATCAATCCTCTATTTGCTTCAGGTTTCAACTCAAAACCACCACATATATAGCATATACTACTGTAGCAACTTCCCCAAAAGTTCCATGATCAAAAGAACTCAAAAGAAAGCGATAAAGTGGCAAACACAAATATTGACAGAAATCTGTCAAAACTGAACAGCTGACAAAGGTCGAATTTTTGAGGGATTTTATGTTGCTCAAATCAAAAAGTGTTCAACTAAGAAAAGTTTGGATATAACCTGGGGCATATTCACAAGAAATCTCAGGTCCAAAAGATAAACAGAGAATTTTCACGAATTTTTACGGTGCAGCACCGAAAACAGTTTCAGGACAGCAACATCCCCAAGTCTTTACCTCACTCAAATTAGAGGCTTCTCTTAGCACAAAAACGAAATAAACAAGATAAGGAGCAGTCATTACAGTAGTAATGACTTCCAAGACTCAAATAAAAGAAAAAGTACTAAAAAGAAAACATTGGGTTATCTCCCAAGAGTGCTTTTCTTTAACGCCTTTGAGCTAGGCGCAGAAAATTGCGAATCAAGTAATATCAAGTGATGAAGCATCAAGCTCATAATTTGCTCTAAGAATAGAGTCAAAAAGTAATTTCTTTCTTTTCCTAGGGAAGTGTTCCATACCTTTCTTAAGTGGGAATTGATATTTGATAGTGCCTTCCCTCATATCAATGATAGCACCTACAGTTCGAAGAAAAGGTCTTCCCAAAATAATAGGACATGAAGCATGGCATTCAACGTCCATAACAAGAAAATCAACGGGAATAAGGTTATTGTTAACCACAATAAGAACATCATTAATCCTTCCCAAAGGTTTCTTCTTAGCAACATCAGCAATAGGAACATCAAAATAACATTTTTCAAGCGGTGGTAAATCAAGCATGTCATAAATCTTTCTAGGCATGATAGAAATACTAGCACCTAGATCACATAAAGCATGGCAATCATAACCATTAACATGCATATCAATGATGGGTTCCCAACCATCTTCTAACTTCTTGGGAATAGAAGCTTTTTGCTTCAACTTTTCATCCCTAATCTTTATGAGAGCATTGGTAATATGCTTAGTAAAAGCAATATTTAAAGAACTGGCATTGAGAGTCAAAGAAAGCTTTTGCAAGAACAAAATAACTTCAGATATATTGCAGCCATCAACATCAAAATCATTAAAAGAAGTAGAGCTATCATCTCCCACACTCCGGAAAATTTCAGCACTCTTTTGAGAAAAAGTTTTGGCAGTTTTAGGCTTTTTAACACAAGGAGTGGGAGTTTTCTCT
This sequence comes from Dactylis glomerata, assembly GCA_007115705.1. Classification (NCBI taxonomy): domain Eukaryota; kingdom Viridiplantae; phylum Streptophyta; class Magnoliopsida; order Poales; family Poaceae; genus Dactylis; species Dactylis glomerata. Next base: position 303,722 of record QXEO01002096.1, on the reverse strand, counting down.
ACACCAATCAAAGTAAGAGGATTACTATCAGTAGGAGCAACATCATTAGAGGTAGTAATGGTACATACCTTCATCTCTCTAGCCATCTCATCTTCTCTTTCCCACCTGGCATGCAATTCCGCTAACAATCTAATATTTTCATCAATTCCAACTTGGATAGCATTAGCGGTAGCAAAAACATTGTTCTCTTTCACATCATTAGGAAACACTTTTAGTTTCAGAAGTTCAACATCATGAGCAAGGCTATCAACTTTAGAAGCAAGAATATCAATTTTGCCTAACTTTTCCTCAACAGACTTGTTAAAAGCAGTTTGCTTACCGATGAAGTCCTTGAGCATTACCTCAAGCTCGGAGGGCGCGACCCTAGTGTTGTTGTAGGAATTACCATAAGAGTTACCATAACCATTACCATTGGTAGAAGGATACGGCCTATAATTGTTACTAGCAAAATTGTTCCTATAAGCATTGTTGTTAAAATTGTTGTTTCTAATGAAATTCACATCAACTTGCTCTTCTTGAGCAACCAAAGAGGCCAAAGGAACATTATTAGGATCAACATGAGTCCTATCATTAGCAAGCATAGCCATAATTGTATCAATCTTATCATTCAAGGAAGAGGTTTCCTCAACAGAATTTACCTTCTTACCTTGTGGAGCTCTCTCGGTGTGCCATTCAGAATAATTTACCATCATGTTGTCGAGTAGCTTTGACGCGGCGCCCAAGGTAAGGGACATAAAAGTGCCTCCAGCAGCTGAATCAAGTAGGTTCCTTGAAGAAAAATTCAGTCCTGCATAAAAAGTTTGGATAATCATCCAAGTAGTCAGTCCATGAGTGGGGCAATTCTTTATCATAGATTTCATTCTTTCCCAAGCTTGAGCAACATGTTCATTATCAAACTAAGTAAACTTCATAATATTGCTATGCAAAGCTATAATCTTAGCAGGAGGATAGTATCTACCAATAAAAGCATCCTTACACTTAGCCCATGAATCAATACTATTCTTAGTCAAAGACAGCAACCAATCTTTAGCTTTTCCTCTCAAAGAAAAAGGAAACAACTTGAGCTTAATAATATCACTATCAACATCCTTATATTTCTGCATCTCACATAGCTCAACAAAATTGTTGAGATGAGCTGCAGCATCTTCAGTACTAGCACCAGAGAATTGCTCTTTCATAACAAGGTTCAAGAAAGCAGGCTTAATCTCATAAAAGTTTGCAGCAGTAGCAGGTGCTGCAATAGGAGTGCAGATAAAATCACTATTGTTTGTGCTAGTGAAGTCACACAACTTGGTGTTTTCAGGATTGGCCATTTCAGCAAAACGAAAGTAAACAAGTAAAAACAGCTACCAAGGATTCTAATTTTTTTTGGGTTTTTGATATAAAAACGATGCAGGTAAAATAAATAAAGTAAAGCAAAACAATAACAAAGTAAAGGATGTGTGTGCGAAAAACTCCCCTCGCAGAAGCCTTCTCTTCCTCCCCGGCAACGGCGCCAGAAAAGAAGCTGCTACTCGGTGATGGCGCCAGAAAAGAGCTGGTGGCGCGTAGTTGACGTGGAGCAGTAAGTCCTTGTGCGTGGTGAATGACCAGCCCATTGGGAACCCCAAGAGGAAGGTATGATGAGTGTAGCGGCTAGTTTTCCCTCAGTTAAGATACCAAGGTTTATCGATCAGGACAGGAGAGACGGCGATGACTGAAGGTGATATGGAACCTGCACACACACAACCAAGTACTTTGTTCCCAACTTACGATGAGGTTGTCAATCTCACCGGTTTGCTTGAAACAAAGATTATGAGCGTATCGAGTGGAAAACAGTAATAAAATGCGAGTAAAGTAAACAGTGCGAGTAAAGTAAACAGGTGATAGCAATATGATGTAAATAGGACCGGGGTCCACAGTTCACTAGTGGTGTCTCTCCATAGATAAAACATGCTGGGTAAACAAATTACAGTTGGGCAATTGATAGAATAAAGATAAACGTGATATGTCAAGAAGATCACTATGAGATTTACTCTGGGCATTACAACAAAATACATAGACCGCCATCCAACTGCATCTATGACTAATAATCCACCCCCGGGGATATCAATCCGAACACCCCAAAAGTATTAAGTTGCGAACAACAGATAATTGCATTAAGCAAAGTGTGTAATGTAAACAAAGCATATGCCCTTGAGCATATGAATGTTGTTTTCTCCCTAGTAGCAACAGCACATCTACCACCTTAGAGGTTTTTGTCACTCCCCCAGGTGAAATAGAGGCATGAACCCACTATCGAGCATAAATACCCCCTCTTGGAGTCACTAGCAACTACTCGGCCAAGATAGCTACTAACAACGGAGAGCATGCAAGATCATAAACAACATAGAGATAACAAAAGATATAATTCAGTACAGCAACTTAATCATAAACACCAATATTCATCGGATCCCAACAAACCAACATCAAAGAATTACATAACGGTGATCTCAATCATGTAGGGCAGCTCATGAGATCTAAACATGAAGCACATGGTGGAGAAGACAACCATCTAGCTACTGCTATGGACCCATAGTCCAAAGTAGACTACTCACTCACCGCTCCGGAGGCAAGCATGGCGATGAAGGAGACCTCCGGTGGCGATTCCCCTCTCCGGCAGGGTGCCGGGAAGAGCTTCTGGACCCTCCCGATCTTCAGGTCGACGGTGGCGGCGGATCGCGATGTGTTCTGGAAACCTGATCGGGTATTTAGGTTTTTTCTGTCGGGGGGTCTTTATAGGCGAAGGGACGATGTCAGAGGAGGGGCCAGGCGCCCTCACGTGGGCCCGGCGCGGCCAGGGGGCTGGCCGCGCCACCCACGTGTGTGGGGCCCTGGTGGCCCCCTCCGACACTTCTTCGGATCTCTGGAAGCTTCCGGGAAAATAAGACTTCAGGAACTTGTTTCGTCCAATTCCGAGAATATTTCCTGTTTATCACTTCTGAAACACAAAAACAGCAGAAAACAGGAAACTGGCACTGTGGCACTTGTTAATAGGTTAGTTCCGGAAAATGCATAAAAGTGCCACTAAGTGTAACGAAACAATAGGCAAATGGTGTAAAAACAAGCATGGAGCATCAAAAATTATAGATAGGTTTGAGACGTATCAACCCACTCATCATCGACACAGATGTTAAAATGGGTAGCAGAAAACCTTTTACTACATCACCGCCAAAATTTCTGCAACAGATTAATGGATAGAAACGTTATCCCTTTCTATTCTCCACTACTCTGATACGTGAATATAGGGACGTCCGTTCCTAGCAAGTCTTGATATGTCGATTTGGTGGGTGGAGTTCGTGCTTGACGATCCGACTACACGTGCGAAGCTCGTGCGCCAATGCAATCGCTAGGACAATCTCCGGGAGTTACTGATCTTGCGGATGCACGATCAGCCTGACCAGCGAGGGTCTTAATTCCTACCTGAAATCGAGAACAAGTAAGAACTAATACTGCAATCAAGATATTGCGGATGAAAGATGTATGCTTTATTCAAAAGGTGGGATTCCGAATAGGCGGTCTTCTTCTGGGCGATTGGCCTCAAAAGTCGAGCTCGTAGTTGCAGCAATGGCTAACTTTTAGTCTAAACAAAATCCGAGTTCTAATGACGGCTACGGGGGGTATTTGAGGATGAAAAGGTAGGGGTGCGACCAGCCATGGGTATGGTGGTCGAACGGAACCCTAACAGGCCTTTTCTCCTCAAATTCGGACTCCTAAAAGTGGCTGTCTTATTTGCTGCGAAAATTACATGGGCCTGGCCCAAAAATAAAAGTGACGCAGCACCATATCTATCTTAGGACGAATTTATGAAGTAGTTCTTTGTATATTTCGTCCAAGTCTTCATCCTTCATTACAGTGGCTTCAAAGTTCTGAAATCTCCACTCGTGGCATCTTCTTCAATCCTCAAACGCTTGCTGTCATCTCCATGCATGATCATGCTCCAATGCTTGTCCCTCTCATCCATGCTAGGTCCATCATTCCTAAGAGTAACAAACATATCTGATTTAGGCAGCATCATATTCTCATGTATGTGAGAAAGAGTTCCAAGAAACGAAAGTACCTGATAGTTAAGTTGCTTGGCACGAGCTCGAGTGATGGGTCCTTGTATGTGTTCCGCTGTAGGTGCAGCGGTTGTATCAATAGATCTCCTCATCATGCTCCCCTTCTTGAATTGAAGTCGTCCTCGACGCAACCTCATCTTCTTCACCGAAGTAAGGTTTTAAATCTGCAATGTTAAATGTAGGACTTACCGTACCAAAATCTGCAGGAAGCTCATGTTTATATGCATTATCATTGATTTTCTCTATCACCTTAAAAGGACCATCAGCACGTGGCATTAACTTAGACTTGCGCAAATCAGGAAAACGATCTTTGCGCAAATGCAACCAAACAAGATCACCAACCTCAGACACAACATGCTTTCGTCCCCTATCCCCAGCAACTTTATACTTAACATTCATGCATTCTATGTTGTCTTTAGTAGTTGCATGCAATTTTAAAATCAATTCAGCACGTTGTGTAGCATCGAAATTATTTTGCACTGAAGATGGTAAAGGCAACAAATCAATAGGTGCACGTGGAACAAAACCATAGACAATATGAAAAGGGCTCATCTTTGTGGTAGAATGCAGCGAACGATTATAAGCAAATTCAATATGAGGCAAACACTCTTCCCACAATTTTAAGTTCTTCTTTAAAACAGCCCGCAACATGGTAGATAAAGTTCTATTAACTACTTCAGTTTGTCCATCAGTTTGGGGATGACATGTAGTACTAAACAGCAATTTAGTCCCCAACTTAGCCCATAAATATCTCCAAAAGTGGCTAAGAAATTTAGTATCACGATCAGAAACAATAGTATTTGGCACACCATGCAAACGAACGATATCACGAAAAAACAATTCAGCAATGTGCGCAGCATCATCGGTCTTGTGACAAGGAATAAAGTGTGTCATCTTAGAAAACCGATCAAAAAAAAAGTCAAATCCGCATCCAAGTCGGGTTGACCCGTTCCTACTAGTCCAGTCCGAATTCAGTCCGAATTGGACAGTTTCGTCAGTTTTTGACGGTTTTCGACAGCAAATTTCAACTGGCCATAACTTTTGCATACGAACTCCGTTTTCGACGTGCGACCACTCAAAATGCTCAGCACGAAAAGATCTATGTAACCGACACTCAGAACTCCCAAAAAGGTCGGGAAGGCCGAGTTTTTGCCCTCTGAAGTTTTGGACCCGAAAATTCCCGCAGATCTTCACTTATATCTTGCTTTGGAGCTATTTCTTTCTGCTTCTTGTGCCACGCCGTGACTTTCTTAGTGTTCTCGGCTCACGTCTCTAGCACGGTATAGCCTAGGACCAGCACAGTACAGTGGTTGAGCATTCTTTCAACATTGCATTACTGTTTTGATATTTGCTGTGTTTTTGCTACCATATAAGCCTTCCTACAGCTCCACATATTTCTGCACGTGCTTTGTATCGACACCTGGTAATCGCTTTGTGCAATTTTGGGAGTCGCTGCTCTTTGCTGGTTGCATATCACCTTCCTCCTGTTTGGTAAGAACTTATAAGAGCTTTGTATACCGCTTGACGGATTACGCGTGATTCCACCATATTCCGTAGTGCGTAGGTATATATATTTGTGCTTGCTTCTCCGCTAACCATGACAGGAACCACGAAGGATGATGTTGATCCGGAGAAGATGACTAATGCAGAGTTGCATGCCCACTTCACTCGGCTGTTGGTAGGGCGTGCACAAGATGTGGACACATGCTTGGGTGATGTTGATTCCAAGCTTTTTGATGCGATGGACAAGATGGATGGTCTTGAGGCATCCTTCAACACCAAGCTCGACGCCCGGTTCCAGGAAGTCCTGGCCCGTTTACCACCACTGCCACAGCCGGGCATCCCTGTACCACGTGCTCGCCGCATTCCTCTCATACCGCCATCTGCGGGTACTGTTACAGCCGCGGCAGCTGCTGCGGCCGCTACAGAGGCGGCCACCCAGGATGGATATGCTGCTGATGAGGGGGAAAACGAGTTCGAAGATGAAAACGAGCTCGACGAGGATGAGGTCCAACAACCTGCACCTGGCCGTCCGCGGCAATACAACCGCAACGCTCGTCCACCTCCGCGTCCGGTACGTGATGATGACCATGTGGCTAAGCTAAAATTAAATATTCCGCCATTTGAGGGTAGATATAATCCTGATGCATATCTCACTTGGGAGTTAGAAGTAGAGCAACGTTTTGCATGTTTACGCTAACCTGAGCATTTGCGTGTTAGTGCTGCTACATGTGAATTTACAGATTTTGCTTCTATCTGGTGGTCTGAACATTATCGAGTCAATCATGCTAATATTCCTGCTACTTGGCTTGGTCTAAAACATGCCATGCGGACGGATGGCTAACACTAATTCCACCACATAGGTAAACCATCTTCAGCTAGCTACAGAGGTATGTATCAATATTTGAGGGTTAATTCGTATAGTTTTTATTCCCGCTTGTAAGTCAGGATTTACTCCATATTGTAGTTTGAACTTAACCATTGATCGATGGATGCGGGCGGAGGAGCGGGTAAGAAGCGCACTTTCGCCGGAGAGGGCTCTTCCAAAGGAGTTAGCCAAGATGACAAGGTACTACACACGACTGTATTTTTTTCAAAATATGTTAGTACTACGTATAAACGTATAAAAGGAACATTTCTTGATTTGAAACGCATGTTGTATCATATGTCAGAAGCTGAAGGTTGTAGAGGTGGAGGATGTGCAAGAAGATTCTGATCCGGAACCTGAATCTGACGCGGATCCGTATGGTTCTCTCGATGGAGGAAGTCCAAGAAATTTTTCAGGGGATGAAGGGAACAAAAAAGGTGATGGCGAAGACGATGACCCTGAAGACGATGACCCTGAGCCGCGATCACCAAATATTGATATCAAATCCGCAAAGAGAGCTAGGATCTCCCGTATAGTCATCTATCAGCTAAGGGTGACATATGGTGTTTGACAGACTAAGATCCTGGAAGCCATTGTAACACCGAACCTACAACCAGCAGGTTATGTGGTTGCGTGTGTTCTATTCAGCAAGATGTGGGATGCCAGGTGGCGGATCATCCAATCTCACCAAAATGGTGACGATGGCTATATTTACATCAAGATGCGAAACCGAGATCTGGTGAGGTTCCATGGAAAGATGTATGAATAGGATAGTGCACGTGTGACCTTTTGTATGGTGCATACAATTTTACCGATTATTCCCACTGACCCCATGGATCAACACCATGCCGTCAAGATATAGCTCCCGCTTCGATGATCACATCGCATTTCTACTGTTAGAATAATTATTATTTTTAAATTTTATTTACTTATCTAAATTTGTTTGAGGTCTACATTAGTTTGAGGTAGCGCCCCTCACTTCTGTAAGGGAGCCCCTAATTTTAATGCTTTTTCGTGAAAACTCCCCTATGGCATGTATTATGGTCCTATTAATCAGGTCATAAAATAAGACAATTTGGGCTGATTATGTATGTTTCTGTTTTATAAGAATAAGTTATGCTCATTCGAAAGCAAGTCTAATATAAATAAGGCTTCTGTTCTATTCTGCCACGCTCGTGGAACCACTCGTCATCGACACAGCTGTTGCAACGAGTCAGCCGCCGTCGACGCCGTCTGGTTAGCTGCCGCGTGGCAACGTGGGCTCCCCGCCCACCTCTTTGCCTTGCCTCCACTCCCCTGGCCCACCATTTCTCCCAAATCCAAACTCCCCTGCCTCTAACGCGCTGCAAAAAAACCCTCTCCTAGCAGCTCCGGCGACGAAATCCCCTGCGCGGCGCCGTAATCCAGTCCCCGGAGAAGACCGCCCTCTCTCTTCCGCTGCAGGTAGGCTGGTAAGTGCCGCTCGATTCCTAGTCCCCGGAGAAGACCGTCCGCTCTCCTCTCGCTTCCAAGGGAACCTTGCCGGCGTTCTTCCTAGATTGCCGGCGGTGAGCCTCGAGCACGTACGGTGATTTTAAGTCACCTCCCTATTATTCTTCGCTCTGTCATGTACTCGATCTACGAGCATCTCCACTCGCCCCGCCACCACCCCCCTAAATGCATGGCTCGCCACGTGGCCCACTGTCAGCGGCACGACCGATGCTTCGTCGTCTCCACTCGTCTCGTCTCCCGCACCCAGTAATGGCGCTGCAAACGGAAACAACTTGCAGCGGGGCAGCGAGCCGTCGCGTCGCAGCGCGCGTCGGCGGGAAATGAATGCCATGTCACGCGTTTCCCACTTCTTCTCCTTCGTTTCCCTGGCCCGTTTCCGGCTATAAATAGCTCATCGCCTCGACGGTAGGTTCACATCCTCCAACCGCCGATAGAAAATTCCTCGCCGCCTCTTGACAACATACGCCATGCTCCCTCGAGGCGGTTCTGGCGCGCCACTAGCACCACCGCCCCCACCTCCACCACCGCCGCCGCCGCAGGGCCCTGCACCACCACAGGGCGAGGAGGAGGACTCCAACGACGAGGAGTTACTCGCCGAGCTGCCGACGGACGCGGAGGCGGAGGAGGCCGCCGCGGAATAGAGAGTGATCGTAGCGTCGTTCAAGACGCAGCGCCGCAACCTGGCGATGCAGGAGCTAATGGCCGCCGAGAGGAGGGCGGCAGCGGCAAGGCTGGTGGAGGACCATGCTGCCGCCCGCGCCAACGCCCACCGCCACAACATCGAAGCGGCGAGGGCTGTGATGGCGGAGGCTGAGAGAGGCCTCTTCCGGGCGGACGTGGCCGGAGGGCTCACGGAGGTGGCGGCGGAGCGCCAGTGCCATGAGCATCAGTACCCTCTCCCCTCCTTCAACGCATCGGCGCAGCGAGCACACGAGCGCCGCCAGCGCATGGCGGAGGAGAACCGTCGCCGCCTGATGACCCACAAGTATAGGGGATCGCAACAGTCTTCGAGGGAAGTATTACCCAAATTTATTGATTCGACACAAGGGGAGCCAAAGAATATATGTAAGCCTTAACAGATGAGTTGTCAATTCAGCTGCACCTGGAAACAGTCTCGCTCGCAGTGGTTTATCAGTAGCAACAGTTTTATAGTGATGACAGTAATGAAATAGTAACGGCAGTAGTAAAATAGCAGCAGTAAAAGTAGCAGTTGTAAACAGTAGGAACAAATACTGTAGGCATAGGGATGGATTATGGGCGTTGCATGGATAAGATAATTCATGAAATCAATGAGACATGGGCATTGCAGATAAATAATGATAAAGCATCCTAGTACAAACAATCATAGGCATGTGTTCCGTATATAGTCGTACGTGCTCACAAGGAGAAACTTGCACGACATCTTTTGTCCTACCAGCCTGTTGCAGCAGGGCCTCAAGGGAAACTACTGGTAATTAAGGTACTCCTTTTAATAAAGTACCGGAGCAAAGCATTAGCACTCGGTGAAAACATGTGATCCTCACATCATAGCCACCCCCTCCGGTTATCCCAATTTCTGTCACTTTGGGGCCTCGGGTTCCGGACAACAATATGTGCATACAACTTGTAGGTAAGACCATAAACAACAAGTATCATCATAGAAATAATAACATGTTCAGATCTGAAATCATGGCACTCGGGCCCAAAGTGACAAGCATTAAGCACAACAAGTTGCAACAATGTCATAGGCACTAAATAAAGATACTAGGCACTATGCCCTATCAATCTCATATCAAATTACATGAACAATCTCATCCAATCCCTACCATCCCCTCACCTACAGCGGGGGAATTACTCACACATGGATGGGGGAGTCATGGATGGTCGATGGAGGAGCATCGGTGGTGATGGTGATGAAGATCTCCTCTGAGTCCCCGTCCCGGCAGGGTTCCAGAACGGAGTTTCTGGTTCCGAATCGCGGTTTCTGATGGCGGCGGCGCAGCAGAAGTCTATCTGGGAAAAACGTCGTCTCCCTGATATTATGTCGTCAGGGGGTATATGTACGCGAGAGAGGAGGTCGAGAGGGGACCTGGGGCCCCCTCACGCAGGGGTGGCGCGGCCAGGGCTAGGCCGCGCCACCACTGTGTGACGGCCCCTCGAGCCCCTTCTCCCTCCGGTCTTCTGGCTCCGTGGGTCTTCTGGTGAAATAGGATTTTTCATGATTTTTCCCGAATTTTTACTGGAAGTTGAATTTCTGCACAAAAACGAGACACCAGAGCAATTCTGCTGAAAACAGCGTCAGTCCGTGTTAGTTGTATTCAAAACACACAAATTAGAGGAGAAACAATAGCAAAAGTGTTCGAGAAAGTAGATACGTTTTGGACGTATCAACTCCCCCCAAGCTTAGCTATTTGCTTGTCCTCAAGCAATTCAGTTAACAACTGAGAGCGATAAAAGAAACTTTCACGAACACATTTGCCCATATGATGTATATATACTAACTATGTGATCAAGTACTCAGGCAATTCATAATAAGAAATATGTAACTAATGTCACCTCATAGTCAAGCAAGCTATGAAAGAATGCCAATGCACTAATAACAAGTAACATGTGCATGAGAAGCTACAAGATTGTAAAATGCATAAATGATATGAAAGAGTGGTATCCCGCTTGCCTTTATTTGTAGAGCAAAACATAAATGCCAAGGCACCTCTGAAGTCCAAGGGAAGACTAGAAATAGAAATATCAAAGATACAAGCATCAAAGTTATACCACAATTAACCGTGTTCTGGGACAAGCACATTACACTAAGAATAACAGCTATGCTCTCAAGAAGTGCTTAAAGTTAGAAGATGGTGACACAACATAAAAGTAAACGAATGGCCCTTCGCAGAGGGAAGCAGGGATTTAACATGTGCTAGAGCTTTTCATTTGTAAAACAGAGATAAAAGTTTCTTTTGAGAGGTGGTTGTTCAATGTCAACGACTAGCAATGGGGACTTACTATCTTCCATAATAAACAAGTGAGAGCGGTTCCGAGTTCTTTGAAATTTGGCACATTGGTGCTCTTTTATAAAGCTTTGGCACTCCTCCCCACCTTTTTCCTTTCTCAAACCATGGCTAACCGATTCCATCGGGTGCCCACCAACTTTCACATTCCTTTGGAGGAGTGCCTTTTTTCTTTTCTTTAAAAATTAAGATTATAATGGTCTGACCAGCTCCCTTGCAAAATTAATGACGAGCAGATGAAGCTGCCTAGTCGAGGGGTACTTAATTTAATATGGAAGATAGCAATTCCGACCACTACGTACCCATGAGCTAAAAACAGTGGCACAAAATGAGAAGTAGTTGAAAGTTTTGAAAGGTAGCACATGAAAATTTACTTGGAATGGCTTACAAATACCATGCATAGGAATTTATAGTGGACTCTTTGGAAGACTTGGTTTTTGGTAATTGGATGCACGAGTAGAGCTCATACTCAGTACAAGTGAAGGCTAGCAAAAGACTGGGAAGCGACAATCGAGAGAGCAATAACTATCATAATCATGCTTGCGACAAAACAAAATTAATATAGGCATAAAAATGATACAAGAACTCTGAGGCAAATTAGATCATCGAGGCTTAATTGACTTTTTAGTTCAGTCATATGCATGCTTGAGCATGTGCCAAGTCGATTCAAATGAAGCTTTCAGAGGTGGATACCACAATATCATACCATACTATGAATAAAACAATGCATGCAAGCGTCTATATGACATGCTACAGGCTAATAGTAAATTGAAACTAATCATATGAGAGCAAGAACTACAAAGCATCCATTAGATGACATATACCCCACATGAACCGACTAAGCATGTCCACATAGATGAGTATATGTACAAAAATGAAAACAAATAGAGTTCATACCAGCCTCTCACCACATCTCGGATTGTCATATGTCGTCATTATTGCTCTTCACTTGTGTGGTTTGAATAATATAAAGTGAATACCAAGCTCCAATGGAGTAACGGGAGACTGAACTCTGCAACAAACTTTACAAAACCGAAGAAGAACAACAAATATTTTTGTGTTTTCGATTTTTGAAACAAAAGCATAAGGAAATAGCAAACAAAGCAAAATATTTTTGGATTTTTCAAATAGCAAACCGAAAATAGCAAGTAAAGCAAACCAAAGGTAGAAAACCAAAGAACCAAATAGAGAGAAACAACGGAAATATTTTTGGTCTTTTTGTGTTTTGGAAAAGCGGAAGTAAGAACTTAAAACAATAAAGAAAGTAAAACATGGATATACAAAGGTCCGACAAAATATGATATGTAGATGAGTGAATCGTCGGCGTACCTCCCCCCAAGCTTAGGCTTTTGGCCTGAGTGGAGATCAATCCCAACTCGGCCAACTCGGCCATGAGGTGGCGCCTTCGTGGTGTGACGAAGAAGCACCATCATCCTGATAAGAGTTCGAGGATGCCCCGGAGTGATACGTGGTGAAGTGATAGGGCGGCTCCTCCTCTTCCTCCTGGACCACCATGCCGTGTTGGATATTGAAACCAAGCAGCCTAAGCTGATCGTCCAACTCCACCTTCGTGCGCGACCATGGCCTCATATGAATGCTGAACAAGTTAGGCTGAGGCAAGGGAATTTCCCTTTCCTCTCCATCAATGAATAACATCCTGTAAACTAATTTCCCTGCACATGAGTTAGCAGTAACAAAGTGATGGAGTTTCATAGCAGCAAGATCAAGCCTCTGTGGAACCAACAATACATCATTAGGAGCAATAGAAAGTCCTAGCTCAGCAGCAATGCGCGCGGCAATAATACCTCCATAAATAGGTCCCCTAGCGGCTAGGCGACGAGCAATAACAGCACCGAGGTTATACTTCCTACCAACATCAAGAGCGGTAGCTAGAAAAGCTAAATGATAGTTGGAGATATTGCTAGTGTTTTCTCTACCAAGTACACTAGTTGCAAGATAGTAAGTAAAATATCTAATAGCTGGGAGCTGAATATTTCTTATCTTGCCACGCTGTGTGTTGCGGTCGTCATCATTGGTCACCCCTCGGTAAAGCTCCAACAAATCAGCGGGGTGATTTTGTATCTTCTTGGCCGTTCCAAACATGGGAATACCTAAAATAGAACAAAACCTCCCCAAAGACATGGTGATAGACTTATCATAAATCTTAAATGCAACGGAAGGGTTGTAATGAGAGTTAATAAATTTAAAACTTTCAACGAAAATCTTTGTAAGCAAAGCATATTGGTCTCTTTCATCTGCCACGTAATCTGCCAATACAACCCTGTTAATAAGAAGCAAGAAATCATCAAGAATCCCTGCATCACTCAAGAAGTTAAAATAAGGGAAGGAGGATGGATGTGCATCTCCATTGTCCCCTTCAGGGTTTGGTGACATGAGATCCTCATTATAAGATATCCTATATTGAGCAGTGGATCTTGAGGGCCTTGATGACCTTGGTGCATCACTTTCAAACACTTCTCCATATGTGAAGTTGGCCATCTCCCTTCTCTGAAATTTTTCAACAAACTCATAAAAAGTGATTTAAAGACAAGCAAGTGTAGGAAACTACTATGGTGAGTTACTAGAGAGCTATCATGCATCAAAATATCAATTCTAAACAAGAGAACAAGCATGCATACTCATTTATACTGTCACCTACAATGCTAAAATACTCAAGATATACTTCACCAAAAGAAAATCTACTTGGACAAGTGGAGGAGTCACATACCGGAGAGCAAATGATCCAAATTTCAGCAGAAATGTTGGGCTGAACAAGGAGATCGAGAAATCCAGGTGAAGAACAGCAAGAACTCGAGCTTGAGCAAATGGGGAGGTGTTTTTCGGGAGAGAGAAAGAGCAGGGGAAGAAGAGATGAGTGAGGTGCCTGGTGGGGCCCCCTCACACCTGGGTGGCGCGGCCAAGGCTGGGCCGCGCCACCTGTGTGTGAGGTGGCGTGGCTGCCCCACCTGGTGCCTCCCAGGTGTCTCTCTGCCCCATTTTTGACATAAAAATTTATAAAGAATTTTCTGGAATTTTTTGAGAAACTTTATTTTCGAGGATTTTTCAGAAATTGGCATATCGATAAAACTCAGAAAAACGAGGATGAAAAGATTTCAAGTAAATCAAAACTAAGCATGCAGCAGCTCTGAGATACTCTTAATCAAGCAACTTAACTGAAGGAATAAAATTTGATAAAAGTAAATACAAGTGAGGTGGAGTGGATGCGGTGAAAACGAAGTTTCTATCATATAAAATCACTTTGTTAACAAGGTTGACCAAGTCTTGTTATCAAACTAACTTTTTATGCGGAGAAACTTTGCATATCACTTAATGCTTATGTTACCTCAACTTTGATAGGTACAGTCCCAACCATAACAATTTGACATTCTTCTTTGGGCTTTCGCTCTGAACAAATAATTTGACCAACTTTGATGGTCTCAACATGCTTGATTGTATTTAGAGCATTCTTCCTATCAATCTTCTTGGGAAAATATACCGTATATTCTTTATCATTAACATTAAAAGAGACTTTTCCTTGATTGCAATTGATAACAGCTCCTGCAGTGTTTAGAAAAGGTCTCCCAAGAATAATAGACATATTATCATCTTCGGGCATTTCCAACACAACAAAATCAGTTAATATTAAACAACTGTTAGCAACTTGAACAGGAACATTCTCACATATACCAATAGGAATAGTAGTAGACTTATCAGCCATCTGCAAAGATATATCAGTTGATACCAATTTTTCTAAATCAAGTCTCTTATAAAGGGAAAAAGGCATGACACTAACTCCAGCTCCCAAATCACATAACGCAGTTCTAACATAGTTATTTTTAATGGAGCAAGGAATAGTTGGTATACCTGGATCTCCAAGCTTCTCTGGAACTTTACCATCAAAAGAATAATTAGCAAGTAAAGTGGAAATTTCCTCACTAGGAATTTTCCTTTTGTTAGTGACAATATCTTTCATATACTTTGCATAAGGAGGCATTCTAATAGCATCAGTCAAAGGAATTTGCAAAAATAAAGGTCTCATCCATTCACAAAACCTGTTGTAGTGTTCTTATTCCTTAGACTTGTGTTTCTTACCAGGAAAAGGCATTGGTTTCTGTACCCAAGGTTCTCTCTCCTTACCATGCTTGTTGGCAATGAAGTCTTCTTTGGTGTACTTTGCATTCTTATCAATCTTTTCTGGTTCTTCTTCAACTTCTTCTTTATCTTCTTCTTTATCGGAAGCATCTCCTGGTTCAGTTTCAGCATCAGAAATAGAAACACTGTTAGGATCTTTACCTGCATCAGAGGATTCTGCGGTTGTTTTATGCTTCTTCTTCTTCTTCTTAGAAAGAATTTCATCATTTGAAGTGCGTTGAGAATCTTGCTCAACCCTCTTAGGATGTCCTTCAGGATATAATGGGTCTTGAGTAGCAGCACCACTTCTTGTGCGTATTTCACATGCTTGCTTCTCTCTTGCAGCATTAACTAGCAAATCTTTTTGCACCTTGGTAAGCTGATCAATTTGTGTTTGAACCATTTGAAAATGTTTAGCAAGTATCTTCACATCATTGGCGGTTCTCTCCACAATATCCTGCAACTTGTTAATAGCTCTAGAATTTTCTAACAAATGATTATGCACCATTCTATTAAAATTTTCTTGCTTAACAATAAAGTTATCAAACTCATCTAAGCATTGATCAGGAGGTTTAGTATAAGGAATATCTCTTTCATCGAAGCGTTGGAGAGAGTGTACCTCAATAGTAGATGAGCGAAGAATTGGCTTACATAATTCTTCAATAGGAGGTAAATTTTTAACATCTTCGGCCTTAATACCTTTCTCCTTAAGAGATTTCTTCGCCTCCTTCATAACTTCATCATTTAATTCAATCATCCCTCTCTTCTTCGGCGTAGGCTCTATAGATGGCGCAGGAGTTGGTGCTGGTGTTGGCTCAACTAAAGTCCAATCATCATGATTCCGGCTTATTTTAGCCATTAACTCCTCTGCTTCAGCCGGAGTTCTTTCCCTGAAAACACAACCAGCACAACTATCCAAATATGACTTAGATTCATCTGTTAGTCCATTATAAAATATATCAAGGAGTTCATTTTTAGGCAATGGTTCTTTAGGCAAAGCTCTAATCAAAGAACAAAACCTTGTCCAAGATTCAGGCAACATCTCTCCTTTTCCCTGTTCAAAATCAAAGATTTTCTGCACAGCAGCATGTTGAGCACTAGCGGGAAAATATTTCTGAAAGAAAGCATTAACCAAAGCAATAGGACTAGTAAGAGATCCAGGAGACAAGCTATTAAACCAAATTTTAGCAGCATCTTTCAATGAAAAAGGAAAAATCTTAGCAACAAAGTAAGTGCGGAGCTTAATATCATCAGAAAACAAATTACTCAAAGTAGAAAGCTCATTCATGTGCTCCATAGCACTCTCATCTTTAGTACCACAAAAAGGAGTTTTTTCAACAATAGATATGTAAGATAAATCCAAAGAGAAATCATAATCCTTGTCTCTAATATTTATGGGAGAAGCAGCAAACTTAGGATCAGGAGACAAATTATATCTAACAGAGCGTCTGGCAAGAAGTTCTTTAACATTACCTGCATTACGAGCAGCCCGTGCTTCTGCAATAAAATCATCATTAAGCTCAATATAAGCATCATCATCATAATCATCACTAGGACATTCCCTAGACTCAGGTGAACTAACAGGTGTAACAGTGGTGTTTCCCAACTTAGCTCTAGCAATAGTAGCATCTAAAAAGGAACCTAGTGAACCACTCTCATCAAGCACAGTAGAAGCATCATCTAAATTATCAGTAGCATTTTCAATCTCAGCAGAAGTTGTAGCAGTAACGTGTGGGTGTGGTGGTGTAAGCAACTTACTCATAACAGAAGGTGAATCAAGAGCAACAGAGGTGTTGAGAGTAGTACCTCTTCTTGTAGTGGATGGCAATATAGGAACTTTTCCATCACGAGGTTTACCCATGATGAAAGGATTGCAGCGAACAATATGAATACCAAGTGAACTTACAGATAAAGCTATGGTCCCCGGCAACGGCGCCAGAAAATAGTCTTGATGACCCACAAGTATAGGGGATCGCAACAGTCTTCGAGGGAAGTATTACCCAAATTTATTGATTCGACACAAGGGGAGCCAAAGAATATATGTAAGCCTTAACAGATGAGTTGTCAATTCAGCTGCACCTGGAAACAGTCTCGCTCGCAGTGGTTTATCAGTAGCAACAGTTTTATAGTGATGACAGTAATGAAACAGTAACGGCAGTAGTAAAATAGCAGCAGTAAAAGTAGCAGTTGTAAATAGTAGGAACAAATACTGTAGGCATAGGGATGGATTATGGACGTTGCATGGATAAGATAATTCATGAAATCAATGAGACATGGGCATTGCAGATAAATAATGATAAAGCATCCTAGTACAAACAATCATAGGCATGTGTTCCGTATATAGTCGTACGTGCTCACAAGGAGAAACTTGCACGACATCTTTTGTCCTACCAGCCTGTTGCAGCAGGGCCTCAAGGGAAACTACTGGTAATTAAGGTACTCCTTTTAATAAAGTACCGGAGCAAAGCATTAGCACTCGGTGAACACATGTGATCCTCACATCATAGCCATCCCCTCCGGTTATCCCAATTTCTGTCACTTTGGGGCCTCGGGTTCCGGACAACAATATGTGCATACAACTTGTAGGTAAGACCATAAACAACAAGTATCATCATAGAAATAATAACATGTTCAGATCTGAAATCATGGCACTCGGGCCCAAAGTGACAAGCATTAAGCACAACAAGTTGCAACAATGTCATAGGCACTAAATAAAGATACTAGGCACTATGCCCTATCAATCTCATACCAAATTACATGAACAATCTCATCCAATCCCTACCATCCCCTCACCTACAGCGGGGGAATTACTCACACATGGATGTGGGAGTCATGGATGGTCGATGGAGGAGCGTTGGTGGTGATGGTGATGAAGATCTCCTCCGAGTCCCCGTCCCGGCAGGGTGCCAGAACGGAGTTTCTGGTTCCAAATCGCGGTTTCTGATGGCAGCGGCGCAACGGAAGTCTATCTGGGAAAAACGCCGTCTCCCTGATATTATGTTGTCAGGGGGTATATGTACGCGAGAGAGGAGGTCGAGAGGGGACCTGGGGCCCCCTCACGCAGGGGTGGCGCGGCCAGGGCTGGGCCGCGCCACCACTGTGTGACGGCCCCTCGAGCCCCTTCTCCCTCCAGTCTTCTGGCTCCGTGGGTCTTCTGGTGAAATAGGATTTTCATGATTTTTCCCGAATTTTTACTGGAAGTTGAATTTCTGCACAAAAACGAGACACCAGAGCAATTCTGCTGAAAACAGCGTCAGTCCGTGTTAGTTGTATTCAAAACACACAAATTAGAGGAGAAACAATAGCAAAAGTGTTCGAGAAAGTAGATACGTTTTGGACGTATCACCGCCGCGGGATGGTTTCCGGCCGCCTGTCCGATGACGGAGCTGGGCCGTCCAACGCTTCACCGCCAGCACCATCGGCCGCATCGGTGAACTTCGCCGCCGGCGAGAACCGTCGCCGCCGTGGGATGGTTTCTGGCCGCCTGTCCGATGACGGAGCTGGGCCATCCAACTATTCACAGCTAGCACCATCGGCCGCATCGGTGAACTTCGCCGCCGGCGAGGACTCCAACGAAGACCACATCTTTTAGTCTATTTCATATTTCACCGTATTTATGTAAAAACCATCTAAATTTCAATGAAATTTATGTAGTATGCTGAATTTTGTCAAGTTTAAATTTTGGGATGGGCGGCATGGTTGGGGAACCTCTGTACGCACTCTATTATTGTAGGGTAGTTATCGCTGGATATGGTAGTAGATTTCACTTCATGCTGGATATGGAATGAGGTACTGTCATTGCAAATTGTAGTAGCACATACTGCAAATTTTAGCATAGTATATTATTCCAAGGAAATAGATGGTTGCACTAAATAGGTGCCCATTTCTTTCAGAAAAGCTTGCAAGTCTCCAAATGGACCCAACGATTGACCATATCGCCACTAAGGTGCAGGTTATACAAATTTCTATTTTTGGCAATGGTGTTTTTAGGTGCTACACAACATTGTAATAAGCACAATCTCTATTTTTAGGCTGATGCCTGTACTAGCCGGAAGAACCGTTCTGTTGATTATTTCAAGCTATTTAAAATCAAAAATTCTTATGCTATCAAGAAATGCAAGAAAGCCACAACCAATAGTGATTACCCTAAGACTATCGTCATCCGCAGAGGTGTGAATCTGTCTAACATGGGTCTGATGATCGTTTAAAACATTCTTATGGAGATAACGATCACTAAGTAGTGCATTTCTTTCTAGGTCCCAAGATAACTGGTGACTTGGAAATCGACAAGCACTGTGTGTTTGCAAGCAATATCGATCTCACTGGTCGCCAGATTGCCGATCTCAATGCAATGGTTGCTAAACTGAGGCCAACAGTTCCATACTATATCTGTGAGATGAAGAAGTCACATGTCCTCCGTGGGAAGGAAAAAATGGTAACCTGCTTGACTCTTTTAATCTTCTTATGCACATGAATCTGTGTTAAAAAACTGACTGTATTCTTGTACTCTAGTACTTTTCAGCAAAGTACAGCAACGCCCACCTCGCCCGCTATCTTCCACGCACCATTCCAACATATTGCGGTGAGCGAGATGGTTTCTATAATGTAAGCTTCACCCATCAGGGCAACGGTGTTGCCCAAATGACAGCAAACTGGCCTAAGGTTCTCCAAAAAGCATCGATAGAAGAAGGGAATGTGTGCATCTTCACCTTCTTGAATGTGGGGCAGGAGGCTATGTCTATTCATGTTGAAAAAATGAAGCCTATATGTTACGCAGTTGCTATCAGTTAGTTAATTATGTCATTATATTATTGTGTCACCTGGTAGTCTAAACCATATGCCAATATGTTGCGCAGGCTATGATTACTTGCATTCTTCTCTACATGCTTATACTCTATTTACTAATACCATCTTGTTATGATGAAGTGCCTTAACTTGTACATGATTTTATGAATTGAATTGTTTGTATTAACTGATTGCAACGTGTTGTGTTTTCTGTGATGCTCTGATGGTCAACATGTCTATAAATTAAGCTTAGTTGTATTCAAACGGAAACAAAATTGTCTGGTCTAGCGGCTAGACGGAATAGATAGATGGCATCTAAAATCTAGATAAGAGAATGCACAGCATAATAACATATAAAATAACATGTCATATAAGTTTTACAACTCAAGCCTTAATATATAGCATAAACCAGCCGATCAGAACTAGTACTAAAGCCTTAATATCTCGCATACAATTTGAGTTGGTGCAGATGCATACACCACCAGATTAGTAGTTCAAGTTAACACTTAACTAACTTACCTATCAGCACATTACTCAACAGATGGATAAACAGTACTTCCTTTTCATCTGGTTCAACCTCGAACACAGCCATGTCATTATCAGACATGCGTGAGGTGCTCACAAGCATGCTCCAGTTACTTGTAATCTGGGCACGACCATCCTTGCCCATCCGAAGCTTGACGTAATGCACATCCTGCTCAGTTTCACCTTCAGGTGCATACGGGTCATCAGCGCAGGTTGGCACCATAATATCTCATGCCTCCAGGTACTACCTGAGATAGAGCTGGCTAAACGGCTTCGAAAATACATGATATGATAGTATAGATACTAGGATGTCAATTGAGCAAACACGTTAATATTCACTGTGCACAACGAAATCTTACCATCTTTGACTTCCCTTTAGCTCTCAGAGACTTCTTGATAGAGCAGACATACAAAGGGATCACCGGATTATCACTATCAAGCCTCCGTGAGAGCAATTTGAGAAGGCCAATCCTTACATAAGACATTGGTACATCATTTCCGTAAACCATGTTATTTAGCTCCCAAGGTGCTAGGTCAAGAGCCACCCTTTTATACCCCTAACGATGGGACCTACATGAATTATTTCATGAATGAGATATATGTCCTATCTCTCAAATTCTATAACCAGACATGTATAAGTTATTACCATCATCTGTCAGCGCCGGTCCTAGATGGGTGTGGTAATAGTAAGTCCTGGGACTGTGCCCAATCACACAGTTCTCATCGTCGGAGGGACAGTCGTAGCATGCTTCACGATGTTGCATTGTAACCTGTAATTGTGTGAGGGACATTTCATTATCATTTTAAAACAGGAACATGACAATATAACCAATAGCATTACATAGCTTCCAATAGCAATTTAAAAGCTCCACCACGAGCATGTCCTAACTATGTACGATCATTGGAAACTGACCTCCATTTCAAAAGCATGTGGAAAAACTAGGTCAAACTCACGGTGCCATAAGCTCCCAAAAGCATGCCAATTTTGTGAAGAGTGTGCCTATGAATCCTTGGCATGCCCTGTTTGCTATTTTTCCAAGATACTACATCACATACCATGACTCCATGCGCTGGTTTTCCAATTATTTGATTTTATTTTTATTTCCTTTGCTCAATTTTGATTTCTAGGTCAAACTCACGGTGCCGTCACCCCACAACCCATCACATCTATATTCTTCGTCTAAATAACAAATTATAAATCACCAAAAAACATGATGTAGAATGCAATATTTGATATAGAAATCACCAAGAGCATGACATAGCTTTCAATTATCATTTAAAATTCATCTCAACAAGAACATGTCAATATATCCAGTAGCATTACATAGCTTCCAACAGTGATTTAAAAGCTCCACCAAGAGCATGTCCTAGATTTCCGCTTTTAGCATAATGGAGCAATGTTGTGTCCGAGATACAACCCAATTTAAACTGGAATAAGAGCACCCATTCAATCATTTTAAATCTAGCACCATATATTTTGGAAACAAACCGAAGCGAACAAAGACTAAAATACAATAGGTAACCAATGTTTTGGCAGGGCATGCAAGTTTGGGCAACATGCATAGCAACCATATGGTTCTGATTATAGAACAATCAAGCAGGCTCAGTGACCATATGAACCACTCCTTTTGCGAAATATCGATTTTGAAATTACTGAAATATCATTACAGAAGTAGAAATATTTTTGGAACATTTCCCTTGAACTAGGGCCGCCCCTTGAACTAGTACTAGATCGGAGCATTGGGCAATCCGTACGGGAAAACCCTACACTTACCTTGAGAAGGGATTCCTGCGTGCAGGACTCCGTGGAGGTCAAACGCCACCCGACCAGCGTTGGTTCGAGCAGTCGCTGTGGGTGGGGCGGCCAACCCCCAGCAGCCGCCGATTTGGGAGGAAGGAGACTGGAAATGTGATTTAGGGTTGAGGTCGCCAGGGGTGGAGGTATCTAGTACTTTACCCCATATAGCAATCCCAGTCTAACAGACAGTGGACCCAGAAAAATGAAGTAAAAACCCAAGTAGATAAACATGGACAGTCACTGTTATTTTATTTACGGGGCAGATTGATGTCTACGCACTTCTATTCTTGTAGACACTTGTTGGGCCTCCAAGTGCAGAGGTTTGTAGAACAGCAGCAAGTTTCCCTTAAGTGGATCACCCAAGGTTTATCGAACTCAGGGAGGTTAGAGGTCAAAGCTATTCCTCTCAAGCAACCCTGCAATTACGATACAGAAAGTCTCTTGTGTCCCCAACACACCCAATACACTTGTCAGATGTATAGGTGCACTAGTTCGGTGAAGAGATAGTGAAATACAAGTAGTAGTGATGATTATAAGTAGCAAACGTGATGTGAAATAAATATCGCTGCGAGCAAACAAGTAACAAAATAGCAAGTAAACGGTGTGCAATGCTTGGAAACAAGGCCTAGGGATCATACTTTCACTAGTGGACACACTCCCAACAATATAACATGATTGAACAAATAAACGACTTCTCTCCACTATGGTACTCTGAATTACTCTCCTATTGAATAACACTAATCATTGTGTAGTGGCTACAGAAGCACCCCTTAAAGTTCATCAAGTACTTGACAAACACCACTCATAGAGACATCCAAATCAGATCACAATTCAAGATAGAAATCATTGCGACTTAGACCAAGTACTAACACGGTGCACACACTGTCAACTTTACACCATGAAAGGAGGAATAGATCACTCAATACTATCATAGTAATAATTACTCTCATAATCCACAAGAGATCACGATCATAGCCTAAACCAAGTACCACCACGATGCACGCACTGTCACCGTTACACCATGGCAGGAGGAATAGATTACTTTAATAACATCACTAGAGTACACTATAATAATTAAGCATAGGAGTAGCATAATATCTGAATAATAACATCTACTTGTTCAACATGATACAAAGCTCACGATCACATAAAGATCATATCATGGGAGAGAGAGGTGAACCACATAGCTACCGGTAGAGCCCTCAGCCCCGGGGATGAACTACTCCCTCCTCATCATAGGAGACAGCAAGGTTGATGGAGATGGCGGTGAGGTCGATGGAGACGGCGGAGACGGCGATGGAGACCGATGGAGATGGCTCCGGGGGCACTTCCCCATCCCGGCAGGGTGCCGGAACAGAGACTTCTGTCCCCCGAAATTTGTCGACGGCGGTGGCAGAACTGCGGAACTATTTCTGGAAAATTGCCGACTCCCTTAGGGTTTTCCGTCCCGAGGCTTTATATAGGCGAAGGGGCGTCGTCAGAGGGCTGCCAGGGCCTCCTCACACAGGGGCGGCGCGGCTAGGGCCTGGGCCGCGCCAGCCCTGTGTGAGGGAGGCCTGTGGCCCCTCTCCTTCCTCTCTTCGGATGTCTGGATGCTCCCGGGAAAAATAAGACTTCTGGCTTTTGTTTCGTCCAATTCCGAGAATATTTCCTATGTATCACTTCTGAAACACAAAAATAGCAGAAAACAGGAAACTGGCACTGTGGCACTTTGTTAATAGGTTAGTTCCGGAAAATGCATAAAAGTGCCACTAAGTGTAACGAAACAATAGGCAAATGGTGTAAAAACAAGCATGGAACATCAAAAATTATAGATACGTTTGAGACGTATCAAGCATCCCCAAGCTTAACTCCTGCTCGTTCTCGAGTAGGTAAGTGATAACAAAAGAATAATTTTTGAGGTGACATGCACCTACACAAACTTGATCATATATGTAAGCATTGTGAGCTGGGATCATAAGAACTTAAAACATGGGCATGAAAGATATAATCTTTGACAATAAGAACTTAGCAACAATGTTATAACATGCAAATGAACACAAACAAAAGATCATGAAAATGAAACAATGAAAGTCAAACGTGTGTTCAAATCATAAGGAAAAACATACAAATGGTTTTCAGCTTGTCCTTCAAAGAGAGCAAAACATAAATGCATAGGACACCTTCAAGTTTAAGAGGGCGACTAGATACAAATAATTTGAGAACAAGTGAAACCATAGTCATGAATCAATCAATGATAACTTTGGGACAATGCACATTATACTCAGAATGACAACTATGCTCTCTTAACGGTGCATAAAGATAGAAGGTGGAGACTCAACATAAAAGTAAAAGAAAGGCCCTTCGCAGAGGGAAGCAGTGATTAAACATGTGCTAGAGCTTTTCATTTGTAAAACAGAGAGATAAAAATTGGTTTTGAGAGGTGGTTGTATTTGTCAACGACTGGCAATGGGGTTCTTACTATCTTCCATACAAAAATGAAGCAAGTTTTTGAGAGAGAGATTGGCACTTTTGTGCTCTTTTATAAAGCTAGGCACTCCTCCCCACCTTTTTTCATTTCTCAAACCATGGCTAACCGATTCCATCGGGTGCCCACCAACATTCACATTCCATGGAGGAGTGCCTTTTTTCTTTTCTTTTTTTCTTTTTTTTTTCTTTTTGGAATAAGCAATATGGAAGATAGCAAATCTGACCACTACGTTCCCATGAGCTGAAAACAGTGGCACAAAACAAGAAGTGTTTTGAAGGTTTTTTGAAAGGTAGCACATGAAAATTTACTTGGAATGGCTTACAAATACCATGCATAGGAATTTATAGTGGACACAATGGCAAACTTGGTTTTTGGGAGTTGGATGCACGAGTAGAGCTCATACTCAGTACAAGGCGAGGGCTAGCAAAAGACTGGGAGCGACCAACTAAGAGAGCAATAATGGCCATAATCATGCAAAGCGACAAAGCAACATTAAAAGAAGCATAAGATGGCATCAAAAGTCAAAAACTAAATGATCATAGAGGCTATTGGCGACTTTGTAAGAGTCTAACATGTGTGAGCATGCGCCAAGTCAACCCAAATAAAGCATCAAGGAGAAAACCAAAATAATGCTTCCAAACGATAAAAACAACGCATGATTTTTTCAAAGGCTCATTAAGCAATCTCAGTCATTTGAGACAAGTCATGCTACAGCAAAACCACTAAGCATACTATCAAAAAGACATCAAGCATGACATGCAAAAGCCTAAGCCGCAGTCTACACAAGCTCCTTCTTGTACCACTTTTTTGCATAAAGCTTTTTCTCTTTTCCAACACCATTCAAACTTTTTTAATCCAACTCTTTTGAGGAAAACCAACAAAGACCAGAGGCAAAAATACACCTTGATGAAAATATATAACAAGATCTGAACACAAATCAAGGCGAAAAATGCAAACTAAACCCAGTAGCAGAAAAAGAGAACACTCATTGAAACGATAAGAGTGAAAAATGGAGTGTTCTTGGCAAATGAAAAGCGAGTTCATCTCCTCCAAAAGAAACATGATGTGATCAAACCATTTATTGCAGAAAACTAAACTAAACTAATACTGAAAACTAAAACAACTGACGCTCCAAGAAAAAAACGCATAGTGCATGAAGCAATAAAAATATAGTGTTTTGAAAGGTGACCTGATTTTTGCCGATGAAGAAGGGGTGCCTCGGGGGCATCCCCAAGCTTTGACGCTTGTACTTATTGGATATTTCTTGGGGTGATGCATGGGCATCCCCAAGCTTGAGCTTTTGTCCATTCTTCATCTCATCTCATCATTCTCCAATCCCTACACTTGAAAACTTCCTTCATACAAAACTAAACACAAATCTATTAGCAACATTAGTGTAGCATAACATATAATCAACCTCTTTTTGCTTCAGGTTTCAACCCAAGACCACCACATATTAAGCATATACTACTATAGCAACTTCCCCAAAAGTTCCATAATCAAAATAACTCAAAAGAAAGCGATAAAGTGGCAAACACAAATATTGGCAGAAATCTGTCAAAACTGAACAGCTGACAAAGGTCGAATTTTTGAGGGGTTTTCTGTTGCTCAAATCAAAAAGTGTTCAACTAATGAAAGTTTGGATATAACCTGGGTCATATGCACAAGAAATGGCAGGTCCAAAAGATATACAGAGAATTTATACGAATTTTTACGGTGCAGCACCGAAAACAGTTTCAGGACAGCAACATCCCCAAATCTTTCCCTCACTCAAATTAGAGGCTTCTCTTGGCACAAAAACGAAATAAAAAGGATAAGGAGAGGTTATTACAGTAGTAATAACTTCCAAGACTCAAATAAAAGAAAAAGTACTGAAAATAAAACATTGGGTTATCTCCCAAGAGTGCTTTTCTTTAACGCCTTTGAGCTAGGCGCAGTAATTTGCAAAGATGCTCATGTGGGCGCCATATAAGAGCTTGAGGCAAAGGCGCCATATAGGAACTTAAAGCAATAGAGAGCATCAAAAAGCAAATGTGAAAGACATTTATATCTGAACCACTTCCTATGCTTAGGAATCTTGTAAGAAAATAAATCAACGAGGCACATAGTAGCAAGCATGGATAGATAAAACAAGTGCCACTTCAAGATTTGCAAAATAAAGAGGGGAAACTTAATATTGTTGAGATCCATCAAACCATGTTTCCCTCTCTTATAATAACTTGCAGTAGCATCATGAATAGAACTAACAATATAACTATCACATAAAGCATCCCTATCATGAGCCACATGCATAAAAGGATTAATACTCCCTACATGAACAATAGTAGTAGGAGCAGATTCAACAGAATAATTATTCTCATCACCATAATCATCATAAATAGGAGGCATATTGTAATCATAACTAATTTTCTCCTCAATAGTAGGTGAACTGAAAATATTATACCCATCATCACAAGCTAGAGAACTACTATTTCGCAAAGCATATTCTTCAAACATATCATCATAAGAAGGAACATCACATATGGGAGATAAAATATTATCAGAACAAACTTTCTCCACTAAAGTTGGGGAACTAAAAATATCATCCTTAACAAAACCAGCTTCTCCAAGCTTAGACTTTTCTATAGCATTAGCAATAACGGTGTTCAAAGCAATCATACTAACATCACTATTAGCATGCAAATTAAGCTCCAAAGGTTTTTCAATTTTCTCTTCAAACACTTCATATCTAAACTGTAGCGCCCCCGCCTTTTACTAAAGGCAGAACTCCTGTGTATCTGTGCCATTCCCTGGATCAGTAGGTAGCACCACAGTACAAATTAAGTAATCATTGCAATAGCATCAATATTACAACGTAAATCCAGTTACATAGGTCTTCAACCTTATGGGTACACAGCATAAAGCATAGTTGCAGTGAGTCTCCATTCTTCATCACGTGCCATAGGCAGACATGTTGGAATGTAGTCTCGAGATCCTACTCCTGGTTCCTTACTTGAAAATAAAACCTGCACGTTTGAATATGCAGCCCCAGAGGGGTCAGTACAATGATGTACTGGCAAATGACACTTATTTGGTGGCATTTTTGTGGAAAGACTATACTACATGACATTTGGCTGGTGGATCTCATAGGCTAATTTGCATAAAGCCAATTTTATCCTAAAATCATTTTTAATACTTTTATTAAACATTCAAGACTTTTAAAGGTCAAGATAACCCCCAAAGTCCACCACATACTTGAAAGGTATGTAGCTCTGGGGTGCCACTCAACAAAATTAGAATAACCCTCAGAGTTCACCACATACTGGAGGCATGTAGCTCTGAGGTGTTATTCAAAATAATTCAGGATAGCCCTCAGAGTCCACCACATCCTTGAAAGGTATGTAGCTCTGAGGTGCCCCTGTCCTAAGTGTTTCTAGACAAATTTTAATTTATTCAGAAACGGTGATGAGATTCTTCCGTACATTCCATGTCTAGAGACTCAATTGTCCATAACCGAGGACACGGCTAATCGATTAGATTTAAAACACCTTGCAAGGGTTGTGCACTTTCACCTTACGATTCATTTTATGCCCATACATAAAATGAAACGAGACCTTTTAGAGGAGAGGGCAACTAACTGGCAAGATCCGCTCCCAACCTATAATTATTCTACCACCAACTTCTTGCACAAAGTTACACTCCCACATCTAATCAGTCAAGACAGAGCCCATAATGTCATAAGGCTGCACTGGAAGTACACTAAGCATGGAAGACATAGCCATCTCTTTGTTCCTGGGTGGCCGACCACAAGTGTACGCCCAGGCAGCAACTACACAAAGTGTAGCCCCAGGTCGCCACTCAACACCACCGCCTTCATCAAACCAATCCACCCAGGTGTTTCATTTTAGTTGAAGTTCTTAACTTTTCACAAAACACTTTTCAGGTGGTCTTAGCATGGCATCAAAATTAACAAAGTATTTAGCATCCTATCAGGTGGGGTTTGAGGGATTGCTACACACTACTAGGATCTAAGCATTTGATAAAACAGTTGAGTAAAACACCTATCATGCATACTACAAGAGGTGAACATACTAATGCATAAGTAAAATGGGTAAGGGAGCATGTGTGTCACTTGCCTTTCTGAAGAACAAGACGCTTCCCTTCTCTCGACTAAGTACGTAACTCTTCGCAAAACTAGAGCATAAGAAATAGCATAACATAAACACACCATACAACTCAATCAAACGAATCAAATAATTGAAAGGGGTTGGTTCAACAATTTAGTTTTTATTGAGATGTTAAGATAAGAAGGATATGGTATAGGATCATGACTTGTGAGACATGAATCGAAGAGTTTAGTTGGGAGAGATCAATATGATTAGAGAGAGAATTGGACTAGGTAAAATATATAATTGATGAAGTTTTTATGCTTTATCAAAGCATATAAGAGTTTTAGGAACAACTCATGTGAAATAAATTACACAGGAGTCAATTTGTGCAACTGCAACACTATTGAGTAAATGTGACAACAATTACTCTTAAATAGCATCTATGCACTTAGGAAATAGGTTAGGTTTTAAGAATGCTTGAACTACTCAATTAGCACATTAGCAAGTTGAATAGTTCGATACATGTGAACAAAACTAAGTAGGCATTGGATTGGGTATGAATGATTGATATTTGAGGACATGGCACAAATGGTTCATTGATCATCATGGTGTATAACACATACTATGGTATGGGTTATAACAACACCACATTGACAAAATCTAGGTTTGAGATGAATTCATATTCTACTCAAGTAGCACAATTGCAATTTGAATATATATATGAATTAGACAAAATATAATGAGTGAGATCTTTATGCTTTATCAAAGCATATTGAATCTTGGAATATCTCATGTGGGTAAATCACATGAGGGACAAAGTAGTGCAATAGCCATACTATTGAATAAGTGTGATAACAATTATTCTTATATAGTATATATTACACTTAAGCTTAGGTTAGGATTCTTTTAACATTGAAGTACTCAATTGACTCAAATGCAAATTGAATAGTTCAATGCAAGGCTAAGATTGAGTAGACATAAATAAATGGCTATAGGTAAAGGATATGGTTTAGGAATGACTTATGTGAATAGATTCACAAAAGTATGGAATAATGCAACATAACACTATTGGATAAAGTGTGATAACACTTACTCAAAATAGTACATGTTACACATAGGCTTGGGGTCGAATAAGATTGGATGTTATTTAGTATGATGGTGATGGATAGGTATGATCATGAGCTATGGTAGTAAAATTGAATCAACACCACAATAGGAAAATAGAATTCTATGATTATGATGTATCACACTTTACTCAAATGACACAATTGAAATTTGAATATGCGTGAACTAGACAAGATAGGTCTAAGTAGATATGATCTTGATCAAGATGTTATTTAGATAACATTGATGACTAGGTATGAATATAAGATTTGCTATGGTAGAAGGAATTATTAATTGAAATAGAAATGGAATTTATCTATATAGGAACTACTCAAATTCTCATATTAGAATTTGAATAATTGTGAAGTGATTCAAGAAATTATGGGAGTGATGCTACTGGATAGCTTGCAGTAATACAAAGTCACTGCAATTGGAATCACTCAAAAATAAATTTTAGAACTTGAATTATCCCCAAAATGGTGATTTGGGCAAATTTGAATGCACAAAGTGTGTGCACGTATCAAATTTGGATTTCCTTGATCCTATGATGTTCTACAAGTTGAGAGGATTCCATAGACTACAATTTTACAAATTTTGGATGGACAGAACAAAAGATATGAATTTATCAAGCTAACAGAAGGTTTAACTCAATTTGAAAATAGTTTCAAATTGAACCCATAAAATATAAGATATTATTGTACTACTGGATTTTAGATGTTCTAAGGATTCCAACGATATATCATTTGCTATTTTTGGACTTATAGATCAATAGATATGAATTTTTGAAGATTCGGTTGAAATCTGATTTGAAAACCTATTTGGATTCTGTTTTAAACCGAGGCTAGCCACGTGGCTTAAATCTATTGGTTGATACCCCTTCGGCTGGATCGTCTCTGTTAGCCGCTGGATTTTAAGAGGCACGGACGCACCAGATCATCCAATACCGCTTCGTTTAAGTGGTTCTTTCTAGACCGTAAGATCAAGATCTGACGGGTGTAAGGATCAGAGGGGAGTCAGGCTCACCGGGCTAGGGTTCCGGCGAGGCTTTCCGGCGAGCTGCGCACAGAGGTGGACGTTGGCGTAGCTCTGATGGCTTCTGGGAGACAGTGTGTCCACGACGGTGATCAGGGAGACACGGCGAGCTTGAAAACTTGGTCGGCGTCGTCGATTGTGTTCTGCTGCGCGGAGGAGAGGCGACTGGAGATGGTGCGGTGTTGTGGTGGTTCGGCCGACGGTGTATACGTCGTTTTCCCTGCAGTATTCGGTAGGATAAGAGTATCAGAGGGGGTGCCGGAGAGAGGGAAGAGGTTTAGGAGGAGAAAGAGGGGCGCGGGCTCACTGATGGTGTAGTAATCGACGAAGGACGGCGGCGGAAACTTCGGATTTCGACGAGGAATCTCTCTGCGGATCGTCGATGATTTCGAGAAGGGGCAAAGGGAGATGGAGGAGGGGAGTGTGGGCTTCTTATAGCTGCGGTTAGGCGTTGATTAAGGCAGGGTGTAAAGGGGATTAAAGGCGGAGGAATGGCGCGGGGTCTCGGGGAGAAACGGCCGGAGGTTGATGACGACCTGACAAGGCGGTCCCACCTGTCAGTGGGCTCCACTTGCCAGTGGAAGAGAGAGAGAAGGGGTGTACCGATTTGGTTAGGCCCGGGGTGGGCCGTGGGCCAAAACCAATGCTGGGCCAGATGGGTTCCCGGGGTCCATTTCGCATTTTCTTTTCTTTTCCTTTTTCTGTTTTTCTTATTTCTTTTCTAGATTTTGCATAAATGCTTCAAATCAATTCAAACCAATTTCATAAATTTTGTAAAATTCACAGCAAGGTTTTAAACCAATAGGAAACATGTTTTCAGAACCAAAATAGTTTTTTTTTAATATAAGGTCTCAATTAAGCCTAAAGGCTTTGCTTGCATAAAATAATAGAAATAGGGTTTGAATAAAGGAGAATGAAAATAACATTTTAATACTTGTTCTTTCTCAAAGAAGTTCTTCAAGAAATAAATAGAGGATTTTAAATAGTTTTCAAACAAAGCTTTCAATTAAACTCAAAAAGTTTTAAATCCCTGTAAATTTTCAATCAACACAAGCAAAATAAAAACGAAAATTTTCCCCCAAAATTTGATAAAATCTTGGGTCGTTACATAAACTCAGGAAAAAGACTAACGAACTCATTTTTTTCCATTAAGCCTAACTAGTGAAAATAAAAACAAGAAACAAAAAGATGTAATTGCAGAATCTAAAGGAAATAACTTCGAGTACTCACACAGGAGGATGCGAGTACCTTTTACCTTACCTCCCCGGCAACGGCGCCAGAAAAGAGCTTGATGTCTACGCACTTCTATTCTTGTAGACACTTGTTGGGCCTCCAAGTGCAGAGGTTTGTAGAACAGCAGCAAGTTTCCCTTAAGTGGATCACCCAAGGTTTATCGAACTCAGGGAGGTTAGAGGTCAAAGCTATCCCTCTCAAGCAACCCTGCAATTACGATACAGAAAGTCTCTTGTGTCCCCAACACACCCAATACACTTGTCAGATGTATAGGTGCACTAGTTCGGCGAAGAGATAGTGAAATACAAGTAGTAGTGATGATTATAAGTAGCAAACGTGATGTGAAATAAATATCGCTGCGAGCAAACAAGTAACAAAATAGCAAGTAAACGGTGTGCAATGCTTGGAAACAAGGCCTAGGGATCATACTTTCACTAGTGGACACACTCCCAACAATATAACATGATTGAACAAATAAACGACTTCTCTCCACTATGGTACTCTGAATTACTCTCCTATTGAATAACACTAATCATTGTGTAGTGGCTACAGAAGCACCCCTTAAAGTTCATCAAGTACTTGACAAACACCACTCATAGAGACATCCAAATCAGATCACAATTCAAGATAGAAATCATTGCGACTTAGACCAAGTACTAACACGGTGCACACACTGTCAACTTTACACCATGAAAGGAGGAATAGATCACTCAATACTATCATAGTAATAATTACTCTCATAATCCACAAGAGATCACGATCATAGCCTAAACCAAGTACCACCACGATGCACGCACTGTCACCATTACACCATGGCAGGAGGAATAGATTACTTTAATAACATCACTAGAGTACACTATAATAATTAAGCATAGGAGTAGCATAATATCTGAATAATAACATCTACTTGTTCAACATGATACAAAGCTCACGATCACATAAAGATCACATCATGGGAGAGAGAGGTGAACCACATAGCTACCGGTAGAGCCCTCAGTCCCGGGGATGAACTACTCCCTCCTCATCATAGGAGACAGCAAGGTTGATGGAGATGGCAGTGAGGTCGATGGAGACGGCGATGGAGACCGATGGAGATGGCTCCGGGGGCACTTCCCCGTCCCGACAGGGTGCCGGAACAGAGACTTCTGTCCCCCGAAATTTGTCGACGGCGGCGGCGGAACTGCGGAACTCTTTCTGGAAAATTGCCGACTCCCTTAGGGTTTTCCGTCCCGAGGCTTTATATAGGCGAAGGGGCGTCGTCAGAGGGCTGCCAGGGCCTCCTCACACAGGGGCGGCGCGGCTAGGGCCTGGGCCGCACCAGCCCTGTGTGAGGGAGGCCTGTGGCCCCTCTCCTTCCTCTCTTCGGATGTCTGGATGCTCCCGAGAAAAATAAGACTTCTGGCTTTTGTTTCGTCCAATTCCGAGAATATTTCCTGTGTATCACTTCTGAAACACAAAAACAGCAGAAAACAGGAAACTGGCACTGTGGCACTTCGTTAATAGGTTAGTTCCGGAAAATGCATAAAAGTGCCACTAAGTGTAACGAAACAATAGGCAAATGGTGTAAAAACAAGCATGGAGCATCAAAAATTATAGATACGTTTGAGACATATCACAGATAAAGGCTGCTACGCGTCTTCCTCCCTTGTCTCACTCCCCACTTCACAGTCCCCACCCTAAGCTCGCCGTAGCTCATGGCACCGCCGCCGACGATGCTCTAATATCAAGCCCCCATCAGGCAGGCAATGACTTGCCTTGTCAAAGCCGGTGTGCAGGTGCCAATAGCGGCTGTCATGAACTTCCCCAAGTTGGCGTTATCGGCGAGGGCGTTGGAGGCAGGGAGGAGGGTTTCCCCAAGGTCTAGATGCTCACCGGCTCTGTCCGAGGTAAGGGCTATGAAGCTGAAGTGGAGTAAGCTGGGGAAGCGTGGTCGTCGGCCATTCACCGGCTGCCCGACGTCGAAGACCAACAAGAACTTGCGGCGGGCGAGGAAGCGGTCCATATCGAGATCTCCGATATGGCGTGTTTATGCACCGCCGGCAAACCACAACTACACTGATCTATCATTGCGACTGCGGTTGACCAAGAAATACGACCCCTATCAAGAGCTGCCGTACTACTCGTTTGAAGAATGCCTCGCGGCGGCGCTGCTGGTCAGGTTCAACCAGACGCTTTTCCGCCAGAAGCGCGGAAAGCCCTCCTCCCCCAAGGGCGAGCGCGGAAAGCAATCTTCCCCCGCCCCTAAGGGAGAGCGCAGCCGCCCGAGGAAGGGAAAGCCACGACATGCATGCTGAATGGAGAAAAGCAGCAGGAGTTAGGCAGGAAGGGAAATCGTTCAGTTCCGGTTGATTTAGTAATGAACTTTAGCCCTTCGCAGCATTTTGGTATGCCAACTTCCATGAAGGCTGCTCTCCCCTAGTTTCTTCAGTTAAGTACAGTTAGTGTTAGACTAACTCTGAAGAATAGCTTTTGTATAGACAAGGCTAAAGTCGCCTTTTGTGTTACTAACTAGCTTCTGTAAGTTTGAAGCAACCAAATATTATGAACTTTCAGATTTAGTGTTTCTCCTTTAATTTCAGATCTGAAATCTATATTTATTGTTCTTTATTTTTGAGATTTGCATTTACAGAGATGAATTTGGTGAAAATTAACATAACAAGAAACTACGTGTTCACGAGGTTCCGCCACCAAGCCCACAGGAACGGCCACCGCCGCCGTCGCCATTAGAGACAGCTAGCCGATCTCCTCTGAGATTGCCGCGCTTCCATAGGTGCCGTCGCCATTAAAGACATTAGAAGGAGCGATTCTAGATCTCCTATCTGGGGAGCTCAGATCTGTGGGGGAAGGAAGGAGCCGGAACTGCGACCTGGGGAGCCCTTGCCACTATGTGGGAGATCCTAGCACCAGGGTGGTGTCAGCGATGGGGAGCTCGATTCCGACGAAGCAACGACGAGCTTGATTCCAGCGTAGCGACGACGAGGGGTCGACGGCGAGCTGGGCGGGCGGATAGAACAGGGGAGGACGACAGAATAGGGAAGAAGACGGTGGCAACGGAACTCTAACGCTGACAAAGTCAAGTTATGTTAGAATAACGGGTAAACCTGGCAAGGTGGGCTCAGCAAGCGGTAGCGGAATGGGAATTATGAGTTCAAATGTTTTCTCCCCAATTCAAACACTAGGATTTGGGCTCAAACAAATTTGACCCAAAAAAGACCCTCTGAGCTATTTGATAAGGGTTTTTGGACCCCTAGGGTGATTGCAGCGAACTAAGGCACCTATGAGACCCCCAGGATGATTGCAGCGAACTAAGGCACCTGTGAGCCTGTGGCAAGGAACTTGGTAACCGCAAACTGAATAGCCCTAGGTTCGTAGGTACATCGTGTTCGTCGTGGGCTATTAAGTTTGCGGTTCCACACTTCATTGCCACATGCTGAGAGGGGCCCAAATTCCTTGTAATAGAAGCAATTTGAATAGTTGGCCTGTCAATTACTCAGAGGACCTTTTTTTGACTAATTCTGTATGAGAACAAATTTAGTCAGCATAGAGCACAGGATAAGAAGATCGTTTTGCCCCTCTTTCCTATCTTTCGTTGACCCTTGAAATCGACTACGGAAAGGATGCGTGGAAGCACAAAAATCCGACGAGCCCTGCCTCCTCTGCGATGGCGCTCTGGTTACTCCGCACCGCCGGCCATGACCAACTCCATGCAATCGAGCGAAACTTTTTAGCGTCGTCGCCGACCAGCTCCTCACAATCGCCGACCGGTCCACGAGCTCCCCCACCTCCCCACAGTCGACGGTTGGGCCACGAGCTATGCCACCTCCCCACCGTCATTTGCCGGACCGCGCTCTTCCCCCACGTCCCCACCATCGCCGGCCAGACCGCGCCCTCTCCACATGTCCCCACTATCGCCGGCCGGGCCGCATCCTCCCCGTACCCCATCTTCTACTGCATCCTCGGGGTCTCCAAGAAACGTGTGCGAGCAGCAGCTCCGGCGGTCACCGATGAGCTCGAGGGAGCTGGGGACGTCTGTTAGCATGTCCGGACTGGAGCCATCCGCCGTAACGGTGTCGCCGTTGAGTGACCCGACATTCAACAGGGATCTGCTGCACGTGCTAGACAAGCTCCGTGGCATGATTGTCGCCATCGAAATCAAACTGCAGCCGCGGCCGGCGAGCAGCAGCGAGAGGGGCCAGGTGACGCGATGCGAGTCCCGCCTGTTCCACCGGATGGAGTCGTAGCTCGCGCAGGAGCTTCCCGCCGCCTACGCAGAGGCGCACGCGCCGCACCGGAAGGCTCGGAATCACGCGAGCGTCGGCTCTGGCTCGTTGTCGTCGGCGCCGTCGTCCAGCGGCCACGGCGCGAGGTCTCGTTAGCGGCACTGCTTCCCGGTCCTTGGGGCCGCGCCGTTCTTGCCTTCTTGGTGTGCTGCCACTGCTCGGAGCTGCTCTAGGCGCCCAATTCAATGGCGCCGCCGCGCAGGGGGGTCACCAAGCTGTGGTGCGGCGGGAGCGGGGAAGTACTCGAGCTGAGATCCGCGGGTGTCGCTGCCCATGCGCGCTGGGCGAGCAGGGCGTGCTCTGCGACAAGGGAGTCCGGCTCCGGCAGTGTTCACTGCTCGGAAGAGCTGGAACACGCGAGCAGTAGCGGCAGTGAGCAGTAGGTGCCGGCGTTGCTGCTGTACCGCGTACTGGGGTTGATTCGATAGAGGAGGCCTGCGTCGCTCCGTGCTCTGCCTCGCCAACGCGCACCAAAGGCGATTCCTGGAGGCGTCCGCCGCGTCGCCATCGACTGCCGAGCCGTGCTCCATGCCGCCGCTGCCGTCTACCGACGTCTGACTGATCAAAGCAAAGATGCAATCCAAGGAGTGGGACTCATGCCAACTTGCCAAGTGCGTGCAGTGGCATGCGCAATGGATGGTGGTCGAGAAACTAAATTCAGAACCTGTTTGGAGCTGTATACGTTACGTTAATGGACACGGCCAGCTTGCCACGAGGTGATGGGATGGCGGTAGGGATAGAGGGATTAGTGTAGTCTTGGCGCGTCTCAGTTTTGATGCGATTAGCCACTAGTATTTTAATCGATCTCAAATAAAGGAGAACTTAATTTTTCACAAGGCTAGTTTTAGGGTCTCTTTGGGTTGAAGGGATTTCATAGGATTTTTTTAGGATTCCAACTCATAGGAATTTTTCGTAACTGCATTTCAAATCTAGGTCAAACTCGCGGTTGAAAGATCATATCGAGCCCCATGTGTGGTTTTGGTAATTAATGACAATCCCTATGGACTAATGGTTGCATTGAGTTATATGTGTAGGACTTGTCCATAGACAATGCTTGAACCATTTGTTGGAGTCAAGATTGTAAGAAGAAGATTATGTGTTGACCAAGGTGTTATTCAAGGAGTGATCCAAAGATTGGTCTTAAGGGAGTTGGGCTTATGTCAA
This sequence comes from Dactylis glomerata, assembly GCA_007115705.1. Classification (NCBI taxonomy): domain Eukaryota; kingdom Viridiplantae; phylum Streptophyta; class Magnoliopsida; order Poales; family Poaceae; genus Dactylis; species Dactylis glomerata. The sequence goes on along the minus strand of QXEO01002096.1, from coordinate 266,187 downwards.
GTATGTCTTGAAGAATAAGATTGAGTGAGCTCTCATGTGTATCCTCAAGACACCATCATTATGGAGAAAGAAGAATTGATTCGAGGATTGATCATGTCAAAGCGCAAGTTCAAGATGAGCAACTAGAAGAGAACATATGCTTGAAGCTTGCCATCTATATTGTGTTTATGGATATGTGAAGATATGCTTAAAGACAGTCTCTTCCATAGTGGAGTATGGGGGAGCAATCCGCAAGACTTCACCAAGCAAGCTCAATCAAGAAAGGTGGTCCAACTTGAGAAGATCAAGATCGTCATTATCCACCTCAAGTGGAATGCTCAAGGCAAAGGTATGATAGTGTTAGGGTTTCTTTCTTACCGGTCTCATGGTGTAAGTTGTGAAACCGGATTATAGGATCGGTAGCCGTACTATCAAGAGGGGCTCTCGAGTGAGTAACTTAATTGTATCGTTCGGAGAGAGCTCAAACCTTTGCATACTTGGCATCTTCTTTCTTGGTTCTTATTTGAGTTTTATCCATGTGAGGTTCTAGAGCTTGTGGTTATTTCCATGACAAGCTCTAGCTCATCAAAAACGGATTTCGCATGAAGCTCTTATTCGTTTTTTATGTTTGGAGGTTTTTCCGGTTTGCCTTCAAAGAGAGGTCAAACCTTTCATCATTTGGTTTTATACTCCCTTGTTGGACTATGATGTTTCTATGTATGATGTTGTAGAGCTCGTTGTGGTGATTCCAACGAGCCCAAGATCATCAAAAACGAAGTCCGGATGAAAAAGTTATCACCGTTTTCGTATTGCAATTTCTGCTCGGCGTCACCCAGATACGGGGCCGGAATATCCGGCCAGGGGGGCGGATTATCCGCCCCCTCCCCATCGAAGATTTCGTTTCGGAATTTCTGCTAAGGACCAGAGTCGGCGTCACGCAGTATAGGGGGCGGATAATCCGGCCTGGGGGCCGGATAATCCGGCCAGCCGGATATTCTGGCCATATTTTGGCCGGATAATCCGCCCCTCCAAGTCCTGCAACGGCCATATTTCGTGGGGGGTATAAATACCCCTTCTTCCTCCTTGGGCTGGGCACGTTTTGGGGGATCTCTCTCCTCCATTGTTGACTTTGCAAGCTTGCCCTTCCTCCTCCATTCCTCCCATGATTCTTGGATATTTTTGAGGGAAAAGGGAGAGGAGATCTAGATCTATATTTCTACCAATCCATATCTCCTCTAAGTGAGGGGAACATAGTCAATCTAGATCTTGGAGTTCTTTGTGGATTTCCTTTGTTCTTCCTCTCATATCTCTCCATAGCATTAGTTGCTTTGGTAGGATTTGAGTGAGAAGGATTTGAGCACCTTGTGTGCTCTTGCCATTGCATAAGTTGCATCGATTTGAGTTCTCCCCGGAGATTCGAGTAAGTGAAAGTTTGTGAGCTTATTACTCTTGGGTTATTGGAACCCTAGACGGCTTTGTGGCTTTGTGGTGCCTTTGTGGCTATTCTTGGGAGCCTCCAATTAAGTTGTGGATGTGTGCCCCAAGCTTTGTGTAAAGGCCCGGTTCCGCCTTGAGGAACCCCTTAGTGGAAGAGTGAGCTAGGCCTTTGTGGCACAAGCTCATACCAGAGAATAGGGTGAGGCCTTTGTGGCGTTGGTTAGGCCTTTGTGGCGATACCACACCCCTCCAACGAGACGTACTCCCTTTCAAGGGAGGAACTCGGGAATACATCATCGTCTTCGCGTGCCTCGGTTATTTCTATACCCGAGCTCTTTACTTATGCACTTTACATTGTGATAGCCTTCGTGCTTGAAGTCATATATCTTGCTATCACCTTGTTACTTGCATTGCTTAGCATAAGTTGTTGGTGCACATAGGTGAGCCTAGTTTATTTAGGTTTTATGTGCTTGACAAAATAAACGCTAGTTTAATTCCGCTTTTGTTCAAGCCATTCGTAAAATTTGATATCGCCTATTCACCCCCCCCTCTAGGCGACATCTGTGTCCTTTCAATTGGTATCAGAGCCCGGTCTCTCATTTTAGGCTTCACCGCCTTGAGAGCAAAGATGTCGGCTAGGGGATTAGTGCATAATAACACTTCTATATTTGATGGCACAAATTATGATACTTGGAAAATTCACATGCTTAATTATTTTTGGGTCATGGACCCATCTATGGAGCGAATTGTAGATGCGGGTTTTTATCCTCCAAAGGATACTCAAAATCTATCTTTAGAGGATGAGAAAAACTTGTATCTCAATGCTCAAGCTACTCATGTGATTGTTAATGCTTTGAGCGATGTAGTTACCTTCTCCATCACGCCTTTTCGGAGCGCTCATGAGATATGGACAAAGCTTCAAGAAAAATATGGTGTGTCCAAGATTATTGAGGATGATTGTATTCCTTCCACTTCCGGCCGCAATGAACTTTCATCCACTTCACCAAAGTGTGGCAAGACACAAGGTAATGATATGGTGAGTGGTGATAAAATTTGCAATGGTGATAGTATGCTTACTTTTGATGATCCTTCATCTCTATCTCATTGCAATGCTTCATCTTTGGACTTAAACACTTGTAGCCCCATAAATGTTTTACATGCTTGTGTTGATAGTCCTTGCATATCATGTGTAAATTTCTTGAATAAATCTCTTGATGATATGCTTTCTTTGTCTAGTTGCAATAATATAAATGCTTTTATTTCCTCTAGTTGTTGTGTGTCTAACAATGTAGAGGAAACCAAAGATTCTATGGGTCAAGACAAGATCTTGAATGGAGCTTCAAGTAATTCATCATTATCATCACATGTCACCCACCTATGCCTTATGGCTAGGGGTTCAAAGGTATCCCCTACTTTGGAACCCAATACCTCTTGTGTTGATGTGGATGAGGATAATGATGATCAAGAGGATGAAAATATATATGAAGTGGAGGATAGCATAAGAAGGGAAGGTGAGATTATCTATAATGCTCTTCCCAATGATATGAAGGTTCGCTCCCTTCTTGTTAAACTTGTGTCTAGTGCTATTGAGAGCCAAAAAATCATTGAAGAAAAATGTAGGCTCGAAAGAGAGTATGCTAATGATATTGGCTCCTTAGAAAATTCTCTTGAAGAAGAGCAAGAGCTCCGGGTTTCTCTTGAGGAGAAGCTTGAATCCTTTGAGGAGTCATGTAATGAAATAATTTCTAAACTCACTAAAGAACGTGACCTCGCTCTTGCCAAGTTGTCTTCTCCTATTGGTAATGATAATGATGCATGTGCTACTAACTCTACTTCTTGTGAAGCATCTATTTTGAAGGAGAATGTTGAGCTAAGGGCTCAACTTGAATTGCTAACTAGCAAGTATGGGAAATTGGAAGAAATTCATGAAAAGCTATCTAGCTCTAATGAGGATCTTTTAGTGTCCCATGCTCGCCTAAAGTTAGCTCATGAGGCTATATCTACAAAGGTAACATCTTGTGAGCCTCATGTGGGCACTAGCACTATTTCCCGAAATGCAATATTGCCATGTGCTAGTACTAGTAATTCATCCACTCATACTATTTCTACATCTAGTGATGAATTACCCTCCTTGCCTTGTTGCTCTAACAATGTAGCCTCTACTTCCACTAGTACTTGTGTTGTCACTAACCATGTAGAGGAAATCAAAGAGCTCAAGGCCCAAGTTACTTCATTGAAGAAAGACTTGGAAAAACGTCATGAAGGGAAGTCCACACTCAACAAGATCTTGAGTGTGCAACAATCCCCCAATGACAAGAGTGGACTTGGATTTATCTCTAACAACAAGAAGAAGTCCAAAATATACAAGAATAAGAAGGGCCAAGAACAAGTCAAGAATTTGGCCAAGATTGTTTGCTTCAAGTGCAAAATTGAAGGGCACCATGTTAGATCTTGCCCTTTGAAGAAAAAGGCACTTAGTGAGAAGCAACAAGGGAAGCGGCCTCAAGTTCAAGCCCTTGCTCAACCTCAAGTTGAAGAAAGGTCACTTCCCAAGAAAAATCAAGCTAATGCTCCCCTTGTGGATAAATCAAGTGAGAAGAAGGTGAAGAAAAGAACTTGCTACATATGCCATGAGAAGGGTCACCTATCTTCTTCATGCACTAGTGGTAACTCATCCAACCCTATCATAATTGAAGATGCTTATTCACTTTGCAAGGATAAGGTTGGCAATGTGTTTGCCAAATTTGTTGGTGCTCAAAGTGGTGTCAAGAAAAGAACCATTTGGGTTGCTAAACCTATTGTTTCTAACTTCTTAGGACCCAACTTGGTTGGGGACCAACAAGCCATTACTTGAACAATAGGTGTTGGTGGAGGGCATTGGAGAGTTGGCTATATCATGAAGAATTAAGGGATCTTCATAAATTATATTTTCTCAAGTCAAGTCATTTGTATTATCTTGTTCTATCATATATCCAATGTCCCTCCTTGCGGTAACATGTATTCAACTTATCTACCTTGAAAGTTACTCGCCCCTTTGCATGTGTTGGGTTTTGTACCTCCCATGTGTTTGTATATGTTGTGCTACCTACTTGCTTAATTTTGAGTAATTAAGTATGTGCATATTGGGTTGCACACCATATACAGTTGTTCTTGTTGAGCCTATTGCATCTCGTTTTATCTTACTTGGCTCTTATGAGAGATTACTGGACCATCCCATTTTGGGGGAGTGATATGCTTTGCACTTCACAATCCTAAAAATGTGTGTACATGAGGAATACCACTTAGTGTTGATATTTAAAGATTATCTAGTCTCTATGTGGTATGTCATTCTCATGAGAAATTCAAATTCTATAATGTCCATTAATCATCTTATTGGATTTTATTTGCCTCTTGTGAAAAATAAATGTTTTATCACATTATGGGGGAGTAATATGCTTTGTGCATACTACAAACCAATATAATGTGTATATTTGAGGTTGTGTCACATAGTGTTGATATTGTAAATTATCTTGCTTCTATGTGGCATGTTTTCTCAAACAAATTCCAATTTGCCAAATTGTTTTATTGCTCTTGTTTTGGATCTTGTTTGTGAGATACTTTCTTGATAGGGTTTTCCTAAAATGTGGAATGCTACATCAAAGTTGGCAAACCATTTGCTTCAAGTTATCTTAATCATTGCTTTGCGTGATTGTTTAACTATTTGAGTCTATCAAGAATATCTTCTTTAGCATGGTGATTAATTCTTATCCTTCTCCGTATGCTTCTTTGTTGTGAAGATGATCTTGGATTTATATGTAAACTACCACCGGGAAATAAATCCAAATACCTCTTGTTCTTGGACAATTGGTACTATATCATGTGGCACATGTATATTGATCATCTTTACATTGGCTATTGCTTTTAATTGCCTTATCTCTAGCCAAAAATGTATTTGTTTTAGCTCCCATTGTCTTCCATGACTTTTGTTATTCCATTTGATTTTGTTGAACTTATCTTGTGTTATTTCTATATAGGTAGATGTGATGATCCCACTTGTGTGCATTTTGTATTCAAATGCAAAATCATAAATAATGCACTAATCTTGGGGGAGCTCTCATATATTTATTATAACACACTATTTGTGCTTATTTCATTTGGTATTGGTTTTTGTTGGTAGACAAATCTTTTCTTTTTGGTACTTAGTGTGCCGTCATAAAAAGTGTGGAGAGTTTGGTTTGTTTGTTTGAACCTTGCTCTCTTTGGGAGTTGGTGATCTCATTCCTTATTATTTATTTCTTACTCTTAAAATGAGATATGTCTTTGAGCATGTGTGTTTTAGTTATGCTTTATGCTCATTGGCTTTTGCTTGGTTCACTAGTTGAACTTTGGAGTCAATCTTGTGTTGATTTGATTCTTTGATATAATTTGGACAACCTTTTGTAGCTTCACAATTTTGTGTGCTCGCTTGTCCTTCTTGGTGTTTTGTCCAAATTGTATCTCCCTTGGCTCTTGAAAGTCTTGTGCATGCATATTTACTAAATGTATATTGTATGGCATGCTTTTGCTTTCTTTGATCAAATATATAGGAGAAGCTCCATCAAATCCTAAATCGGCTAAGATGTGCATGAAATTCAATTTCATATATATATGCACATATTTTTGTGGAGTTTGCCCTATATGTTATAGTTTCTAACTACTTTGGACCCAATGAGTTTGGGGACCATCTTGTACTTGAACTTTGTTTTAGGTACATGGAGATATATTGGTGCTTGTCTCAATAATAAGGATGAAGTGGTGACTAAATGATAATTTGAGGCATGCTAGGATTATTGAAGAACTCCTATCTACTACATCCTACCTTTAATATCTCGGTAACAAGTATCTTCTTCATGCATACTTCTCTAGTATCCAACCTTGTGTAGGTTGTTTTATGGCATTGAAAATCTTTATTTGCAAATGTTGTGCTTTTTGCAAGGATTCTAATGAAACCTCTTTATTGCAAATGTGAGCAAGTTGAGATGAGGACATATTATTGGGAACATATAAAAATCATGCTCATGATTCTCCTATCCCATATATGTCAACTTAGCAATCTTTTTGCATATCAATTCCTCAATAAGCTCACATGTGCAATATTGATGAAATTGCAAATTTATTTGTTCCGTTTGGTATCCCTTCATTTTGATACTTGTTGTTTTTATCAAAGCATCACAACTATCTTCTTTCCCTTGTTGATATTTGCGATGTCTTTGACATGTTTGTGGTTGAAGTTCATCAATATACAATAAGATAAATTGAGCCTTTGGCCATGCTTTAAAAGCAAAAATCTCATTGGTATATTGCATGACTTCATTTTCGATATCATGTTCTATTCTTAGTATCTATTTTGTGTGTACATGTTTCTTTGTGATAATTATCTTTGTGATATTGTCTACTTAGAAACTCATACACATGAGAGATGATATCTCATTATTTGATATCTTATTTGAACCTTATGTGTTGGGATGGAATGCTAAGCAATATCATTCATTGAAGACTATGTGGATGCTCTATGCTTATCATTGTGTTAGTCTTATAATATTCTTTGTCATTCCTATCACACATTCCTTTGGTTGAGCCTTTTAATATATTGTCCCTTGCTTGTTGCTCAACCATTTGTTTGATGCAAGTGTAAGCTTAATTTCTTCTCTATGATCTCTTGCAAATGGTTGCGTTTTAAATGTTATTGAGGGAGTGAGGACTCCATGTTGTGCAAATTGTATTCAAATACAAACATTCCAATTTTTGCACGTACCTTGGGGAGCTTCCTCATTTCATTTAAAGCACCATTTTTCGGTTATCATAATATTTTATTTCACTTGGTATCATTTTTGTTTCGAATAATATTGAGGGAGTGATGATTCCATGTTTGTGCACCTTATACTTCAACTCAAATAGAATATTTTGTGCACACACCTTGGGGAGCTTTCTCATATTATTTAGAGCACCCTTTTGGTCTTATCATAATATCTTTATTCAATTTGTTCTTTGGATTGTTTGATTGCTCTCTTCATTTGTTGAAGTTTATCCATCGTGTTATTTTATTTTTTTTGCAATCTTTGATCCTCAATATAGTTTCATTTCCTTCAAAAATTTGCCTTTGTATATGTGCATGTGTTTTCACTCATTTATTTTGGATATGCACACCGTTTTGGAGGAACTCTCACTATATTGGCCTTCTAAGTTTTTTTCGCCCATTTTGGCAATGGATGCCAATGGGGGAGAAGTTTCGAGGGTTTAAAGGGAATTGGCTTTTATGCTTTGGTTTGTTCTTAAGCATTTGCCTTGCATGCTTTGCATGGTTGAGTATATAGTGGAAACTCCACCAACAACCTTGGTTGGAAATATATGCAATGAAATCAAGATCATTCACACATGCATAGATTGTGGGGGAGTTTGCTCTATATATGGTGGTTTTACTAACATCACATACTTTTGTAGTATTTGATGTTAGTACAACCATTTTGGTTCTTTGAATTCATTATATAAACCCTCTCAAAGAGATTGTCATCAATTACCAAAATGGGGGAGATTGAAAGATCATATCGAGCCCCATGTGTGGTTTTGGTAATTAATGACAATCCCTATGGACTAATGGTTGCATTGAGTTATATGTGTAGGACTTGTCCATAGACAATGCTTGAACCATTTGTTGGAGTCAAGATTGTAAGAAGAAGATTATGTGTTGACCAAGGTGTTATTCAAGGAGTGATCCAAAGATTGGTCTTAAGGGATTTGAGCTTATGTCAAGTATGTCTTGAAGAATAAGATTGAGTGAGCTCTCATGTGTATCCTCAAGACACCATCATTATGGAGAAAGAAGAATTGATTCGAGGATTGATCATGTCAAAGCGCAAGTTTAAGATGAGCAACTAGAAGAGAACATATGCTTGAAGCTTGCCATCTATATTGTGTTTATGGATATGTGAAGATATGCTTAAAGAGAGTCTCTTCCATAGTGGAGTATGGGGGAGCAATCCGCAAGACTTCACCAAGCAAGCTCAATCAAAAAAGGTGGTCCAACTTGAGAAGATCAAGATCGTCATTATCCACCTCAAGTGGAATGCTCAAGGCAAAGGTATAATAGTGTTAGGGTTTCTTTCTTACCGGTCTCATGGTGTTAGTTGTGAAACCGGATTATAGGATCGGTAGCCGTACTATCAAGAGGGGCTCTCGAGTGAGTAACTTAATTGTATCGTTCGGAGAGAGCTCAAACCTTTGCATACTTGGCATCTTCTTTCTTGGTTCTTATTTGAGTTTTATCCATGTGAGGTTCTAGAGCTTGTGGTTATTTCCATGACAAGCTCTAGCTCATCAAAAACGGATTTCGCATGAAGCTCTTATTGCATTTTTGATGTTTGGAGGTTTTTCCGGTTTGCCTTCAAAGAGAGGTCAAACCTTTCATCATTTGGTTTTATACTCCCTTGTTGGACTATGATGTTTCTATGTATGATGTTGTAGAGCTCGTTGTGGTGATTCCAACGAGCCCAAGATCATCGAAAACGGAGTCCGGATGAAAAAGTTATCACCGTTTTCGTATTGCAATTTCTGCTCGGCGTCACCCAGATACGGGGCCGGAATATCCAGCCAGGGGGCGGATTATCCGCCCCCCCCCCCATCGAAGATTTCGTTTCGGAATTTCTGCTAAGGACCAGAGTCGGCGTCACCCAGTATAGGGGCCGGATGGCCGGATAATCCGGCCAGCTGGATATTCTGGCCATATTTTGGCCGGATAATCCTCCCCTCCAAGTCCTGCAACGGCCATATTTCGTGGGGGGTATAAATACCCCTTCTTCCTCCTTGGGCTGGGCACGTTTTGGGGGATCTCTCTCCTCCATTGTTGACTTTGCAAGCTTGCCCTTCCTCCTCCATTCCTCCCATGATTCTTGGATATTTTTGAGGGAAAAGGGAGAGGAGATCTAGATCTATATTTCTACCAATCCATCTCTCCTCTAAGTGAGGGGAACATAGTCAATCTAGATCTTGGAGTTCTTTGTGGATTTCCTTTGTTCTTCCTCTCATATCTCTCCATAGCATTAGTTGCTTTGGTAGGATTTGAGTGAGAAGGATTTGAGCACCTTGTGTGCTCTTGCCATTGCATAAGTTGCATCGGTTTGAGTTCTCCCCGGAGATTCGAGTAAGTGAAAGTTTGTGAGCTTATTACTCTTGGGTTATTGGAACCCTAGACGGCTTTGTGGCTTTGTGGTGCCTTTGTGGCTATTCTTGGGAGCCTCCAATTAAGTTGTGGATGTGTGCCCCAAGCTTTGTGTAAAGGCTCGGTTCCGCCTTGAGGAACCCCTTAGTGGAAGAGTGAGCTAGGCCTTTGTGGCACAAGCTCATACCGGAGAATAGGGTGAGGCCTTTGTGGCGTTGGTTAGGCCTTTGTGGTGATACCACACCCCGCCAACGAGACGTACTCCCTTTCAAGGGAGGAACTCGGGAATACATCATCGTCTCCGCGTGCCTCGGTTATTTCTATACCCGAGCTCTTTACTTATGCACTTTACATTGTGATAGCCTTCGTGCTTGAAGTCATATATCTTGCTATCACCTTGTTACTTGTATTGCTTAGCATAAGTTGTTGGTGCACATAGGTGAGCCTAGTTTATTTAGGTTTTATGTGCTTGACAAAATAAACGCTAGTTTAATTCCGCTTTTGTTCAAGCCATTCGTAAAATTTGATATCGCCTATTCACCCCCCCCTCTAGGCGACATCTGTGTCCTTTCAATTGGTATCAGAGCCCGGTCTCTCATTTTAGGCTTCACCGCCTTGAGAGCAAAGATGTCGGCTAGGGGATTAGTGCATAATTTTTGAAGGTTATAAAACTTGCAATCACTGCTTCCCTCTGCGAAGGGCCTTTCTTTTACTTTTATGTTGAGTCACCACCTTCTTTCTTTATGCACCATTAAGAGAGCATAGTTGTCATTCTTAGTGTGATATGCATTGTCCCAAAGTTCATTGATTGATTCATGATGATTGGTTTCACTTGTTCTTAAATTATTTGTATCTAGTCGCCCTCTTAAACTTGAAGGTGTCCTATGCATTTATGTTTTGCTCTCTTTGAAGGACAAGCTGAAAACCATTTGTATGTTTTTCCTTATGATTTGAACACACGTTTGACTTTCATTGTTTCATTTTCATGATCTTTTGTTTATGTTCATTTGCATGTTTACAATATGGTTGCTAAGTTCTTATTGTCATGATTATATCTTCATGCCCATGTTTTAAGTTCTATTGATCCCAGCTCACCAATGCTTACATATATGATCAAGATTGTGTAGGTGCATGTCACCTCAAAAATTATTCTTTTGTTATCACTTACCTACTCGAGGATGAGCAGGAGTTAAGCTTGGGGATGCTTGATACGTCTCAAACGTATCTATAATTTTTGATGCTCCATGCTTGTTTTTACACCATTTGCCTATTGTTTCGTTACACTTAGTGGCACTTTTATGCATTTTCCGGAACTAACCTATTAACAAGTGCCACAGTGCCAGTTTCCTGTTTTCTGCTGTTTTTGTGTTTCAGAAGTGATACACAGGAAATATTCTCGGAATTGTACGAAACAAGTTCCTGAAGTCTTATTTTACCCGGAAGCTTCCAGAGATCCGAAGGAGAGTAGGAGGCGAGGGACCAGGGGCCCACACGCACAGGTGGCGCGGCCAGCCCCTGGCCCGCGCCACCCCCGTGTGTGGCCGCCTGGCCCCTCCTCTGACATCGCCCCTTCGCCTATAAAGACCCCCCGACGAGAAAAACCTAAGGACCCGATCAGATTTCTAGAACACATCGCGATCCGCCGCCGCCGTCGACCCGAAGATCGAGAGGGTCCAGAAGCTCTTCCCAGCACCCTGCCGGAGAGGGGAATCTCCACCGGAGGTCTTCTTCATCGCCATGCTTGCCTCCGGAGCGATGAGTGAGTAGTCTACCTTGGAATATGGGTCCATAGCAGTAGCTAGATGGTTGTCTTCTCCACTTTGTGCTTCATGTTTAGATCTCATGAGCTGCCCTACATGATTGAGATCACCGTTATGTAATTCTACATGTTTGGTTTGTTGGGATCCGATGAATATTGGTGTTTATGATTAAGTTGCTGTGCTGAATTATATCTTTTGTTATCTCTATGTTGTTTATGATCTTGCATGCTCTCCGTTGTTAGTAGCTATCTTGGCCGAGTAGTTGCTAGTGACTCCAAGAGGGGGTATTTATGCTCGATAGTGGGTTCATGCCTCTATTTCACCTGGGGGAGTGACAGAAACCTCTAAGGTGGTAGATGTGCTGTTGCTACTAGGGAGAAAACAACATTCATATGCTCAAGGGCATATGCTTTGTTTACATTACACACTTTGCTTAATGCAATTATCCGTTGTTCGCAACTTAATACTTTTGGGGTGTTCGGATTGATATCCCCGGGGGTGGATTATTAGTCATAGATGCAGTTGGATGGCGGTCTATGTATTTTGTTGTAATGCCCAGAGTAAATCTCATAGTGATCTTCTTGACATATCACGTTATCTTTATTCTATCAATTGCCCAACTATAATTTGTTTACCCAGCATGTGCTATTTTATCTATGGAGAGACACCACTAGTAAACTGTGGACCCCGGTCCTATTTCCATCATATTGCTATCACATGTTTACTTTACTCGCACTGTTTACTTTACTCGCACTGTTTACTTTACTCACATACTTTTACTATTTTCCACTCGATACACTCATAACCTTTGTTTCAAGCAAACCGGTGAGATTGACAACCTCATCGCAAGTTGGGAGCAAAGTATTTGTTTGTGTGTGTGCAGGTTCCACGTTGCAGCTAGCAAGCAAAGCTTGGACGAGGCGCCATATATAAATTGTCCGCTGCTGTCGCAAACTAGCAAGCATCACCTTCAGTCGTCATTGTCTCTCCTCTCCTGATCGATATTAAACCTTGGTTTCTTAACTGAGGGAAAACTAGCCGCTATATTCATCATACCTTCCTCTTGGGGTTCCCAACGGGCTGGTTATCCACCACGCACAAGGACAGTCTGCTCCCACGTCAACCACACGTAGCAGCTAATTTTCTGGCGCCGTTTCCGGGGAGGAAGAGAAGACTTCTGCGAGGGGAGTTCTTCGCACACACATTCTTTACTTTGTTTTATTGTTTTGCTTTACTTTATTTATTTTACCTGCATCGTTTTTATATCAAAAACCCAAAAAAAATTAGAATCCTTGGTAGTTGTTATTTCTTTACTTTTAGTTTATTATGTCTAGTTCAGTTGCTACTACTATGTCCCTCGAGGACATGATCTTTAATTTTAAGCAGAAAGATGAGGAAAGCTTTAAAGAAGCTTGGTCTAGAATTTATGATTGGCATGGAAAAACTGAACCTAAAATGACTTTGAGTTTGCTTCTTAGTAGCTTTTACTTTGGACTTTCTCTTCGTTATAGATATGCTTTGGATGCTACTGCAGAAGGATATTTCCTTCATTGTGATGGAGATCAAGCCTTCAATATTATAAAAAAGTTGATTACAATTTATAGCATGCCAACCTATTTTGATTCCTCTCTAGTGTGCATTTTTAATAGACTTAATACTCTTGAGACTCAAACTGCTAGTTTGAATTCTTGCTACAATACTTTGCGCCAGCATTTTGATTATGTGCCAACAAATACTGAACCTTCGAGTTGGTATCCTACAATAAAAATCACCATTAGTGGTGAAACTTTTCATGCTCGTTGTGATATTATATCTGAATTTTGTCTCATGCCAAAGGATGTTTATGAATCTTTGAGCCTTTGGAAGCTTTCTGAGGGAGGAGAAGAAATTTCTCTTACTAACAATGCCACTATATTTCCCCTTGGAATAGCTGAAGAAGTTTTTACAAAAGTCCTAGGAAGAATGATATCTACTGATTATCTTGTTATTGAATGTGTAGGAAAAGGACAAATCACACTTGGAAGATCTATTCTGAAGCTCCTGGGCGCTGTCATCGATGTGGGAAAAGGCAATATAACATTTACTTCTCCACCTTGCAATAACCATGTCTTTCCTAGGGTCAAGAGCAAAGGTAAGAAAGGAAGACGTAAGGCACGTGCTGATCCCAGCACCTCATCACTTGATATTACTTGATTCGCAATTTTCTGCGCCTAGCTCAAAGGCGTTAAAGAAAAGCACTCTTGGGAGATAACCCAATGTTTTCTTTTCAGTACTTTTTCTTTTATTTGAGTCTTGGAAGTCATTACTACTGTAATGACCGCTCCTTATCTTGTTTATTTCGTTTTTGTGCCAAGAGAAGCCTCTAATTTGAGTGAGGTAAAGATTTGGGGATGTTGCTGTCCTGAAACTGTTTTCAGTGCTGCACCGTAAAAATTCGTGAAATTTCTCTGTTTATCTTTTGGACCTGCGATTTCTTGTGCATATGCCCCAGGTTATATCTAAACTTTTCTTAGTTGAACACTTTTTGATTTGAGCAACAGAAAATCCCTCAAAAATTCGACCTTTGTCAGCTGTTCAGTTTTGACAGATTTCTGCCAATATTTGTGTTTGCCACTTTATCGCTTTCTTTTGAGTTCTTTTGATCACAGAACTTTTGGGGAAGTTTCTACAGTAGTATTTGCTATATATGTGGTGGGTTTGAGTTGAAACCTGAAGCAAATAGAGATTGATTATATGTTATGCTTGCACTAATGTTGCTAATAGAATTGTGTTTAGTTTTGTATGAAGGAAGTTTTCAAGTGTAGGGATTGGAGAATGATGAGATGAGTTGAAGAATGGACAAAAGCTCAAGCTTGGGGATGCCCATGCATCACCCCAAGAAATATCCAAGAAGTACAAGCGTCAAAGCTTGGGGATGCCCCCGAGGCACCCCTTCTTCATCGGCAAAAATCAGGTCACCTTTCAAGACACTATATTTTTATTGCTTCATGCACTATGTGTTTTTCTTGGAGCGTCAGTTGTTTTATTTTTCTTAGTTGGTTTAGTTTGTTTGTTTGATGCAATAAATGGTTGGACCCCAACAAATTTCTTTTGGAGAAGTTAGCTTGTTTTCATTTGCCAAGAACACTTAGTTTTTCACTCTTATCGTTTATCAAGTGTTCTTCTTTTTCTGCTACTGCTTTTGGTTTTCATTTTCGCCTTGATTTGCGTTTAGATCTTGTCATATATTTTCATCAAGGTGTATTTTTGCCTCTGATCTTTATTGGTTTTCATCAAAAGAGGTGTTTATAAAAATTTCAAATGGTGTTGGAAAAGAGAAAAAGCTTTGTTCAAAATTGTGGTACAAGAAGGAGCTTGTGTAGACTGCGGCTTAGGCTTTTTCATGTCATGCTTGATGTCTTTTTGATAGTATGCTTAGTGGTTTTGCTGTAGCATGACTTGTCTCAAATAACTGAGATTGCTTAATGAGCCTTTGAAAAAATCATGCGTTGTTTTTATTGTATGGAAGCATTATTTTGGTTTTCTCCTTGATGCTTTATTTGGGTTGACTTGGCGCATGCTCACACATGTTAGACTCTTACAAAGTCGCCAATAGCCTTTATGATCATTTAGTTTTTGACTTTTGATGCCATCGTATGCTTCTTTTAATGTCGCTTTGTCGCTTTGCATGATTATGGCCATTATTGCTCTCTTAGTTGGTCGCTCCCAGTCTTTTGCTAGCCCTCGCCTTGTACTGAGTATGAGCTCTACTCGTGCATCCAACTCCTAAAAGCCAAAGTTTTCCAAAGTGTCCACCATACATACCTACTAGCAATTTGCTATTCCAAGTAAATTTGACTTGCTTTTATTTTCTCTTCAAATTAAACTCTTACCAGTGTTATGCGAAATTCGGTCAGTAAAGCTCTCACGAACCGGAAGGCACACTTTACTTTTTCCTGTTCTTAAAAATTTGACATTGTGGTCTCTTATGTTGAGTTGTTATGCTTGCAAGTTGTAAGTTGGATTCTAGCCCAGCCATACTGTCATGGGGCAAGCTTTCAACATTGCACTTCTTATTTGAGTTGATATCGTGATCTTTTGTTTATGGATGCCCGCGGTGTGAAATGAATTGGGAATCTTGTAGGGATCATGGAGTTTGTATATGTGTTAGGGAAACACCGGGCCGCCAATCTAAGCCATGCATAATTCATGGTGGAAATTTGCAGCATACCCATGGTGAACATTCGACGACGCATCTCATAATAAAAAGCTAAACAAAAGGCAAATAAAAGAGATGTCGAGGTGTTCATTGTCTGCTTGTCCTGTCATTTTGGTGTGGGCTTGTTCCATGTCATCGGGCACGGAGGTACCCCATTGGCGGTTCTCAATGATATGCATATACTTACAATGACAAGAGCCTTGCTTGGGACTCTAAGTAAAGTAGCATGAGGTTTGGGTACTCGTATTCACGGGGCACGAGGTTTTCAACTTATGATTTGTCAAGCATATGCATCATAATTGTTCTCGCATTAACTTTAACCATTCAAGATGCTTATGATGGGGGCAATGAGAGCTCAAAGCCGGTAAGTACCATAATTTTTGAAGGTTATAAAACTTGCAATCACTGCTTCCCTCTGCGAAGGGCCTTTCTTTTACTTTTATGTTGAGTCACCACCTTCTTTCTTTATGCACCATTAAGAGAGCATAGTTGTCATTCTTAGTGTGATATGCATTGTCCCAAAGTTCATTGATTGATTCATGATGATTGGTTTCACTTGTTCTTAAATTATTTGTATCTAGTCGCCCTCTTAAACTTGAAGGTGTCCTATGCATTTATGTTTTGCTCTCTTTGAAGGACAAGCTGAAAACCATTTGTATGTTTTTCCTTATGATTTGAACACACGTTTGACTTTCATTGTTTCATTTTCATGATCTTTTGTTTGTGTTCATTTGCATGTTTACAACATGGTTGGTAAGTTCTTATTGTCATGATTATATCTTCATGCCCATGTTTTAAGTTCTATTGATCCCAGCTCACCAATGCTTACATATATGATCAAGATTGTGTAGGTGCATGTCACCTCAAAAATTATTCTTTTGTTATCACATACCTACTCGAGGACGAGCAGGAGTTAAGCTTGGGGATGCTTGATACGTCTCAAACGTATCTATAATTTTTGATGCTCCATGCTTGTTTTTACACCATTTGCCTATTGTTTCGTTACACTTAGTGGCACTTTTATGCATTTTCTGGAACTAACCTATTAACAAGTGCCACAGTGCCAGTTTCCTGTTTTATGCTGTTTTTGTGTTTCAGAAGTGATACACAGGAAATATTCTCGGAATTGTACGAAACAAGTTCCTGAAGTCTTATTTTACCCGGAAGCTTCCAGAGATCCGAAGGAGAGTAGGAGGCGAGGGACCAGGGGCCCACACGCACAGGTGGCGCGGCTAGCCCCTGGCCCGCGCCACCCCCGTGTGTGGCCGCCTGGCCCCTCCTCTGACATCGCCCCTTCGCCTATAAAGACCCCCCGACGAGAAAAACCTAAGGACCCGATCAGATTTCCAGAACACATCGCGATCCGCCGCCGCCGTCGACCCGAAGATCGGGAGGGTCCAGAAGCTCTTCCCGGCACCCTGCCGGTGAGGGGAATCGCCACCGGAGGTCTTCTTCATCGCCATGCTTGCCTCCGGAGCGATGAGTGAGTAGTCTACCTTGGACTATGGGTCCATAGTAGTAGCTAGATGGTTGTCTTCTCCACTTTGTGCTTCATGTTTAGATCTCATGAGCTGCCCTACATGATTGAGATCACCGTTATGTAATTCTACATGTTTGGTTTGTTGGGATCCGATGAATATTGGTGTTTATGATTAAGTTGCTGTGCTGAATTATATCTTTTGTTATCTCTATGTTGTTTATGATCTTGCATGCTCTCCGTTGTTAGTAGCTATCTTGGCCGAGTAGTTGCTAGTGACTCCAAGAGGGGGTATTTATGCTCGATAGTGGGTTCATGCCTCTATTTCACCTGGGGGAGTGACAGAAACCTCTAAGGTGGTAGATGTGCTGTTGCTACTAGGGAGAAAACAACATTCATATGCTCAAGGGCATATGCTTTGTTTACATTACACACTTTGCTTAATGCAATTATCCGTTGTTCGCAACTTAATACTTTTGGGGTGTTCGGATTGATATCCCCGGGGGTGGATTATTAGTCATAGATGCAGTTGGATGGCGGTCTATGTATTTTGTTGTAAAGCCCAGAGTAAATCTCATAGTGATCTTCTTGACATATCACGTTATCTTTATTCTATCAATTGCCCAACTGTAATTTGTTTACCCAGCATGTGCTATTTTATCTATGGAGAGACACCACTAGTGAACTGTGGACCCCGGTCCTATTTCCATCATATTGCTATCACCTGTTTACTTTACTCGCACTGTTTACTTTACTCGCACTGTTTACTTTACTCGCATACTTTTACTGTTTTCCACTCGATACACTCATAACCTTTGTTTCAAGCAAACCGGTGAGATTGACAACCTCATCGCAAGTTGGGAGCAAAGTATTTGTTTGTGTGTGTGCAGGTTCCACGTTGCAGCTAGCAAGCAAAGCTTGGACGAGGCGCCATATATAAATTGTCCGCTGCTATCGCAAACTAGCAAGCATCACCTTCAGTCGTCATTGTCTCTCCTCTCCTGATCGATATTAAACCTTGGTTTCTTAACTGAGGGAAAACTAGACGCTATATTCATCATACCTTCCTCTTGGGGTTCCCAACGGGCTGGTTATCCACCACGCACAAGGACAGTCTGCTCCCACGTCAACCACACGCAGCAGGGGCCCCCAAGTTTGGGATGGGTTCTAGGGTCCCAAACCTTCAGGGCACCTCTAGGTATTTTCCCTAAAAAAAATTGAAGTGTAGTTTATGTAGCTCTAGTTCAAATTTGCATTTAAATGGATTTATCTAAAAAATAATTTAGTATATGGCTGCAAGCCGAGAAAATTCATGAAACCCTGGATCTTGCCTGCCTACAAGGTTCCCTATATTTGAAAATTGGAGTGGTGGAGTTATGCACACTGATCTTTGTAGCCACTTCACAAAAAACCACCTGTTTTGCCAATTTTGGACACTAAAAAAATGGAAAATCCATTTTATCAATAGAAACTCAAAAAACCCTAGTTATAAAAGTTGTTGGCAATGGAAAGATGCACATCACTACCAAAAATGGGGTCAAGATTCGAAAGTTTGCTATAGAACTTGCACAAACCTAGCTCAATTGGATAGAAAGCCAAGTGAAGTCTTCCTTGGTGGTATTTTTTGTGAAAAGTTTTTCTATGAAATATTGGTATGCAATGTTTGGTATTTTTCCTAGGTACTACTTCACATATCATGACTCCACGCACCGGTTATCCATTTTTTGATATTTTTTTTAATTTCCTTTGCCCCCATTTCAAATCTAGGTCAAACTCGTGGTGCCCGCCGTGTGTTCTAGGTGGGTGGGGCCCCCAAGTTTGGGATGGGTTCTTGGGTCCCAAACCTTCAGTGCACCTCCAGGTATTTTCCCTAAAAAATTTTGAAGTGTAGTTTATGTAGCTCTAGTTCAAATTTGCATTTAAATGGATTTATCTAAAAAATAATTTAGTATATGGCTACAGGCCGAGAAAATTCATGAAACCCTGGATCTTGCATGCCTACAAGGTTCCCTATATGTGAAAATTCGAGTGGTGGAGTTATGCACACTGATCTTGGTAGCCACTTCACAAAAAACCACCTGTTTTGCTAATTTTGGACACTAAAAAAAATGGAAAATCCATTTTATCAATAGAAACTCAAAAAACCCTAGTTACAAAAGTTGTTGGCAATGGAAAGATGCACATCACTACCAAAAATGGGGTCAAGATTTGGAAGTTTGCTATAGAACTTGCACAAACCTAGCTCAATTGGGTAGAAAGCCAAGTGAAGTCTTCCTTCGTGGCATTTTTTGTGAAGAGTTTTTCTATGAAACCTTGGTATGCAATCTTTGGTATTTTTCCTAGGTACTACTTCACATATCATGACTCCATGCACTGGTTTTCCATTTTTTTGATTTTTTTTGAATTTCCTTTGCCCCTATTTCAAATCCAGGTCAAACTCGCGGTGCCCGCCGTGTGTTCTAGGTGGGTGGTGCCCCCAAGTTTGGGATGGGTTCTGGTGTCCCAAACCTTCAGGGCACCTCCAGGTATTTTCCCTAATTTTTTTGATGTGTAGTTTATGTATCTCTAGTTCAAATTTGCATTTAAATGGATTTAGCTAAAAAATAATTCAGTATATGGCTGCAGGCCGAGAAAATTCATGAAAGCCTGGATCTGGCCATCCTACAAGGTCCCCTATATGTGAAAATTGGAGTGGTGGAGTTATGCACAATGCCCTTGGTAGTCACTTCACAAAAAACACATGTTTTGCCCATTTTGGCCACTAATAAAATAGAAAATCCATTTTTCAATGGCAAATCAAAAAACCCTAGTTACGAAAGTTGTTGGCAATGGAAATATGCACATCACTGCTAAAAATGGGGTCAAGATTCAAATTTTTGCTATAGAACTTTGACAAACCAAGCTCAATTGGGTAGAAAGCCAAGTGAAGTCCTACTTGGTGACATTTTTTGTGAAGAGTTTTTCTATGAAACTTTGGTACTCCATGTTTGGAATTTTTCCTAGGTAGTACATCACATATCATGACTCCATGCACTGGTTTTCCATTTTTTCATTTTTTAATTTCCTTTGCCACCATTTCAAATCTAGGTCAAACTCGCGATGCTCGCCGTGTGTGCTAGATGGATGGGGCCCCCAAGTTTGGGATGGTTTATGGGGTTCCACTCCTTCAGGGCACCTCCAGGTATTTTCTCCCAATTTTTTTGAAGTGTTGTTTATGTAGCTCTAGTTCAAATTTGCATTTAAATGGATTTAGCTCCAAAATAATTCAGTATATGGCTGCAGGCCGAGAAAATTCATGAAAGCCTGGATCTGGACATCCTACAAGGTCCCCTATATGTGAAAATTGGAGTGGTGGAGTTATGCACAATGCCCTTGGTAGTCACTTCACAAAAAACACATGTTTTGCCCATTTTGGCCACTAATAAAATGGAAAATCCATTTTTTCAATGGCAACTCAAAAAACCCTAGTTACAAAAGTTGTTGGCAATGGAAATATGCACATCAGTGCCAAAAATGGGGTAAAGATTCAAATTATTGCGATAGAACTTGAACAAACCAAGCTCAATTGGGTAGAAAGCCAAGTGAAGTCCTACTTGGTGGCATTTTTTGTGAAGAGTTTTTCTATGAAACTTTGATACTCCATGTTTGGTATTTTTCCTAGGTATTACATCACATATCATGACTCCATGCACTCGTTTTCCATTTTTTTCAATTTTTTCAATTTCCTTTGCCACCATTTCAAATCTAGGTCAAACTCGCGGTGCCCGCCGTGTGAGCTAGGTGGGTGGGGGCCCCAAGTTTGGGATGGTTTATGGGGTTCCACTCCTTCAGGGCACCTCTAGGTATTTTCTACCAAATTTTTTGAAGTGTAGTTTATGTAGCTCTAGTTCAAATTTGCATTTAAATGGATTTAGCTAAAAAAATAATTCAGTATATGGCTGCAGGCCGAGAAAATTCATGAAAGCCTGGATCTGGCCATCCTACAAGTTCCCCTACATGTGAAAATTGGAGTGGTGGAGTTATGCACAATGCCCTTGGTAGTCACTACACAAAAAACACATGTTTTGCCCATTTTGGCCACTAATAAAATAGAAAATCCATTTTTTCAATGGCAAATAAAAAACCCTAGTTACGAAAGTTGTTGGCAATGGAAATATGCACATCACTGCCAAAAATGGGGTCAAAATTCAAATTTTTGCTATAGAACTTGAACAAACCAAGCTCAATTGGGTAGAAAGCCAAGTGAAGTCCTACTTGGTGGCATTTTTTGTGAAGAGTTTTTCTATGAAACTTTGGTACTCCATGTTTGGTATTTTTCCTAGGTAGTACATCACATATCATGACTCCATGCACTGGTTTTCCATTTTTTGATTTTTTTTTTGAATTTCCTTTGCCACCATTTCAAATCTAGGTCAAACTCGCGGTGCTCGCCGTGTGTGCTAGGTGGATGGAGCCCCCAAGTTTGGGATGGTTTATGGGGTTCCACTCCTTCAGGGCACCTCCAGGTATTTTCTCCCAAATTTTTTGAAGTGTAGTTTATGTAGCTCTAGTTCAAATTTGCATTTAAATGGATTTAGCTCCAAAAGAATTCAGTATATGGCTGCAGGCCGAGAAAATTCATGAAAGCCTGGATCTGGCCATCCTACAAGGTCCCCTATATGTGAAAATTGGAGTGGTGGAGTTATGCACAATGCCCTTGGTAGTCACTTTAGAAAAAACACATATTTTGCCCATTTTGGCCACTAATAAAATGGAAAATCCATTTTTTTCAATGGCAACTCAAAAAACCCTAGTTATGAAAGTTGTTGGCAATGGAAATATGCACATCACTACCAAAAATGGGGTCAAGATTCAAAAGTTTGCTATAAACTTGCACAAACGAAGCTCAATTGGGTAGAAAGCCAAGTGAAGTCCTCCTTGGTGGCATTTTTTGTGAAGAGTTTTTCTATGAAACCTTGGTATGGCATGTTTAGTATTTTTTTTCTAGGTACTAAATCACATATCATGACTCCATGCACTGATTTTCCATTTTTGTGATTTTTAAAATTTGCTTTGCCCTCTTTTCAAATCTAGGTCAAACTCGCGGTGCCCGCCGTGTGTGCTAGGTTGGTGGGGTCCCCAAGTTTGGGATGGGTCATGGGGTCCCACACGTTCAGGGCACCTCCAGGTATTTTCCCTCAATTTTTTTGAAGTGTAGTTTATGTAGCTCTTGTTCAAATTTGCATTTAAATGGATTTAGCTCCAAAATAATTCTTTATGTGAGCTCCAAAATAATTCGTTATGGATTTCTCTGATAATTTTTCATATATAGTACTTCAAATTCAGAATTACGAATAAAAATATATGAAGCATTTTGCAATTTTAAACACCTTTTGGAATTGTATGTGAAAATTAAAAAACAACCAGAAACTTTTTTTACTCAGATGATTCTAGCCGGGGCTACTGACCCGTGGGTCCTAGCGCTGACGTGGTGCTGAGTATCATTTTGATTTAATTGGTGTTGCTTAGAGGATGACGGAAGGGCCCAATTGTCAGATATACAAGGTCCCCTATATGTGAATAAAAAGATAATTTAGCTCCAAAATAATTATTTATGGATTTCTGTGATAAGTTTTCATATATAGTACTTCAAATTCAGAGTTACGAATAAAAAGATATGAATTTTGCAATTTTAAACACCTTTTGGAATTGTATGTGAAAATTGAAAAAACAACCAGAAACTTTTTTACTCAGGTGATTCTAGCCGGGGCTACTGACCCGTGGGTCCTAGCGCTGACGTGGTGATGAGTCTCATTTTGGTTTAATTGGTGTTGCTTAGAGGATGACATAAGGGCCCACCTGTTAGATATACATTAATTGGCAAAATGTTACTTCAAATTCAGAGTTACGAATAAAAAGACATGAATTTTACAATTTTAAACACCTTTTGGAATTGTATGTGAAAATTTAAAAAACAACCAGAAACTTTTTTTTACTCAAGTGATTCTAGCTGGGGCTACTGACCCGTGGGTCCTAGCTGAGTCTCATTTTGGTTTAATTGGTGTTGCTTACAGGATGACATAAGGGCTCACCTGTCAGATATACATTAATTGGCAAAATGTGTGCCCTCGTGCGGCTTGCGGGAATCGATCTTGTGACCTCCAGGTCTTTCGCATAGAACGGGCCAACTGGGCTACTATTGGTTGCTGTGTAGGTAGGCTTACTGGCTCTATTCAACTAGCTGTACTGCGATACTAGTCATCTTCTTCCTCGGCCCAGTATAGGCCATGAACGGAAATAGAGATTGGCTGCGGTGGCTAGCGCCTCTGCGCAGCGCGGCCGGGATTAACGGAGGTAGAAGCGACAAGATGGCCTCACTCCAAACTCGGAGAGATAAGGCGCGACATCAGGCAAGCGACTCCCCGAGCTTGGTCGTACGGCCATGGCGCGTCACAGAGGTGTCGGCGGACGCGGCGGCACGTAGGTGGCGCGGCGGAGTTCCAATTCAACGGATCTGCACCGGCGGTGGTGGCCGGATTTGACCGCCGTTCTTGACAGGGGAACGCCCCGATGGGGTTCCTCGTTGACCCTCTTGTCTATCTCAGGTTGAGGGCAAATCAGACATTTTACACTTACAAAATTTTCAATTTTTAAATATTATTTGTATTTTATGAATTTGATAAAAAAGACCCTCTAAGCAATTGTCCAATAATACTATGATACTGCAAAATAATTGCAAATAACTTGGACCCTTATGTGCGTGTGGCAATGAAGTAAAGAACCGCAAAGTCAATCGCCCGTTCGTAGGTACGTCCTGCATCGCTAAATCGCTAAAAGAAGGCCCAACGCTAAATCGCTAAAAGAAAGCCCAGCCAGAGTGTTAAAGGCCCTGAGGAGCGTGTCTAAGAAAACAACACAGTCCAGGCCCAGCCGCCAGGAGTAGACAGGAAAATAGCCCAGAGAAGTGTGTCAAAGAAAACAGCAGTCCGGTTCAATCTCAAAACAATACAGTCCGTGACCTAATACAGCTTCATCAGACCAAAATACAGTCCGTGACCTACTTCATCAGACTAAAATATAGTTTGTGACCTACTCAAATACATCTTCATCAGTCGACATCAACTATAAATATACAGGCTGGCTGATCATGATACTCCCAGGAATCCCTGATCAAGTTTGTCGTGCTGCTTGCTGTAGCCAGTCATCAGTCAAGAACAAGGAATCACCGAACGAGTCTATCGTGCTACTTTCTGCAGCCAAACATCTCACCGTCAGCAAGCACGCCGTTCAGCCAACCCGGCCGTGCATACTGCATGCTCCGTGCTTTACACAAGGTACATGCATTCAACAAATAAAATAAAATAGAATTATTATCCCACTAACATTATGCTAGGAGACATTAGTGCCTTGTCAAATAGCTAACCTTGTCAAATAGCTAACCTTACTTTTCATATAGCAGAACGCCATTAGTATGCAGAAATGTCTTATGTGTGCATCTCAATACACCCTACATCTCTTTTTGTTCTGGCTCAATAAAGGGGTGGTAGTGGTGAGTTTGAAATCTATTAAAGTATCACAGATTGCTTGGTTGGGAAAAGATATGCTACCTCCTTGAGGTAATTTAGCTGAGAAACCCCACATATAATTGTGACCAGAACAAAAAGGCATGTGTGTGGATAAAAAAGTTGGTTCCTTCCATCCAGTGTAAGCTTTATGGCTACACCGACGGCTTTAATGCTAATGACCTACAAAGTAGTGGCTGTCAGTTATGAAAAATCTCTGGTGTTAGGCTGTGCAACCCAAAGTCAAAGCAAACTTACCGTTACTGATCCCATTGTAGAGCAGATGCCAAAATATATCAGGAATCTTGGGCACTACCAGGGGCAAAATCATCTTAGTCGTTCGTTTCAACAGCGACAGTAACTTTTCCGGCCAACTTTTCACAGCATCCGTTCGATCCAGTTAAACCTTCTCGTACCTGTTTCACCTTTTGGATGAGCCAATGACAGTTGGGCCTAAATGTAGCCGGGGCCAGCGAGCGGAGGGAGAGAACCTGCTCGTCTGTGTGTGCGTCGTCTTGCTTCTGGGCGCTCCTATTCAGCGCTCTTAGTGCCGGTTACGAAGCAACGCCTGAAGGCGGATTTCGAATGGGCCGGCCCATTAAGCAGTTCGATGGATGTGGTTCAGTTCTTTCCAAATCGGTCCATGTTTTTATTCGTATGGAGTGCTTCGCTTTCTACTGTTTGATTTTTATTTTGTTTAAATTCGAAATTGGTTCAAATTTAAATTTGTTTAATTTTGGAAATGTTCCAATTTAAAATTGTTCCAACTTAAAATCGTTCCAAGTTAAAATTTATCCAACTTAAAATCGTTCCAATTTAAAATTGTTCCAATTTAAAATCGTTCCAATTTAAAATTGTTCAAATTTAAAATTGTTAAGACATAAAAATGTTCAAATTTAAAATTGTTCAAATTTAAATCTGTTCAATTTGAAATCTGTGCAAATTCGAAAATATATTCAAACTCGAATTTCTTCAATTTAAAATTTGTTCAAATTCGAATTTGTGCAAATTCAAAATTTGTTCAAAACATAAATTTGTTAGAATTAAAACGCAGCACGTACGGACTAGCCTAGAAAAATGTTGCAGTACATAACTCATGTTTGTACTCCTCATGCTGATACTGAGGAAGCACCGATGGAGTCCAAGGTGGTGGGTGATGGTAACGACGTGGAGCGTGAACCGAAGAAAAAGAAACCAACCCCAACGAACTCTGAAACCTCGGCAGCGGCTGCGAGTCAGCCCTGCCAGGGATCATGAATTGTATGAGCTGAAACGGTCGGGGGCTTGGGAACCAACCGACCGTTAGGGAGCTTCGCAATATTGTGAAGCAGGAAGGGCCCTGTCTCCTGTTTATTATGGAGACAAAAATTGCAAAGGAAAGAGTTGAGAGTCTACGGACTACCCTTGGCTTCGCTGGCTGTTTTGCAGTAGCCAGTGAGGGTCTTAGTGGAGGCATTGCCCTCTTTTGGTCAGCAGAGGTTGCGGTGGAGATCAAGAATTTCAGCTCGTGTCATATTGATGCGAGGGTGAGAGGAACTGAGCTTGATGCTTTTGAATGGAGATTGACGGGGTTTTATGGTGCTCCAAGAGCTGAAGATCGTCATCACAGTTGGAGATTTCTTAGAACACTGTTTGCTATTGAGCACTCGGCCTGGTTGTGTCTTGGGGACTTTAACGAGACTCTGTTTGCCACAGAACACTTCTCAAGAGCGGCAAGACCGGAGTGGCAGATGAGAGCATTTCGGGAGGTGATCGAGGAATGTATGTTTCTAGACCTAGGTTGGTCAGGTACAGAATATACTTGGGATAATGGACAGTTGGGTAATGCTAACGTCAAAGCAAGACTTGATCGAGCGTTCGGGAATGCTGCCTTTACCAACAAGTTTGAGCATATTAAAGTTCGGCATATTGTCTCTACGGAATCTGACCACTGCTTCATCTCAGTGGAGTTCCGAGAACATATGGTTGAAGGAAGAGGAAGAGGAACGAAGCCTTTTCGGTATGAAAATGTATGGCAAACACATGCCGATTACGATCAGCTGGTTCTTGCAAATTGGCAAAAGGGCTCGGGTGCTAATGGGCTGGCAGGTGTGGCCCAAGCGCTGAATGCTTTG
This sequence comes from Dactylis glomerata, assembly GCA_007115705.1. NCBI lineage: Eukaryota > Viridiplantae > Streptophyta > Magnoliopsida > Poales > Poaceae > Dactylis > Dactylis glomerata. The sequence goes on along the minus strand of QXEO01002096.1, from coordinate 239,508 downwards.
CAGTCCAGCCTGAGACAGTGGGGAGCCAAGGAATTTGGTTGTTTGGCGCGGAAGATTCGAAAACTGCGACAAAAACTAGATCGTCTACGCAGTAGATCGACGGGTCGTGGACCATCCGATGAGGAACGAGCAATTACTAAGCAGTTGAGAGAGACTCTACATCAAGAAGAAATCTGGATGCGTCAACGATCTCGAGTGCAATGGTTACGTGAAGGGGACCGTAACACGGCGTATTTCCACTCCCAAGCAGCACAGAGGAAACATGTCAATAAAATCTCTGAGTTAGAGCGTGCAGACGGGAGCAAGTGTTTATCTTGGGATGAAAATTGTGAAGAGATCCAAAGTTTCTATCAAGAACTTTATACTACACAGGGGTTCAAGCCAATGGATGGGCTGTTGGATCTGGTACCAAATAAAGTAACTACAGCTATGAATGAGGAGTTTGATAAACCGTACACTGTCGAGGAAGTGAAGAGTGCACTGTTTCAAATGGCGCCCTCTAAAGCTCCTGGAGTGGATGGGTTTACAGCAGGTTTTTATCAGCGTCATTGGGACCTTTTGAAGGATGACATAGTGGCTGCTGTACTGAACTTTTTGAATGGAGGTGAGCTACCGAATGGGTTGAATGATACGTCTATAACACTGATACCCAAGGTACGTCATCCCCAGCGCATTTCCCAATATCACCCAATCTCGCTGTGTTCTGTTCTTTACAAGATGGCTTCGAAATGCATTGCGAACAGAGCTAGACTGTCTTTGGGAGAAATTATTGGTGAAGAACAAAGTGCTTTCGTTCCTGGGCGTCTGATTACAGACAATGTTTTAATTGCGTACGAAAGTGTGCATGCCATGAGGAAGAGAAAGAAGGGGAAAAACTGTGTGAGTGCTGTAAAGCTAGACATGATGAAGGCATATGATCGAGTTGAGTGGCACTATCTTCAAGCTATTATGTTGAAACTTGGCTTTAGTGCTGACTATGTTCGGTTGGTTATGAAGTGTGTAACATCTGTTCGGTTTACGGTCCGTGCAAATGGCGAATTCTTACCGTATTTTACACCTTCCAGAGGTTTGAGACAAGGGGATCCCATGTCACCATTTCTATTCCTCATTTGTGGAGAAGGTTTTACATCTCTTCTGAATTTCTATGGAGGCAATTTTGTGGATAGAGGTATTAGGGTGAGCCCGAGGTCACCCTGGATTAATCATCTCCTATTCGCCGATGACAGCTTGATTTTTATAAAGGCAAATAGTGAGAGTGCACAGAGATTAAATGAGATCTTGCTTATCTATGAGGAGTGTTCGGGTCAGAAGGTTAACAGGGAGAAAAGCTCTATTTTCTTTAGCCCAAACACGCCTGATACTATGAGAGAGTCTCTAAAACTTCTTATGGGCATTGCAGTTGAGGCTTTTAGTGAAAGATACTTGGGTCTTCCAACAGCAGTGGGCCGTATCACGAGTGGAACCTTTGATCATCTCGGAGAACGCATCCGTAGCAAGTTGCAAGGTGGTACCGAGAGAATGGTTTCGGCTGCAGGGAGAGAGGTGTTTCTGAAATCTGTCATTCAGGCCATCCCAACCTTCAGCATGTGCTTCTTTTTACTGTCAAAGAAAGTATGCAAACAGTTAGTTTCATACATGGCAAGATACTGGTGGAGTAGCTCCATAGACCGCCGATCAGTACATTGGGTACAGTGGGAGTCACTCGCGTCACCCAAGTTGAGAGGAGGCATGGGTTTTTGGAACCTGGAAATGTTTAATCTAGCTCTACTAGGGAAACATGGGTGGAGGCTGATCATTCACCCAGACTCCTTATGCGCTAGGATTTTGAAGACAAAATATTACCCAGAAACAAATTTTATGCAAGCCACGGTGCCACAGAGATCTTCAGCTACTTGGCGAGCAATAGTTGCTGGGAGAGAGGCTCTGGCGACGGGCATGCTGAAGCGCATTGGGGATGGATCGTCCGTCTCGATTTGGCGTGACCCGTGGATGCCAGGGATTACGAGAATGACACTCTCTGCACAAATTGGAAGGGATGACCTAAATAGGGTATCTGATCTCATTGATCCTGAGAATGGGACTTGGAAAATTGATTTGGTCAGAAGGAACTTCATAGCCCCAGAAGCGAACGCAATTCTAAATATTCCTTTGAGAAGAGGAGGGGGGAGGACTTCTGGGCCTGGAGCTTGGAGAAGTCAGGTAACTACACTGTGAAGTCGGCGTACCGATCTCTAATGACGCGTAACGAGCATAGAACTCTAGCGGAAGGGATGGTCACGAAAACCTCAAATTCTGAAAAACAGTTGTGGAGTACTCTGTGGAAGCTTCAAGTTGTGCCCAAAGTTAGAGTGTTTTGGTGGCGTGTCCTTAGAGGCATATTACCAGTGGAAAGCACACTACATTATCGGCATATAGCTCAGCTGGCTCGCTGCAAAGTGTGCCTAGCAGAGAATGAGGATATGATGCATGCACTTGTTAAGTGCAGCCATGCAAGGAATTTCTGGAGGGAAGAAGAGAGCTGGCTAAAAATCAAACTGCCAACACTTCACCCAGATACGTGGACCAAAGATATTCTATGCGATCCAATTATTTCAGATTCTGACCGTTCGGTGATTGTTACAATAATGTGGTCTATTTGGACGTCGAGGAATAATATTGTTCATGACAAAGGGTCGTTGGATCCTGTTCAGTCGTTGAGGATGACGAGAGATGCTCTGGCTCTCATGGAGTTACCTAGACACCACGCTAGGATTCTACTAGGCCATGGCTGGAGGCCGCCTGAAGAGGGTTGGGTGAAGATCAATACGGATGCGGGTATCTCATCTGATACGTCGATGAGTGGAGCGGGAGGAATTGCCAGGACAAAAACAGATTTCATTGGAGCTTGGAGTAAACCTATTCATGGTGTTACCGATCCAATGATAGCGGAGGCTCTTTCACTCCGGGATGGCATTATCTTTGCTCAGCTCAGAGGTTTTTCGTGAGTGGTGATGGAAGTGGATTGCTTAGAGATAGTGAATCTCTGGGACTCGCGCGTTGGTTCTCGCTCGGTGATTGCACCGGTTCTTTTAGATATCGAAGGGCTAGCTTCTTCTTTTACTAGTTTTACTATTCAGCATGTAAAAAGACATGCCAACATGCCAGCTCACCTGTGTGCAAAGGTCGCTTGTACTCAGGATGAGACGAGCTGTTGGATGGATTTGGTTCCTGGTTTCCTCGCTGTTAGCTGCCAAGCTGATAGCGCTGGAGCTGTTATTTCTAAATAAAGCCCTATAGATTCCATGCAAAAAAAAAAGGTAACAGCATGTACGGACTAGCAATGAAAAAAAAATGAACATGGGCCGGCCCAACTTATGGGATTAGCAATACAGCACGTACGTGTTGGCTGATAACCAACGCTAAACGCGTTAAATAGGGTTTGCCCTTGCTTCTGATGAGTCAACTTCTACACACTTTTTGTTGGACAGATCGTGGGATCGTTGGATAGCTCATGAGCATCGCCTGTTCTACCCGTTTGGCTACCCATTATCACGCTGCGGCTGGTCCCCGCGGATTCATGGGCCACGTTGTTCGCTGAGCTGAGCCGTTTCTCGGAGGGTGCCAGTTCTTTGCCTTTCCTGGTTTGCCGCTCTTGGACACTGTGCGGTAGATGGGAGGAACTGTTCCAAGGACGTTGGCTGGTCACCTCTTGCTTTACTCAGTTTACGGATCCGCTTTGGCACATGTGAAACTGTTGCTGGTCCCCAAGAGCATGTGGGGTTCTTTGCTGGTGAGACGGGTGTGATTTTCGCAGGTGAAGTGTTGCGCTCGCCTGGTGCAATCTCCTTATTTACCGTTGTGAGGAGGCAGGCGTGAACGTGGTAGGGCCCATAATTGGTCCTTTATGGCCTATCATGTGGAGACAGTTGGGGTCTTTTGTTACGGAGGGAAACGATTTAGCATCTCTCTGCGTGTGGGTCCTTGAAATGGCGGGCCCAGCTGTCGGTCAGCTGAGTAATTACCCTTGCGCGTTAAAGCCTTGGTATACGGTGCGGTCCTATTTCCGCGCCCAGTTCCCCTTTCTCTTCGCTGCTCCTCGCGCGTCGACGCCTCTGTTTTTCTGCGCTTCTTCACTCTCGATTGGTTCGACCTCGTTGCGCGATGGAGTTGCAGCTTGCTGGTGTGTAAGGTTGAGGTGGCAGAATCCCCGATGGCTCCTGGTGGGAGGCAGCGCACAAATGGGGGCGGCGGCATCCGCGCCGGCCCACCGCTGGGAGAACCGCGGCGGGGCTGGAGCCGAGGAGTCGAGGTTGAGCGTGTACCCCTGCTCCGCCGCGCTCGTCGCCTCCGACCTCGCCACCCTCATCTTCGTCTTCGTCGGTTGCGGCGTCGCGCGCTTCATCCGGCCGTCCCAAGCTATGCGGCTTCGGGAGCACTCGCCACAAAGAAGCCACGAGGGAGGAGGGCAGGTGGTGACCGGCCGCGCGCAACGGGGCGGCAGCGGGTGGTCGAGCGCAACCTCAGCTGATGGACGCCGGTGACGGCCGCCGCGACCTGCAAAAGGTACGGGCTCATCTTGTTAATCGTACTGGAACAGTTTCAGCCCGCTTCTCCTCACCGGGCACCTGGCGCGTTGCCGTAGCCTAGCCAGGTGGTGGCCGGCCGTGCCCACTCGATGGTGGCCGCGGCTGGTGGAAAACGGCGGCTGCCTGGGGGCGGCAGCGGGTGGACGAGCCAAGGCTGCTGCCTGGGTTGCGGCGGCCAGGACGCGCACCCGGGCCTGTCGCTCAACCCTCGTCGTCGGCCTCCGGCGTGCTTCTCCCAGGCACCACGGCGTTGTTGATGGACCACGCGTGAACGCGGAGAAGCAGCACGCGCTGGATGCGACTTCGTGCACTCGCTCAAGGGCGAGCTCTTCCGGTGCGTATGACGCCATGGTGACGGTCTCCCAATCCTTCTTTTCATCCGCTTTCAATCTCTCTTTTCTAGGCTTTCCATACCTGCTGGTTAACTACCCACGTTCCTGTTCTTGCTTGTAAGTTTGATTTCTTTATACCTTCAGATCCTGCGCGTGAACTATTTGATGAAATGCGTGTTGATCCTTTCTTGCAAATGATGCAGCTGCCGGCCAAGCGGTGCACTTTGTACGGTGACGAACTGCTCCTGGAAGAAAAAAGAGGACAAGGGCATCGATGCCACCCGGGCTCCTTCTGTCTACGAGGTGTCCGCTGCGCCGTCAGCCTCATCCGCTTCAAGCACCTCGAACCCAGGCACGCCCTCCTCCCACTGCCTCGTCAGCATCCATGGTAACACACAAAATTAGCTTCTTCGTCCTCAGCCTCATACAAGCTGTGGGAGCGTGGATGCAATGAATTTTTGACATATGAGACCACCTGCGCGAGTGAAATGCTAGAAAAGACCACCTGCGAAATTTTTTGTCAAAAAAGACCCCCTACGAGTGGCGGCACCCCTGGCCAGGCGACATGTGGCACGTGCCGCCTGGGCCAGTGGCGGCAGGCCCCTGCCGCCAATGCCGTTGCCGGCACGTCCGAAGCCGTCCGGCCGGGTGGGCCCTGCCGCCAATGAGGGTGGCGGCATGCTGCAAGACAAGGACTTGGGGTGGGCCCTGCCGCCGATGGGGGTGGCGGCATGCTGCCTGCCGCCAATGGGGGTGGCGGCATGCTGCGTGCATGCCACATGCCGGCGATGCCAACGGCGGCAGGGACACGTGCCGCCTGGGCCAGGGGTGCCGCCACCCACAGCTGGTCCTTTTTGACAAAAATTTTCGCGGGTGGTCTTTTCTAGCATTTCACTCGCAGAGGTGGTCTGATGCGTCAAAAATTCGGATGCAACAAGATCGAGCTCCCTCACCTCCAACGGTTCAAGTTTGTAGCTGCCTTATTTGTTAATACTCAACTAGGCTTCTATTTCTTGGTATTTATACTTAGATATTTAAATATGCTGAAATTCTGAATAATCTGCAGTTTACCTTTTCTGTAGAGAATCTGAATAACAACGGAGCAAATTGGGAAAGGTCTCAAGGCTGGTGCTAATGTCGTATTTACCACCAAGGGAATTTATGATATGTCATTGAAGGAATTTTTCATCTACTTGGGCAGAAACGATTGTTGTTCATGTTCTTAATATGATTTTGTATATAGTTATCCAGCACTGCTGCACAAACTATTTATGTAATTGGTTACAATGGTTCAAGTTAGTATTGTTCTGCTTAACTGCAGGTACCTTTGGTTGAGTGGGACATACAGAACCTGTAATCTATTTTATAGTCTAGCCTGTTGGGAAGAATTGATGGATATCACTGCCATCATACATTCGCTATTTCGCTTCCAACAATACTTGATCTGAAATTTATGTCCTCAGAAGTTTATGTTTCAGAATTGATTTATTTTCATGATGTGAAAAGATATTATGGGTTGTGTTATGGAATTTATTGACGCTGGGGAAAAATTGTGGTTAGACGTGTTATGGAATTTGCAGGTTACATTGCTCAGCCATGAAAGGCAAGAGATTGTGGAGATAGAGGTACAGGTCTCCTGAAGGTGTGCTCATGGAGGCTCGGCTCCACCTGGCCACTCGCTGGTCATCGTGCAGTCCTTCGCTTGCACTTTCACTGACCAGGAAAGTGGTGATGAGAGTAGAAGCATCAGTTTCTTTGGCTGCATGTTTTGTTGTTGCTTATGTTGTCGGTGTTTCCCTTGCTGCATCGACGAGAAGCTGCTTTGGGTCAATGGAGAACTTGTGTTGTCTCAGAACGAGCTCACGGATGGGGAATTGGGGATATAGTAGGGGTTCTGGTTTTCTCCACATATTTCTAGGTATTTTTTTGGGTTGGCCACTGAGTTTGTACCAATTATGTAGGAAGGAAATAGATTGAAGAACTGTATATATAGAATGCTAAAGAGAGAATCATCAAATTTTATTATCCATTAGTGAAAAATAATCAAAGGAAGCATGATATGTGTCTTAAAAAAGTGGATTATTTAATTATGTGCACAGGAGACCAGATGACAGACAAGATGAATTGTTCATCACAATAGAAGTGTAAATTTTAGGAGTAATCTGTGCAGTCAATAACTGACAGATAATATAACTGAGATCATCTGGCAGTGCCATCTCCATTGTTGTGCAAGGAGTGACATCCACAGTCCGCAGGTACAGTAGTGCTATCGCACCAATGTAATGAAAATGAGAATATCCTTGATTTATTGTGTTGCTGGCAAATCCAGTTCTCTTTTGTGAAAAAAAAAGCTAATTCCACAATCCTCTCCGACTTGGAATAATGGTGATAAATGAATAGTCAGCTAATGCCCTTGCAAACGCATATATCTTAAATATTTGACGCCCTTGGCAAGGCGCACAAGGCACAACGTAACCTTCTTAAATTGATGACCCAGAATATATCTATCAAGAGGCAACCTTCACCGTAAACATACAAATAAAATAAATTGGACAAATAAAAGCATATTCGAGTTAATAGCTAACTACGACAGTCTAATTTTTAATTTTTTGACACAGTGGTCTTAGGTTTAGCCGTTGCCTTTTCCATGTTCAAATATATAAAGAATAGTTAAATTACATGCACTCTTATTAAGGTCAACACTCAATAGAGACCACAAAATTTAGGTATAGCTTACCGTACTTTTTTCATGAATTAAACTCTGATATAATACCAGTATTTGCGCCAGTTGGCGCAACGGGTCATCTAGTATGTTAGAAATGTTGCCCATGTTTGACACCGGAACATAGCTAAAGCCTGTTAGATATCCAGCTGCACTGAAACAGAAATAAGATGTATGATTGCATGTCAACGACTCACCTGGTTGAGTAGCTAGGTCCCAGATTTCTTCTACAAATCTTTAATATTGCAAATTTCATGCACAACGACATGGAAAATATAATTGTCAGTATTAGGATTTTATTACAGTGTCACTCTTCATGCATTCATTTTGGAATTATTGCTTGAACAATCTGAGTATTTTTTTATTTTCATTGTAGAATGGATCACAACATTAAAACAACCACTACAGATAAAAGGCATCAAATTTTAGAAGATAAAAATTAAGCAAGACGTGAACGTGATAGAGCTCGACGGAATAGTTTGACAGCTGAGCAAAAGGAAGAGATTAATGCATGAAGAAGAGCCCAAAATAGAGCTAAACTAAATAGTTTGATGGCTGCGCAAAAGGAAGAGATTAATGCACGTAGAAGAGCCCAAAATACTGCTAAACTACAAAGATTGACGGATGAGCAGAAGGAAGAGATTAATGCACGTAGAAGAGCCCAAAATAAAGCTAAACTACAAAGTTTGACAGATGAGCAGAAGGGTGAGATTAATGCAGGTAGAAGAGTCGAAGATAGAGCTAAACTAAGTAGTTTAACTGCTGAAGAAAAGGAGAAGATTAATGAGCATAGAAGAGCAACCCGACGACCCACACCTACAGAAACATTAACTGAAGAGAAGAGGGCGACACTGCTAGCTCGGCGCAGGAAAAATGCTGCGGCTAGGAGAAACACCCCGTGTGCTGAATCCATAGCGATGCCATGCCCAAATGCAATAGCTTTCACAATGGTAAAGCTGGCATCTACCACACATGCATCACCAGCCAGAGAGGGAACTGCTTCACCCCCTGCATCTCCTTCAACGAGCATGCCCGAGTATACAATCAGGACCGATGGTAAGACACCGATCTTTACTCCCTTTATTTATTTATTGATTATTCTTTTTATATTTATGTCATGGCATATTAAAGCATCGTACTTACCAGATTGAGAATGTTGTAGGAGACATGGAGGCCTTCCTTATTGGGATCATGGATGAGAATGACATCCCAGACGACCTCATGGATGAGGAGTGCTGCATGTATGCCCCTGAAGGTACTTATACCGGTCTTTCAATTGACGTCCATACTACCAGTCAATATGAACATATTGATGTGACACCATCCTGTGCATGTAGGTTATGACGTTGATGACATGGACCTCGATACACCGACAAAGTCGTCCAGTGCAGAATCTATTGATCCTTTTGACTTTGTGTACTCAAATCTCCCAAACAGAACGCACATCCTGAAGCAAGAACCGGACTGTAAACATTGCCATGCCAAGAAGTTTGAGCATGAGACCGACGGTTTCTTTTGTCGAAATGGAAATATCAAGCTTGCTGAACCAAAGCCTATCCCAGATCTGATGAGGCTATGGTCTAGCGCAGATGCAGACGCAAGACATTTTTGGGAGAGCATCCGGTTCTTCAACGGCCACTTATCATTCACAACACTTGGCGTCAGCCTAGATAACAACTGCACGAACATGAGGTCTGGGGTGTACACATTCCGAGCGCAAGGCTCGATGTACCACAACGTGCATTCGTTCGGGCCAAACTCTCGTCCGGAACATCTACAGCTCTACTTCTACGACGATGATCCGAGCTTGATACATCGCAAGGAAGCAACCAAGGAGCTTGATCAGGAGGTCGCCCAAAAGGTTGTGGACATACTGAGAGGAAACCCCTACTCCGAGAAGTTTAGGAGTTTGGGTGCCCACAAGGACAACCTAGAGGACTACCGTATAGAGCTGAACACCGACCAAAAATTAGATCAACGCAGATTCAATTTACCGATATCATCTGAGGTAGCTGCGATCTGGGTCGAGGGCAGCAACCTAGCAAATAGATTCAAGCGCAGCATTACCCTCTACGGTGACAGCAACGAGAGGCATAGTATACAAGCCACACAAGGATTCTATGACCCACTCTCGTACCCCCTCTTCTTTCCCAAGGGGGAGCTCGGCTGGCATCCAAATATCCCTAAATATAATACGCCTTGGCACATTGCACAGCTATCAAGGGAGGACTGTGAGGATGAAGGTTCGGCTGTTCATGATACTTTTGCATTTTTCCCTATCTTTTTGTATTTGCCTAACCTTGTTTTTCATGTCCTTCATGCAGATGGAGGTGGACATTTATGTGTCTCGTCAGGGACTACTACTGTTACCGGCTACAAACACGTCCGGCTATATTCAACCCCATACTACATGGTGGGCGTTTGTTCCAATAGTTTGCGGTCGACATGTACATAAAGATTGAGGGCTGTAGGCTGAATTGGATCAGGGACCACCAGCCAGAGTTACGTGCTGATCTATATAAAGGCATTGTGGATAGCATCACGACGGGAGAGACTCATGCAAGTGTTGTTGGCACGAGGACTGTTCTCCCGTGGAAGTTCCAAGGAGGCTTCCGAGACATGAAGCGCAGGCATATGGACGCCATGGCGTTGGTGCAGACGTATGGCAAGCCTGACATCTTCCTGATGATGACCTATAACCCTAACTGGCAGGAGATATAGGATGCGTTGTTTCTGGGACAAACCCCACATGACCGACCAGATATTGTGGTCCGAGTGTTTAGGGCCAAGCTAGAGACGATGAAAGAGATGCTGACAAAGAAGAATATCCTGGGCGTTGTGAAGGCCTACGTCTACGTGGTCGAGTTCCAGAAGAGGGGCCTCCCACATGCCCATTTCCTGTTGATCATGGATCCAAAATATAAGCTCATTGTGCCAGAGCAGTACGATCGCCTCATATCTGTCGAGCTCCCGGACAAGAATAAGTACCCGGAGCTATATTCCATGGTCGTGAAGCATATGATGCATGGCCCATGTGGTGTCCTCAAGCCAAACAACGTCTGCATGCAAGATGGGTCGTGCAAGTGTAGGTATCCACGGACGTTCAACGAGACCACCGTACAGGGGAAGGACGCATACCCCATTTATCAAAGACAAAAGGACGGCCGTTGTGCGAAGGTCTGAGGCCAGATCCTAGACAATAGATGGGTTGTGCCTTACAACCCATACCTCTTGCGGATGTTTGACTGCCACATCAACGTGGAGGTGTGCTCCAGCATAAAGGCTATCAAGTACCTATATAAGTATGTATACAAGGGCCACGATAAGACTTCATTCAATATCGATAAGCCTGACACCGAAGGTGAACAGATCGTATGAGCGACTAGAGGGGGGGGGGTGAATAGGAGCTACCCAATTTTTTACTTCTTTTCAAGTTAAGGCTAGACAAGAAGGTAAATTCTTTAGATGTGCTACTAAGTGAATTTACCTAGAGTGACAAGCAAGCAAGCAATAACAATATAAGTAAAGGTACAAGTAAAGGATAGAGGTAACCGCAATGGAGACACGAAGATACAAGGATGTATTCCCGTAGTTCCTTCCTTGTTACGGGAAGTACATCTATGTTGGAGAGGTGTGGTACCACAAAGGCCACCAACGCCACAAAGGCTCACCCTATTCTCCGATGAACAAGCCACAAAGGCGAGTTCACGCTCCACTAAGCGATGCCCTTGAAGGCGGCATGAGACCTTTACACAAAGTATTGGGGCGAGCTCCACAACTCAATTGGAGGCTCCCAATAGGCCCACCAAGCTCTTACACACAAAGTTAAGCTTGGAGGACGGCTTCTTCCGGCTAGGAATCTGATGAACACAAGAGTTACAAGCCCCTCAACAAAACGAGGGAGGAAATCAAATCTCCTTGGTGGAAGTGTAGATCTAGGTATTCTCCCTCAAATCCAAAAGGGCTTTGAGTTCTAGTGTCTAGGGAGAGAGATCTAGGGCTTTGAAGCTTAGCAACAATGGAGGAGAGAGAGTGGAAGCCGTAGCCCCTTCTAGAGGTAGAAGAAGGCTTTATATAGTCCTCCATGAAATGTAGCCGTTGCTGGCCGACTAGGGCCGGAGTCTCCGGCCTGGAGGGCTGGAGTCTCCGCCCTAAGTGAGTCCAGCACCAGAGTCTCTGACTAGGGACCAAAGTCTCCGGCCCAACTCCGGACTGGAGTCTAAATCGTCTGAGACTCTAGCAATCAAAACTCCAGCCAGACAGACCGGAGTCTCCGGCCCGTGGGGACCGGAGTCTCTGGCATCAGCCTGCCGACCCAGAGTCTCCGGCCAGAGACACAAAGTCTCCGGCCCAATTCTGGGTGGGCATCTGCCTTGTCCGACTTAGAGGATTGCTAGGGTGAGACCCCTAGACCGGAGTCTCCGGCCAGCAGGCCCAGAGTCTCCGCCCTAGAAGGTGCAATAGCAGCACTTCGTGGAGACCCTCTCCACCACTTCCACCTTCGCGAAGCACCCTGCAAGACAACTAAGCCCTAAACCCACAACTGGACTACGGGCTCCGATCTTTTCTTCCTTTTTGGGGTGCACCTCCGCGAGATCCTGAATCAACCTAGAAAATCTGCAGAACTTTAATAGCATGGTTAATTCACCATATGTTGTTAACAAACACCAAAATACATTTATTAGGGAAATGCTCTTTCTATCTCCCCCTTTTTGGTGTTTGATGACAACATACAGATTTGCATGATATAAGCACAAGAAAATAAAATATATAGCCAAAGCTCCCCCTACTTGTGTGCACAACACCATTTGCATTTGAACATGAGTACACACAAGTAAGGATCATCACTCCCCCTATATATTTCACAATTATACCAAGTGCAAGTAACAATAGACTAGCAACATGCATAGAAGTAAGACTAGATAAGATAGCATACACCAATATTAGTCTTACTAACAATAAAGGAACTTAAGTCTCACAATAACACCGTACCACACGAACGAGAGTTCAACACTAAGATAAATGAGACACAACATGAAAGTCCATGGAGTTGTGTCTCGACCAAAGCAAATCCATGAAAGTCCATGGAGTTGTGTCTCGACCAAAGCAAATCCAAATGATTAAAAACCCATCCCATGGTAAATCCCATGAAGACATCCTAATAGAGCTACTTCTCCCCCTTTGGCATCGAGACACCAAAAAGGGAAAAGAGCGATGCTACACGCCCATGAGATCACTCATCGTCTTCATCCTCGGCCTCATCCTCGGAACCGGCATTGAAGTCCTCATCCCCTTCTTCAATATCTTCAGGAGCCATGGGCTTCTTGCCATGAGGCACATTGGAGGCGCCAGAGGTGACCTCCTCAAAAGCTTGCCAATCAGTCAGACCCTTGCTCCACTTGCCATAGGAGTGAGTGCCAGATGATGAAGAGGAAGGAGGTGATTCCACATAGCCCTGTCGAGAAGCCCGAAACGCCTTGTGAAGAGCTTGTTGATTGTCATTCATGTGCTTTTGAGCGATGTAGCTTTCATATTGCTTGTGACGGATGTCCACATTCATGCAAAACACATTCCTTTGAAACCAATTGAGCTTCTTGAATTCTTGCCCAAACTCATTGTTGGAGCTAGAGCTGGCATTGCTAGCATGCTTCATCCTTGGGCCCCTTCTAGTTGAAACCCCTTCTACAAAGGCATCATCATCTTCACCTCTCACCGGAGCAAATGGTTCCTTGGAGTGACCGGTGGGAGCCTTGCGTTGAAGCTTCACAACCTTGTGATCTACAAGGTTTGCCTTGAGAAGAGGATGGTTGAGTTCTTGAGCACGAATGAGCTTCATGACAAACAGGGCATAAAGGGGAGTCTTCTTGTTGATAATGCAGTCATTGATTTCCTTATGAATGAAGTCCATCACATCAAGTGGCTCAACATGTGCGGTCTTCCCTTTGCAATAAACTTCATGAGAATAGGCCAAGAGGTTCACTAAGGCCCCACGAATAGCATCAAAGTTACCGGCTTGAGGGGCAATGGAGGCCCGGAATATGCGAAGCAAAATGTTGGACCGTTGAGATAGCCCAAGAGTGCCTCCAATGACAATTGGACCGTTGAGATAGCCCAAGAGTGCCTCCAATGACAATCTTCTTATCATTCCCGGTGTAAAGAGGAGCAAGCTTCTTCTTCTCATAGTACTCACCATCCACATGCATCCTTATGCCACTAGGAGTAGTAGCTCCACGAAACTCATAACCAAGGAGAGTGGCAAAGTCCATGAAGTTGGAGTGGCAAATATCTTCTCCGGTCATCCAAGTCATGGGGATCTCCTCACCATCCCCAAACACAAGAGTAGCAAAGAACTGATGAACCAAAGTAATGTTGTAAGGCTCTTGAATCTTCATGAGAGGATGGAGGCCAAGCTTGCGAGTGATCCACACAGCCTCCGCGAAATATGCATTGTACTTGGCAAAATGAGAGAAGTCCATGACCGTCTGAGGGCAAACCGGGTACTTCTTGAGAGAAGCATAGAACTCCTTCATGATCAACTCTTGTTCTTTACGGACAAAGCAACGGTCACGAGAGTTGCACGGGAGAGCATACATGTTCCGCTTCCTCATCTCAACATATTCTGAGGACGACAACCCTTCCAAAGTCACAAGACTATCAAACTTGGCCTTCTTAGCAGCCTCAGCATGTTCCTCCTCAGCCACCCTAGTCTTAAGCTTCTTGGCATCTCTAGCTTGCTGAGCAATCACAGACTTCTGAGCAAGGTTCCCGGTGGCAGGATTGACCACCAACTTGTCTTTGTTGTGAGCGGCCGGTTTCCGAGAGCCACCTGCACCTGTGAATGAGGTGACATGTCCTTGAGTCAAAAAATAAGCAACTTAACTGTAGATCATACTCCCAGGGCTGATCTAGCCGGAGTCTCCGGGGACTCGGGCCGGAGTCTCCAGCCGAAACCGGAGACTTTGCGTCCAAGCCGGAGTCTCCGGCCATAGGGGCCGGAGTCTCCGGTTGGACCCAGGAGCCCGAGCCTAGGAAACCACAAAGACCAAATCGAGAGTAAAACCACAAAAAAGTTGCTAGAAAGATGATAGACTACCACTAGAAGGTCATACACCATTTCAAACTATGGGAAACATGCACATCTTGTAGATCTAGAGAGAACTAGATGGAGGAGATGAAGAGCACATTTACCGGAGTCCATGGCGCAAATCGGTCGGTGGGAAGGTTCCCACAACCTCAAGGGGGAGATTGGCCAGTGGCATGGCGGATCCCGGGGCTTGGGAGAGCTCCGGGCGTCGATCTTCGAAGAGGGGGCGGCAGGGGGCGAGTATGGGGCATAGGGGCGAATGGGGAAGAATGAACCGTTCTTCCCCACCCCGTTCCCTAAGTGAGTTTTTGAAACTGCCCGGGCCGGAGTCTCCGGTACTTACCCCGGAGTCTCCGGCCCACCGGAGTCTCCGGGCTGTAAACCCTGAAGTCTCCGGCCCCCCTCGACTAGATCAATATATATGGTGTAAGGACATGTCATTTAGAGATTTTCAGCAAGTTTGTGGATGAGATAGGCTTTGGATGGAGTCAATTGACACTGTGTGGTACAAAATGCTCATGTTTGCAAACATGCAAATAAAACTAAATAAGACCAAACATGAGCATGTTCCCATAGAGAAGATAAAAGCAATAAAACCAAACGGGAAACTCCTCCACTAAGGAGGTCGGTGGCCAATGGCCACCATGTATGAGTATATAGGCATGGCACCGCGAATATATATCTTGGGCCCAAAAGCTAGACTCATCGATTAAGCTCAAATTGTCACAAATGACAAGATAGAACAATACGCTTACTATTGGCATTATGGGGGGAGGGATAGTCCAATCAATTAGAACCGCACTCCCCCTATCTCCATGCCCACATCTAGAACAAAACACACATTAGAGTATGGGAGTATATGCACCTAGCTCAAGCCACATTGCTTGAATCAATGATATTTAGTTCATGCCTCAATTCCTGGAATCTTGCTTCATCAAGAGGCTTCGTGAATATATCGGCAAGTTGCTCATTAGTGCCAACATAAGATAGATCAATATCTCCACGGTTGACATGATCCCGAATGAAATGATGACAAATCTCAATATGCTTCGTCATGTTGTGTTGCACCGGGTTGTGAGCGATCTTGATTGCACTTTCATTATCACATAAAAGAGGCACTTTGTCAAAAATGACACCGTAATCCTTCAATGTTTGCCTCATCCATAAGAGTTGTGCACAACAACTTGCCACGGCTACATATTCGGCTTCGGTGGTAGAGAGAGACACACAATTTTGTTTCTTAGATGACCAACATACCAAAGACCTACCAAGAAATTGGCAAGCCCCGGAGGTTGATTTCCGTTCCACTTTGTCTCCCGCCCAATCCAAATTCGAGTAACCTACAAGATCAAAACTTGCTCCCTTTGGGTACCAAAGACCAAAGTTAGGGGTATTCACTAAATTTCGAAAGATTCTCTTGACCGCCACTAAGTGGCTTTCCTTTGGTGCGACTTGAAAACGTGCACAAACTCCCACACTTAACATAATGTCCGGTCTAGATGCGCAAAGGTAAAGCAAGGAACCAATCATAGATCTATAAAGTTTTTGATCCACTTCTTTACCATTAGGATCGAGATCAAGATTAACCTTTGTTGGCATGGGAGTCTTTGCACCTTTGACTCCGATCATCTCGAACCTCTTGAGCATGTCTTGGGTATATTTGCCTTGGTTCACAAAGGTCCCTCCCTTCAATTGTTTGACTTCAAATCCAAGGAAGAACTCCAACTCCCCCATCATAGACATTTCAAACTTGTCGGTCATGAGCTTAGCAAACTCATCATTGAAAGCTTTGTTAGTAGAACCAAATATAATATCATCAACATATAATTGACAAATGAAAAGCTCCCCATTAACCTTCTTAGTAAAAAGAGTGGGATCAATCACCCCAATTTCAAAACCACGATCAACCAACAACTCTTTAAGGTGCTCATACCACGCACGTGGGGCTTATTTAAGTCCATAGAGCGCCTTATCAAGTTTGTAAACATGGTTAGGAAACTTAGGGTTTTCGAAGCCAGGGGTTGCTTCACAAAAACCAATTCATTTAAGGGACCATTAAGAAATGCACTTTTAACATCCATTTGTTGAAGTTTAAAGTTATGATGAGATGCATATGCAAGTAAGATGCGAATAGATTCAAGACAAGCAACGGGAGCGAAAGTTTCACCAAAGTCAATACCCTCAACTTGGGAGAAACCTTGAGCCACCAATCTTGCCTTGTTACGAATGACAATGCCATTTGCATCTTGCTTGTTCTTGAAGATCCACTTGGTCCCAATGACATTACGGCAATCTTCGGGTCTTTCTACTAGAGTCGAAACTTTGTTGCGCTCGAAGTTGTTGAGTTCATCATGCATGGAATTAAGCCAATCCGGATCCTCAAGCGCCTCATAAACTTTCTTGGGTTCTATACAAGAGACAAAAGCATGATGAGAGCTAAAGTTAGAAAGTTGCCTCCTTCTGGAGACACCTTTACGAACACTCCCAACAACATTTTCCAAGGATATGCTTCTTCATCGGAGTATGGACTCAAGCTTCTTCTCACGACAAGTGCGAGCCTCAAGAGGAGATTCTTGAGAGACTACTTGATCATCTTCATGATCGCTGTTCTGGTCCTCGCCTTGACCATTTGGATTGCCTTGATCATCAAGTGTCTCGTAACCACGGAAATCAGATGGATCTTCATCAGGGCCTTGATCACCCCCGGAGACTCTGGTATCCAAACCCGGAGACTCTGGACCACAGGGGCCGAAGACTCCGGGCAAGATTGCTCGATGGGGTGATCTTCAGGTTGAGGGTGTGCAGCTTGTCTTTGGTCAAAGTTCCGTGGGTGTTCAGCAGGTGAAGGCTCCACTTGTGTAGAGCATTGTCCTTCTCCTTCGGCCAAAAGGTGTCCCTCAATGGGCCGGAAGAATTTGACACCCATTCTTCTTATGGCTTGGGGAGGAATTTCATCACCTACATCACGAACACCACTTTGTCCCACAAAGGAACCATTATCTTCATCGAACCTCACATTACAAGTCTCTATAACATGCCCGGTGGACTTGCTATAGATCCTATAGGAATGTGAGTCTGAGGAGTAACCAACAAAGATACCCTCTAAAGCTTTAGAATCAAATTTTGACAATCGAACACCTTTCTTGAGATAGTAGCACTTACAACCAAATACCCGAAAGTACGTGATGTTGGGCTTTCTCCCAGTAAGTATTTCATATGGGGTCATGTTCAAGTTCTTGCGGAGATAAAGCCGGTTGGTGGCATGGCATGCGGTATTAATAGCTTCGGCCCAAAAGTTGTATGGAGACTTAAACTCCGCCAACATGGTTCTTGCCCCATCCATGAGTCCGGTTCTTCCTCTCGGCAACTCCATTTTGTTGCGGGGTATATGCAGCAGAATATTGATGTTTGATGCCCGCATCACTAAGAAACTCATTTAGGGAGTAGTTCTTGAACTCGGTGCCATTGTCACTCCTTGTAGTCAATATGGTGGTATTAAATTGACGCTCAACTTCGGTGGCAAAGTCTTTGACGGTTTGTTGGGTCTCACTCTTGAACTCGAAGAAATAAACCCATGTATATCTTGAATAGTCATCGACAATCACCAAGCAATACTTCTTGCCACCAAGACTTGCATAAGTGGGAGGTCCAAAGAGATCCATGTGAAGGAGCTCCAAGCACCTCTTGGAAGAGATAATAGTCTTGCTTGGATGGCTTGTTTCATGCATCTTCCCTTCAATGCAAGCCCTACAAACACGATCTTTGGCAAAAGAAACATCCTTTAGTCCGAGTATGTGGCCGCCGGTGTAGAGATTTTGCAAAGCTCTCATATTGACATGGGCTAACCGGCGATGCCAAAGCCATCCCACGTCGGCCTTAGCAATTAGGCATATCGCGGCTGTAGTGGGTTTCTCCGAGAAGTCCACCACATACAAGCCATTTTCGACATACCCAACAAAGGCAACCTTGAGAGACTTACTCCACATGACGACCACAATGTCAACATCAAAATATGTGGCATAGCCCATAGTAGCAAGTTGACGAACGGAAAGTAAATTATAACCAATGGTTTCGACAAGCATGACATTCATTAGGGACACGTCCGGAGTGATCACCACCTTACCGAAACCAAGTACCTTAGAGGATGACTTGTCACCATATGAGACCGTGATATTTGAAGTATTTGGCCTTAGATCTTCCACAATATTTTTGCTTCCGGTCATATGGCTTGTGGCACCACTATCAATGATACATTTTTCTCCTCCGGAAGCAATGTCCTACAAGAGATCACATCTTGGATTTAGGTCCCCATTTTTGGATGGGTCCTCTTTTGTTAGTCACGAGAATCTTAGGTACCCAAATAGCATATTCAATGTAACAATCATAGGGACCAACATATCTAGCATAGAATCACCATAATAATCTCTGAGAAGAACAAAATGAGGGTTATATTTTCCTGCAAAGTCATTGTGAGTAGGGCCGAAGACTCTGACCTTGGGGGCTATCGATGGATTTCGTGTTGCAAGAACACGGGGTACCACGCGACGGACCCAAAGATTCGAACGCAGGGGGATAAACATGGGAGATCTTGGATCGCAACGAAACACGGTGACGGAAGCCTCAAGAAATTGAACGCACAATGCACTGCAGAGAGGGAGACGCCGAGCTTTACCCAGGTTCAGGGCCCTCGTGGTGAGGTAAAGCCCGTACTTCCTGCCTTCTTGTATTACGACGCGATACCTCGCGAGGAGTACAAGGTCTTGGTTACAGAGCTCTAACTGGCTAGAGGTAGAAGAACCAACTTAGCCTAGCTAGGAGCCCGGAGATGAAGATCGGATCCCCTCTAAGGGGTGACCTCCCTTCCTTTTATAGCGCCCAGGTCCTCCTTCCCCTTATCATCTTGGGGAAGGGGTTGCCACACACGGCCAAGGAGGGAGGACAACTGTAGACTTGGGTCTTCTGTGGATGTAGTCTTTGTAGAGTAGTGGCGCTGGTCCACAGGAGTGGGTGGAGGAAGCTGACGTCCTCCTTTGGCGCCCTGCACCGTCCACCCTATTTTTAGGGGGGTGGGCAACAACCACTATGCCGCTTTATGCAGGCACGACGAAAGCTGGTCTCCTCCCTATCGGGGGTAGCGTGGACGGTACGCAGTCTTCTGCTCTTATCTTCTTGGTCAGCACGGAAACGTGCCGAGCTAACGTGGATGTGGTCCTTCCCCTCACGAGAAACAGCTCGTGAGGAGGTCTTCTGGTCCTTGGCTGTTTAGCCGTCGTTCCTCATGAGGCGCCTCCTCATGAGGATCTCTCCGTTGGGCTTCGGTTGTCGTTCCTTCCCTGGGCCAAAGCTGGGCCGTTGAAGGGGCCCAGGAGCAGGTGGACTGGGATACCCTGGTATCCAGAACACCGACAGTAGCCCCCGGGAGCCTGGCTCGCGAACGCGCCCTCTTGAGGAAGCGAAGGGCCAGGGGCCCCCAGAAGCTGCTGGGCCCTCCAACGACATGCGTTAACGCGCGGTCAGAGGACCATGTGAAGATGCAGAGGCTGCGGATGCGTGGCGCGACAGCAGCTGGTGAGATGAAATGGCGGGCGGCGCAGCAGTCCCCGAGGCGTCAACCGTCATGATGGCGCGTCGCTTCACTGCAGAGCGCTACGCCGACGCTTCGATTCCCGCACTGAGATTTGACGCATCGACACTGGCTACGCCCCTTAAATATAGCCTCCTCGACACCTTCGGCATTTCACCCTCTTCCTCCAGTGCCGCTTCTTCCTCGACACTCCCCCAAACGATGGATCCTTCCGTGTCCTCCGCCACCGCTGGAACAAGCTTAGGGACGAAGCGCCACGGGCGCCCCCCGGGTAGCAGAAACAAGGAGAAGATCCCTGCCCGGTGGACGCCCGGCGCCGGGGGCCCCTGTGCCTTGGGGCACCGATGCGGGGCGAGGTGAATCGTGCTGCCCCGGGGACCTCCAGCGCCCTGACCCTTCGGGGTCCAGCGCCTGGAGGCGCCCTAAACGCGCCATCGCCAGTGGCAGCGGCGCTGGCTCCCCGTACCTCGGGGAGCATTGACCGGGCGCTTCGGGAGGTGGAGGCCGCTCTAGGCCCCCTCTCCCCGCTCACGGATGGCCCGGGGCCACAGTAGGCGGCCCCGCCGGCGACCGGCGTGGTCGCCACTCCCTGCCGTCTAGCGGCGGAGATGTTGGGTCCCCTTGTCGCTCCAAGGTCCCGGTTCCTGGAGCTCCTTATCGTCGTCGACGCCCTGAGCTTCGTCTCCCTCCGGCTGCCCGACGCAGTCCAGAGGGTGATCTACGCCCCCGGCGCTTCCTCCGGAGAGGTCACGCTGGTGGAGCAGAGCAGGCCAGAGCTCCTCTGGCATGTTGACATCCTCCTTGGAGCGGGCGGCAACACCGTCTTCTCCGGACGCTGGAGGGCCTTTGCCCTTGGCCACCACCTCCGCATCGGTGACCACCTCATCTTCTGCTTTAAGCTGGGGACGCTGGAGGCCTCGGTGCAGATCTTCGCCGCCGCCGGCGTCCACTGCACCTACCCCCAGCCCGTGGCGGAGTGAAGGGCCGGCCTTGCCGCGGTAGCCTTCTGGGAGGGGAGCTAGTCCCCTCCCCTCTTTTGTCATGTAGTTCATGTCGGCGGGGTATGCCCCGCCATGCCTCTGCTTTTCCCCCCACTGGGGGCTATCAATGCCATCTTCATTGTTAATTGTCCTGTTCTTCCACTTTTTGTCGTTTGTCGTTGTCTTGGTCATCCGCACGCTCAAGAGCCCTAGTGAGTTGTTAGCGCCGGTGGGAGGCCTCCCTGCGCCTCAGAGCTCATGACGGGGTCGGCGCCGGCGATGACATTTGACGATTCTTGAGACAAGTAGTTGAAGAAAGAGTCGGAAAACAAAAAACCCCAAATCCCCGAAAACGAAAAACAAGTTGATAAAACAAATGAAAAAAAATAAGGCGATTAAGATGCCCCTGTGACCGGCACAGGGACCTTCCTCGTCATGAGGGAGCGCGACACTATCTGTGCCAGCAACTAAGAGCAAATTGCCGCGCGTGGCGATTCACGGGGCCTTCCTCGTCGTTGAGGGAAGCTGGACCCTCACGAACGCGAAAGCGTCGATGCTTAAGAGAGCCCAGAGACCGTCGACACCTCGTTAAGGGTTGCTCACGAGGTGAAGGGCCTGGCGCAGACCTCCAGATCTGCGTCTCCTTCGCAAGATGATCGGAGCAGCCTTGGTCTTCAGTAATCCTGCCGTGTTTGGCCTTCCTTGAGTGAGGGGAATCTTCCTGCGGATGCTATGTGCATCGACGCGTCCTTGCACCCTCGTGAGGGTTGCTCACGAGGCCCCGGTCTTCTGTAATCCTACCATGCTTGGCCTTCCTCGAGCGAGGGGAATCTTCCTGCGGATGCTAAGTGCATCGACGCGTTGTTGCACCCTCGTGAGGGTTGCTCACGAGGCGCTGGTCCTTAGCGGGTGCCTTAGGCACACCTTGGACTTTTCCCGAAGATTTTTTATTTCCTGGTGTACTTCGCGAGGAACTAAGCACCATGGGCACGTGGAGGTGATCAATAACGGGCCGTCGCCCCTGATCAGAGCTCAGTCCCTTCGGATTTTTCGGGCTTGCTGTTTTCCGAGCGAAGGCCCCAGCATAGACACCGTGCCTAGCCCCATTCCACGTGGAGTACAATAGAAAAAAATGGACTTCATGCCATTTTAATATCATGCCGAAGCAGAGGCGCTATACTGCGCTTTAACTTAATATCAGTGCTGAAGAGCAGTTTGAGCTGATACAAAGTGCCGTGACAATGGTCTTATCACCTCATGAGGAACCTACGGGTAGAACTTTCGCAGATGAGCTATGTCCCACGGGTTCCCCACCGGCATGCCTTCCGCGGTTTCAAGCCGCGCCGAGCATGGCCTGGCGATGTGCGTCACCTTGAAGGGGCCTTCCCACATTGGCGACAGCTGATGCTACCAATTTGATGAAGTAAATAACCGGCCAGTTGGGAACCCCAAGAGGAAGGTGTGATGAGTATAGCAGCTTGTTTTCCCTCAGTTAAGAAACCAAGGTTTATCGTTCAGGAGAAGAGCAGACAATTACGACTGAAGGTGATGCTTGCTAGTTTGTGACAGCTTCGGACAATTTATATATGGCGCCTCGTCCAAGCTTTGCTGGCTAGCTGCAACGCGGAACCAGCACACAACACAACCAAGTACTTTGTTCCCAACTTGCGATGAGGTTGTCAATCTCACCGGTTTGCTTGAAACAAAGGTTATGAGCATATCGAGTGGAAAACAGTAGAAGTATGCGAGTAAAGTAAACAGTGCGAGTAAAGTAAACATGTGATAGCAATATGATGGAAATAGGACCGGGGTCCACAGTTCACTAGTGGTGTCTCTCCATAAGATAAATAACACATGCTGGGTAAACAAATTACAGTTGGGCAATTGATAGAATAAAGATAACGTGATATGTCAAGAAGATCACTATGAGATTTACTCTGGGCATTACAACAAAATACATAGACCGCCATCCAACTGCATCTATGACTAATAATCCACTTGTGGCGAATCAATCCAAGAACTCCACAAGTATTAAGTTGCGAACAACAGATAATTGCATTAAGCAAAGTGTGTAATGTAAACAAAGCATATGCCCTTGAGCATATAAATGTTGTTTTCTCCCTAGTAGCAACAACACATCTACAACCTTAGAGGTTTCTGTCACTCCCCCAGGTTAAATAGAGGCATGAACCCACTATCGAGCATAAATACCCCCTCTTGGAGTCACTAGCAACTACTCGGCCAAGATAGCTACTAACAACGGAGAGCATGCAAGATCATAAACAACATAGAGATAGCAAAAGATATATTTCAGTATAGCAACTCAATCATAACACCAATATTCATCGGATCCCAACAAACCAAACATGTAGAATTACATAACGGTGATCTCAATCATGTAGGGCAGCTCATGGGATCTAAACATGAAGCACATGGTGGAGAAGACAACCATCTAGCTACTGCTATGGACCCATAGTCCAAGGTAGACTACTCACTCATCGCTTCGGAGGCAAGCATGGCGATGAAGAAGACCTACGGTGGCAATTCCCCTCTCCGGCAGGGTGCCGGGAAGAGCTTCTGGACCCTCCTGATCTTCGGGTCGACGGTGGCGGCAGATCGCGATGTGTTCTGGAAAATTGATCGGGTCCTTAGGTTTTTTCCGTCGGGGGGTCTTTATAGGCAAAGGGGCATCGTCAGAGGTGGACCGAGGCGACCTCACACATAGGGGGCGCGGCTAGGGCCTGGGCCGCGCTGCCCTGGTGTGTGGGGCCCTCGTGGCCCCCCTCCAACTCCTCTTCAGATCTCTGGAAGCTTCCGGGAAAAATAAGACTTCAGGAACTTGTTTCGTCCAATTCCGAGAATATTGCCCGTGTATCACTTCTGAAACACAAAAACAGCAGAAAACACGGAACTGGCACTGTGGCAACTTGTTAATAGGTTAGTTCCGGGAAATGCTTAAAAGTGCCATGAAGTGTAACGAAACATTAGACAAATGGTGTAAAAACAAGCATGGAGCATCAAAAATTATGGATATGTTGGAGACGTATCAGCATCCCCAAGCTTAACTCCTGCTCGTCCTCGAGTAGGTAAGTGATAACAAAAGAATAATTTTTGAGGTGACATGCACCTACACAATCTTGATCATAAATGTAAGCATTTGTGAGCTGGGATCATAAGAACTTAAAACATGGGCATGAAAGATATAATCTTGATAATAGAAACTTAGCAACCATGTTGTAAACATGAAAATGAACACAAACAAAAGATCATGAAAATGAAATAATGAAAGTCAAACGTGTGTTCAAATCATAAGGAAAAACATACAAATGGTTTTCAGCTTGTCCTTCAAAGAGAGCAAAACATAAATGCATAGGACACCTTCAAGTTTAAGAGGGCGACTAGATACAAATAATTTGAGAACAAGTGAAACCAACAATATGAATCAATCAATGAAAACTTTGGGACAATGTGAAAGGACACGGATGTCGCCTAGAGGGGGGGGGGTGAATAGGCGATTTAAAACTTTTACGAGCGGCTTGACAAATGCGGAATAAAACTAACATTTAATTTGCCAAGCATACAAAACCTAAATAAACTAGGTTCACCTATGTGCACCAACAACTTATGCTAAACAAGATGAGCAACTAAGTGATAGCAAGATATATATAACTTCAAGCACGAAGGCTATCACAAAGTAAACTGCATAAGTAAAGGAGCTCGGGTATAGAAATAACCGAGGCACGCAGAGACAACGATGTATCCCGAAGTTCACACCCTTGCGGGTGCTAATCTCCGTTGGAGCGGTGTGGAGGCACAAGGCTCCCCAAACGCCACGGAGGCTCACCGTAATCTCCTCGAGCCCTCCCACCAAGATGGAAGACCCGATCCACTATGGGACCCTTGAGGGCGGTCACCGATCCCGCACAAAGCTTGGGGCTACTCCACAACTTAATCGGAGGCTCCCAAATCCACAAAGCCACTAAGATTGGGGCACACTCCACAACTCAATTGGAGGCTCCCAATAATCGCCACGGAGGCACCACAAAGCTTGGGAAGATCTCCACAACTTAATTGGAGGTCCCCAAGAAATCCACTGAGCCGTCTAGGGTTCCAAGAACCCAAGAGGAAATAAGCTTCTTGCTTTCACCACCGAATCTCCGAGGAGACCTCAAACCGATGCACCAAATGCAATGGCAAGAACACACGAAGTGCTCAAATCCTTCTCTCCCAAATCCTACCAAAGCAACAAATGCTATGGAGGATATGGGAGGAAGAACAAGGAGGAAATCCACAAAGAACTTCAAGACCTAGATCCAATAGGTTCCCCTCACTTAGAGGAGAAAGTGATTGGTTAAAAAGTAGATCTAGATCTCCTCTCTCTTTTCCCTTAGAAAGATGCAAGAAACATGGAGGGAATGGAGGAGGGAGGGCAAGCTTTGAAGGTCAACAATGGAGGAGAGAGAAGCCCAAAAACGTTGATGGTTCAAGGAGGAAGAAGGGGTATTTATAGGTGGGGAAAATCAGGCCGTTGGAAGCAGCCCGCCGGCCAGTTCGGCCGTAAGTACCAGCAAGGGAGAATTTACTATGAAATTAGAGGACATAAGTGTCTCTATATGAGGAACCGGTAAATTCTCCAAACACCAAAAACGCAATAAGAGTTCCATACGAAATCCGTTTTTGATGAGCTAGAGCTTGTCATGGAAATAACCACAAGCTCTAGAATCTCACATGGATAAAATCCAAATAAGAACCAAGAAGGATAATGCCAAGTATGCAAAGGTTTGAGCTCTCTCCGAACGATACGAATAAGTTACTCACTCGAGAGCCCCTCTTGATAGTACGGCTATCGATCCTAAACCCGGTCTCCCACACCATGAGACCGGTAAGAAAGAAACCCTATCACGAACATACCTTTGCCTTGCGCATTCCACTTGAGCTAGATGGTGATGATCTTGATCTTCTCAAGTTGGACTACCTTTCTTGATTGCGCTTGCTCGGTGAAGTCTTGCGGATTGTTCCCCCATACTTCACTATGGGAGAGACACTAGTAGAAATATCTTCACATGTCCATTACCACCAAATGGACACCGAGCTTCAAGCAAATGATATCTTCTAGAAGCCTATCTTGATCTTGCGCTTCGACTTGATCAACATTGCACTTCATCTTCTTCTTTCATAATGATGATGTCTTGAGAATGCACATGTGAGTTCACTCCATCTTATTCCTCAAGACAAGCCTATCTTGATCTTGCGCTTCGACTTGATCAACATTGCACTTCATCTTCTTCTTTCATAATGATGATGTCTTGAGAATGCACATGAGAGTTCACTCCATCTTATTCCTCAAGACACACTCTATAGGCTCAACTCCCTTAGACCAATCTTCGGATCACTCCTTGAATAACACCTTGGTCATCACATAATCTTCTTTATATTCAACTTCTTACAACCTTGAACCCAACATATGGATCAAGCATTGTCTACGGACAAGTCCTACAAATATGACTAGATGCAAACATTAGTCCATAGGGATTGTCATTAATTACCAAAACTACACATGGGGGCACATGCTCTTTCACAATGCACATTATACTAAGAATGAAAACTTTGCTCTCTTATGGTGCATAAAGAAAGAAGGTGGTGACTCAACATAAAAGTAGAAGAAAGGCCCTTCGCAGAGGGAAGCAGTGATTGCAAGTTTTATAACCTTCAAAAATTATGGTACTTACCGGCTTTGAGCTCTCATTGCCCCCATCATAAGCATCTTGAATGGTTAAAGTTAATGTGAGAACAATTATGATGCATATGCTTGACAAATCATAAGTTGAAAACCTCGTGTCCCGTGAATACGAGTACCCAAACCTCATGCTACTTTACTTAGAGTCCCAAGCAAGGCTCTTGTCATTATAAATATATGCATATCATTGAGAACCGCCAACGGGGTACCTCCGTGCCCGATGACATGGAACAAGCCCACATCAAAATGATAGGACAAGCAGACAATGAACACCTCGACATCTCTTTTATTTGCCATTTGTTTAGCTTTTTATTGTGAGATGCGTCGTCGAATGTCCACCATGGGTATGCTACAAATTTCCACCATGAATTATGCATGGCTTAGATTGGCGGCCCAGGCGTTTCCCTAGCACATATACAAAATCCATGATCCCCACAAGATTCCCAATTCATTTCACACCGTGGGCATCCATAAACAAAAGATCACGATATCAACTCAAAAGAGAAGTGCAATGTTGAAAGCTTGCCCATGACTGCATGGCTGGGCTAGTCTCCAACTTACAACTTGCAAGCATAACAACTCAACATAAGAGACCACAATGTCAAATTTTTAAGAACAGGAAAAAGTAAAGTGTGCCTTCCGGTTCGTGAGAGCTTTACTGACCAATTTTCGCATAACACTGGTAAGAGTTTAATTTGAAGAGAAAATAAAAGCAAGTCAAATTTACTTGGAATAGCAAATTGCTAGTAGGTATGTATGGTGGACACTTTGGAACAACTTGGTTTTTAGGATTTGGATGCACGAGTAGAGCTCATACTTAGTACAAAATGAGGGCTAGCAAAAGACTGGGAGCGACCAACTAAGAGAGCAATAACGGCCATAATCATGCAAAGTGACAAAGCAACATTAAAAGAAGCATAAGATGGCATCAAAAGTCAAAAACTAAATGATCATAAAGGCTAATGGCGACTTTGTATGAGTCTAACATGTGTGAGCATGCGCCAAGTCAACCCAAATAAAGCATCAAGGAGAAAACCAAAATAATGCTTCCAAATAATAAAAACAACGCATGATTTTTTTAAAGGCTCATTAAGCAATCTCAGTCATTTGAGACAAGTCATGCTACAGCAAAACCACTAAGCATACTATCAAAAAGACATCAAGCACGACATGAAAAAGCCTAAGCCACAGTCTACACAAGCTCCTTCTTGTACCACTATTTTGCA
The DNA here is from genome assembly GCA_007115705.1 of Dactylis glomerata. Lineage (NCBI taxonomy): Eukaryota > Viridiplantae > Streptophyta > Magnoliopsida > Poales > Poaceae > Dactylis > Dactylis glomerata. The sequence goes on along the minus strand of QXEO01002096.1, from coordinate 211,278 downwards.
CAAAGCTTTTTCTCTTTTCCAACACCATTTGAAATTTTTATAAACACCTCTTTTTGATGAAAACCAATAAAGATCAGAGGCAAAAATACACCTTGATGAAAATATATGACAAGGTCTGAACGCAAATCAAGGCGAAAACGAAAACCAAAAGCAGTAGCAGAAAAAGAAGAACACTCAGTGAACGATAAGAATGAAAAACAGAGTGTTCTTGGCAAATGAAAACGAGTACATATCCTCCAAAGAAAATTTGTTGGGGTCCAACCATTTATTGCAGCAAACAAAACTATACTAACTAAGAAAACTAAAACAACTGACACTCCAAGAAAAACACATAGTGCATGAAGCAATAAAAATATAGTGTTTTGAAAGGTGACCTGATTTTTGCCGATGAAGAAGGGGTGCCTCGGGGGCATCCCCAAGCTTTGATGCTTGTACTTCTTGGATATTTCTTGGGGTGATGCATGGGCATACCCAAGCTTGAGCTTTTGTCTATTCTTCAACTCATCTCATCATTCTCCAATCCCTACACTTGAAAACTTCCTTCATACAAAACTAAACACAAATCTATTAGCAACATTAGTGTAGCATAACATATAATCAACCTCTTTTTGCTTCAGGTTTCAACCCAAAACCACCACATATATAGCATATACTACTGTAGCAACTTCCCCAAAAGTTCCGTGATCAAAAGAACTCAAAAGAAAGCGATAAAGCGGCAAACACAAATATTGGCAGATATCTGTCAAAACAGAACAGCTTACAAAGGCCGAATTTTTGAGGGGTTTTATGTTGCTCAAATCAAAAAGTGTTCAACTAACGAAAGTTTTGATATAACCTGGGGCATAGGCACAAGAAATCGCAGGTCCAAAAGATATACAGAGAATTTATACGAATTTTTACGGTGCAGCACCGAAAATAGTTTCAGGACAGCAACATCCCCAAATCTTTATCTCACTCAAATTAGAGGCTTCTCTTGGCACAAAAACAAAATAAAAAGGATAAGGAGCGGTCATTACAGTAGTAATGACTTCCAAGACTCAAATAAAAGAAAAAGTACTGGAAATAAAACATTGGGTTATCTCCCAAGAGTGCTTTTCTTTAATGCCTTTGAGCTAGGCGCAGAAAATTACGAATCAAGTAACATCAAGTGATGAAGCATCAAGCTCATAATTTGCTCTAAGAATAGAGTCAAAAAGTAGTTTATTTATTTTCCTAGGGAAGTGTTCCATACCTTTCTTGAGTGGGAATTGGTATTTTATAGTGACTTCTCTCATATCAATGATGGCACCTACAGTTCGAAGAAAGGGTCTTCCCAAAATAATAGGACATGAAGCATGGCATTCAACGTCCATAATGAGAAAATCAATGGGAACAAGGTTATTGTTAACCACAATAAGAACATTATTAATTCTTCCCAAAGGTTTCTTCTTAGCAACATCAGCAATAGGAACATCATAATAACACTTTTCAAGCGGTGGTAAATCAAGCATGTCATAAATCTTTCTAGGCATGATAGAAATACTAGCACCTAGATCACATAAAGCATGGCAATCAAAACCATTAACATGCATATCAATGATGGGTTCCCAACGATCTTCTAACTTCTTGGGAACAGAGGCTTTTTGCTCCAACTTTTCATCCCTAATTTTTATGAGAGCATTGGTAATATGCTTAGTAAAAGCAACATTTAAAGAACTAGCATTGGGAGTCAAAGCAAGCTTTTGCAAGAAAAAAATAACTTCAGATATATTGCAGCCATCAACATCAAAATCATTAAAAGAAATAGAGCTATCATCTCCTACACTCCGAAAAATTTCAGCACTCTTTTGAGAAAAAGTTTTGACAGTTTTAGGCTTTTTAACACAAGGAGTGGGAGTTTTCTCTACACCAATAAAAGTAAGAGGATTGCTAGCATTAGGAGCAACATCATTAGAGGTGGTAATAGTACAAACTTTCATATTCCTAGCAATCTCATCCTCTCTTTCCCATCTAGCATGCAATTCTGCTAACAATCTAATATTTTCATCAATTCCAACTTGAATAGCATTAGCAGTAGCAAAAACATTGTTCTCTTTCACATCATTAGGCAAAACTTTTAATTTCAGAAGTTCAACATCATGAGCAAGGCTATCAACTTTAGAAGCAAGAATATCAATTTTGTCTAACTTTTCCTCAACAGACTTGTTAAAAGTAGTTTGCTTACCGATGAAGTCCTTGAGCATTACCTCAAGCTCGGAGGGCGCGGCCCTAGTGTTGTTGTAGGAATTACCATAAGAATTACCATAACCATTACCATTGGTAGAAGGATACGGCCTATAATTGTTACTAGCAAAATTGTTCCTATAAGCATTGTTGTTAAAATTATTGTTTCTAATGAAATTCACATCAACATGCTCTTCTTGAGCAACCAAAGAGGCTAAAGGAACATTATTAGGATCAACATGAGTCCTATCATTAGCAAGCATAGCCATAATGGTATCAATCTTATCACTCAAGGAAGAAGTTTCCTCAACAGAATTTACCTTCTTACCTTGTGGAGCTCTCTCGGTGTGCCATTCGGAATAATTTACCATCATGTTGTCGAGTAGCTTTGTTGCGGCGCCCAAGGTAAGGGACATAAAAGTGCCTCCAGCAGCTGAATCCAATAGGTTCCTTGAAGAAAAATTCAGACCTGCATAAAAAGTTTGGACAATCATCCAAGTAGTCAGTCCATGAGTGGGGCAATTCTTTATCATAGATTTCATTCTTTCCCAAGCTTGAGCAACATGTTCATTATCAAACTGAGTAAACTTCATAATATTGCTATGTAGAGATATAATCTTAGCAGGGGATAGTATCTACCAATAAAAGCATCCTTACACTTAGCCCATGAATCAATACTATTCTTAGTCAAAGACAGCAACCAATCTTTAGCTTTTCCTTTCAAAGAAAAAGGAAACAACTTGAGCTTAATAATATCACTTTCTACATCCTTATATTTCTGCATCTCACATAGCTCAACAAAATTGTTGAGATGAGCTGCAGCATCTTCAGTACTAGCACCAGAAAATTGCTCTTTCATAACAAGGTTCAACAAAGCAGGCTTAATCTCATAAAAGTTTGCAGCAGGAGCAGGTGGTGCAATAGGAGTGCAGATAAAATCACTATTGTTCATGCTAGTAAAGTCACACAACTTGGTGTTTTCAGGATTGGCCATTTCAGCAAAACTAAAAGTAGATAAGTAAAAACAACTACCAAGGATTCTAATTTTTTTGGGTTTTTGTTAAAAAATGATGCAGGTAAAAATAAATAAAGTAAAGCAAAACAATATCAAAGTAAAGGATGTGTGTGCGAAAAACTCCCCTTGCAGAGGTCTTCCACTCTTCCCCGGCAACAGCGCTAGAAAAGAAGCTTGATGCTACCGATTTGATGAAGTAAATAACCGGCCAGTTGGGAACCCCAAGAGGAAGGTGTGATGAGTATAGCAGCTTGTTTTCCCTCAGTTAAGAAACCAAGGTTTATCGTTCAGGAGAAGAGCAGACAATTACGACTGAAGGTGATGCTTGCTAGTTTGCGACAGCTTCAGACAATTTATATATGGCGCCTCATCCAAGCTTTGCTTGCTAGCTGCAATGCGGAACCTACACACAACACAACCAAGTACTTTGTTCCCAACTTGTGATGAGGTTGTCAATCTCACCGGTTTGCTTGAAACAAAGGTTATGACCGTATCGAGTGGAAAACAGTAGAAGTATGCGTGTAAAGTAAACAGTGCGAGTAAAGTAAACAGGTGATAGCAATATGATGGAAATAGGACCGGGGTCCACAGTTCACTAGTGGTGTCTCTCCATAAGATAAATAACACATGCTGGGTAAACAAATTACAGTTGGGCAATTGATAGAATAAAGATAACGTGATATGTCAAGAAGATCACTATGAGATTTACTCTGGGCATTACAACAAAATACATAGACCGCCATCCAACTGCATCTATGACTAATAATCCACTTGTGGCGAATCAATCCGAGAACTCCACAAGTATTAAGTTGCGAACAACAGATAATTGCATTAAGCAAAGTGTGTAATGTAAACAAAGCATATGCCCTTGAGCATATGAATGTTGTTTTCTCCCTAGTAGCAACAGCACATCTACAACCTTAGAGGTTTCTGTCACTCCCTCAGGTTAAATAGAGGCATGAACCCACTATCGAGCATAAATATCCCCTCTTGGAGTCACTAGAAACTACTCGGCCAAGATAGCTACTAACAACGGAGAGCATGCAAGATCATAACCAACATAGACATAACAAAAGATATATTTCAGTATAGCAACTCAATCATAACACCAATATTCATCGGATCCCAACAAACCAAACATGTAGAATTACATAACGGTGATCTCAATCATGTAGGGCAGCTCATGAGATCTAAACATGAAGCACATGGTGGACAAGACAACCATCTAGCTACTGCTATGGACCCATAGTCCAAGGTAGACTACTCACTCATCGCTCCGGAGGCAAGCATGGCGATGAAGAAGACCTCCAGTGGCGATTCCCCTCACCGGCAGGGTGCTGGGAAGAGCTTTTGGACCCTCCCGATCTTTGGGTCGACGGCGGCGGCGGATCGCGATGTGTTCTGGATAATTGATCGGGTCCTTAGGTTTTTTCCGTCGGGGGGTCTTTATAGGCGAAGGGGCATCGTCAGAGGTGGACCGAGGCGACCTCACACATAGGGGGCGCGGCCAGGACCTGGGCCGCGCTGCCCTGGTGTGTGGGGCCCTCGTGGCCCCCCTCCAACTCCTCTTCGGATCTATGGAAGCTTCCGGGGAAAATAAGACTTCAGGAACTTGTTTCGTCCAATTCCATGAATATTTCCTGTGTATCACTTCTGAAACACAAAAACAGCAGAAAACAGGGAACTGGCACTGCGGCGACTTGTTAATAGGTTAGTTCCGGGAAATGCATAAAAGTGCCACGAAGTGTAACGAAACATTAGACAAATGGTGTAAAAACAAGCATGGAGCATCAAAAATTATGGATACGTTGGAGACGTATCAACAGCTTGTGCAGGCCCTCGCGAGAGAGTATCCTCCTCAGCACCAGATCGCCGACCTCCAGAGTCCTTGCCCGAACATGGCAGCTATGGTAGTGGCATAGTCCTTGCTGGTACCTCGCGGCGCGAAGCACTGCCTGGCACCGAGCTTCTTCGAGCTGGAGGAGGCGGTCCTTGATGAGGTCCTCTTGGCGGATCTCATTGAAGGCGAGCACTCTTGGCGACCCGAACTTGACGTCGGTGGGAAGAACAGCCTCCGCCCCATAGACCAAGAAGAAAGGAGTTTCCCCGATGCACAGTACTCCCGGAACAGCCCGCTGGTGAACTGGCTGCCGTTATCGGTGATTATGCGGTTGGGCACACCAAAATGGCAGACCAGCCCACGGATGAACTTGACTGCGGACCTGGCCGGAATGGTGCACACCGGCTCCACCTCCACCCACTTGGTGAACTTGTCGATGGTGATGTAGAGGTAGCGGTAGCCCCCTTGTCCTCTAGGGAATGGACCGAGGATGTCCAGCCCCCAGACAGCAAAAGTCCAAGTGAGTGGGATGGTTTGCAGCTCCTGCGCCGGCTGATGAATCTGCTTGGCATGGAATTGGCATGCCTCGCACCTCTTGACCATCTCAGCTGTGTCCCCGAGCACCGACGGCCAGTAGAAGCCGCTTCGGTACGCCTTTGCGGCGAGAGTTGAAGCAGAAGCGTGATGCCCGCACTCGCCAGTGTGGATGTCCTGGAGAAGCTCTTAGCCCTGGTGAGTAGATATGCACTTCAGAGCGACGCCGTTTGGGCGACGCCGGTACAAGTCACCATCTTTGACGCAGTATCCCGAAGCTTGGCGTACTATCCTTTCGGCCTCCGATTCGTCCTCCGGAAGCCTGCTGCTGATGAGGAAGGCCTTAAGCTCGAGTATCCAATCCACTCCCTCCTGCCGCGCCAATGCCAGAAGGACGCGGTCACCCGAAGGAGGCCCACAATCCGGAGCCCCCTGCTCCGGTGGCAGTGGCAAGGCAGGCGGAGGGTCAGATCCTGTCGATGATGGAGAAGTGGATGGCTTGAAGAGGCGCTCCTCAAAGATGCCGGCAGGTTGTGCCAGGCGATGAGAGGCGCGCTTGGTGATTTCGTCCGCTTCTACATTTTCTCCTCTTAGAATGTGCTTCAGCTCCAAACCTTGGAAGCATTTTTCCATCTTTCGATGCTCCTCAAGATAAGCTGCCATGTGCTCATCCTTTGGAGTGTAGCTCTTGTTTGAGAAGTTCACGACCAGCTGTGAATCTCCCTTGACGATGAGGCGCTTGATGCCCAAAGCATTCGCTGCCCTTAGACCGGCGAGTAGTCCTTCATATTCCACGATGTTGTTGGAGACCTTGTGCTCTGGTTTAAAGCAGAGCTGGACGACGTAGAAGATCTTGTCCCCAGAGGGAGAGGTAAGGACGACGCCAGCCCCCGCGCTGGGGAGGTTGAAGGCACCATCGAAGTGCATGACCCAGAGGCCTAGGGCTTCTTCTCCTGGAAGCGTTGAGTCCACCTCTGGAGGCTCGTCAGCGAATGGATCAGTCCATTCGGCTGTGAACTCAGCCAAAGCTTTGCTCTTGATCACCTTGGTGGTTTCGAAGGAGATTTCGAAGGGCTGAAGCTCCACGGCCCACTCTGCCACCCGTCCAGTGATGTTTGGGTTGCATAGAATGGTCTCCAGGGGCCGATCAGTGACCACCTTGATCGGGTGACCTTGGAAGTAATGTCGTAGTTTCCATGAAGCGATCAGCAGGGTGTAGAGCAGCTTTTGCTGCATGGTGTAGTGCTCTCGTGTGTTGCGTAGTACCGTGCTGACAAAGTACACGGGCTTTTGCACCTTGGCGGTGTCCTCAGGAGTCTTCTCCTCGTGAGGTTCAGGAGCGTCGCTCTGTGAGAGTGGCTCGGTCGGCGAAGTTGCTGCGGGCAGCTCCTCTTGTGGAACAGAAGAAACTGCTGCTTTTTCCTCAGGAGGAGCCCCCGGGCAAGGAGGATCAATTCCCTCTTTGGCGATTACCTTGGCGTCCCGCTCAGCGACAAGGCTAGCGCTTGCAGTTCTCGGGGTTGCTGCAATGTAGAGCAGCAAGGGCTCGTGGAATGTTGGGGCAACCATGATCGGTGGGCTCGTGAGATACCTCTTTAGCTCACCGAATGCCTTGTCAGCTTCCGGAGTCCACTCGAACTTCCCAGTGCGCTTCATGAGCTTGAAGAAGGGCAAGGCGTTCTCTCCACTCCTCGCGAAGAAGCGCCCTAGGGCTGCTATGCATCCCGCGAGGCACTGCATTTCCTTGAGGTTGCGCGGAGGACGCATTTCTTTGATGGCCTTGACTTTGTCAGGGTTCGCCTCTATCCCGCGATGAGACACGAGGAACCCAAACAACTTTCTCGATGGTACACAAAAAGGCGCACTTGGCGGGGTTGAGCTTGATATTTACCTTTCTCAGGTTGGCGAAGGTTTCCTCCAGATCCACGATGAAGGTGTGACTCTCACGAGTCTTGACGACGATGTCGTCGACATAGGCTTCCGCATTTCTTCCCATCTGAGCCCCCAAGGCCTTACGCATGAGCCTTTGGAATGTGGCCCCTGCGTTCTTCAGGCCGAAGGGCATGCAGACATAGCAGTACACGCCACAGGGTGTGATGAAGGCAGTTTTCTCTTCGTCCTCCCTTGCCATCTTGATTTGATGATAGCCGGAGAAGGCATCCAAGAAGCAAAGGAGGTCATAGCCGGCAGTGGAGTCGACGATTTGATCTATCCTTGGGAGTGGATAAGGATCCTTGGGACAGGCTTTGTTGTGACTTGTGAAGTCCACGCAGAGGCGCCCACTGCCATTAGCCTTTGGGACAACCACCGGATTGGCAATCCAGGTGGGGTGTGCTACCACGCGTATCAACTTGGCCTTCTTTAGCTTCTCTATCTCTTGGACGATGAAGTCTTGTTTCTCTTGCGCTTGCTTCCTGGTCTTCTGCTTCACGGGGTGTGCCTAAGGGCACACGACTAAGTGGTGCTCAATCACCTCCCTGGGAACGCCGGGCATATCCGATGGAGTCCAAGCGAACATGTCAGAGTTTACCTGTAGGAAGGTGACGAGCGCGCTTTCCTATTTGGGAGAAAGCCCTGCCCCGATGGTGACGAAGTTTTCACAGCCTCCAGCCTGGAGCGGGACCTTCTTTGTAGCAGAGCACTCTTGGGTAAACTGGGGCCTCCTCCCTGAGGGTATCGCAGCTTCCCCAATGCTCATGTCCAGCATCGGATGGACCAGGTCCTCGCTTGGAGTAGGCGACGCAGAGGCGGCGAACTTCTTCCCTGTCGAGCCCGGCAGGAGGGGATCGAGAGAGGCCTTCTTTGCAGCAGCCCGCTCTTGCAACACGAGCTACTTCTTCCTCGTGAGGTCACCAGAGTGTTCCAGCAGATCTTCGTCAGCAGGGAACATGGTGGCGGCCTCACGGTAGACATGCTCCACAGATCGGAGAGCGTCCTTTTCGTTGCAGCGCACGGTGATCGTGCCATTGGCGCCTGGAATCTTGAGGACGTTGAAGCCATGATGCGTTGCCGCCATGAATCTCGCCAGAGCTGGATAGCCGAGGACGGCATTGTACGGCAGCACAATGTAGGCGACGTCGAAGTCGAGGCTTTCTGTCCTGTAGTTGTCCCGGGTGCCGAAGGTGATAGGCAAGCGTACCTGCCCGATTGGCATTGTAGAACCCTCCGTTACTCCGAAGAACGGTCGGGTGGGCATGAGCCGATGGTACGGCACCTGCATCTTCTCGAAGACCTCGATGGAGATGATGTTGAGGCCCGCCCCTCCATCGATGAGAGTACGGTTGACGGCGATGTTATTGATGGTAGGCGTGCACAAGAGGGGAATTGTGCCCACGCTCTTTGTGGATGCCAGATGATCCTCCTCGTCAAAATCGATCTTGCTGGTTGACCACTTCATCAAGCGGTTGCCGGCGCTGGGCTGCACTGCCGCGATCTCTCGTGACAGCTGCTTGAAGTGGCGATTAGACAAAGGAGCTTGGGCTCCACCCAGGAGGAAAGCGGCGAAGCCTCGCGGCTCTTGATAGCCCCCCTAGTTCTCTTCCCAATGATCATTCGCCGGTGGAGGCAGCGGCAGCGGCTCAGGATCTGCACGAGACAGACCATCGCGGCGGCGACCCTCGTCCCGGTCGTCATCATGGCGATCGCCCTGGGATCCACCCTTGCCATGGCTGCGGCTACCCCCATGGCGCTTAGTGACACCATTTTCCTCATGAAATTTCCGGACAATCCAACAATCGTCGGTATTGTGGGTGTCCTTTTTGTGGAGGATGCAGTAGCGTCGACGTCGACCTTTATCGCGTTCGGAGCGGTCCCCGCGGTGCTGCTTATGATCAGGCTCCGCCGTGAGGACAACAGCCTCCTTGCGCTTGGGGTCCTTGGACTTCGGCTTTGGGGGAAGCGCCTCTGGCAAGTTGTGCATGAAGAGCCTCCCCTCCTTGGCCTTGGCGCATCTGTCGGCTATCTCGAAGAGCCTGACGACGGAAGTCAGCTCATCATTCACGGACAGCTTCTCCCTCATCTTGATGTCAGAAACGCACGTGGAGAACGCAGAGATGACCTCCTCATTGGAGATCCAGGGAATCTTGTTCCTCATCTGGCTGAAGCACTGGATGTATTGACGCTGACGCACCGCCTTAAGGTCGTTCTTGGTGGCGGGGCGCTCGTACGTGGGCATGAAGGTGGCGACGAACTGACGGCACAAGTCCTTCCATGAAGTCACAGATTCGTGAGGAAGATTCATGAGCCAAGTTCGCGGAGCGTCTTTGAGGGCCATGGGAAACCAATTGGCCATCGCACGCTGATCTCCACGCGCAGCCTGAACGGCGACAACGTAGAGCTGGGGAAATTCGACGGGGTTGGTGGTCCCGTCGTAACGCGCGCTGATGTCCGGCTTGAACTTGTCAGGCCAGACCACATAGCGTTGCTGGCGAGTGAGAGCAAGGCACCCGGGGGTCTTGACGTTCTTGCCAGCCTCGCCGATGTCGTCGATGGCGCGGTCATGATTTTCGTGGTGGCGCTCGAGGGAGACGCGTGCGTCTTCCAGAGCGCGTTGGACGATTTGGCAGGTGGGCTCCCCACGCGGCGAAGATGCGGCGCGGGAAGCCATCTTCTTGGCCTTGGCGGCCTTCCCATCTCCAGCGCCCGGGGCGCGGCGCCCCGCCGCCGGATCTAGTTCTCCCACGCCCTGGGCTCCTCCCTGGGCCGGGTCTTCGTTGGCGATGGCGACGAGCTCGGCGATTCGAGCGCGCCACCCCTCACGCCTGTCCATAGTGGGCTGATAGCGTAGCAACTCCTGCGCCATGGCGAGGGCCTGCGCAGGGGACAGCTGACTCCCAGAATGAGAACGAGAAGTAGCGGTGGCGGTGAAGGAGAGCGAAGGCTCTGTACGCCCGGACGGGAGGTAGGAGGACTCCAGATCTTCCTCCTCTTCCTCCTCGACTAAGATATCCCGACGATGGAAGATGGGCTCGGTTTGCCCCCGAACGGCGTTGCGGCGGCGAAGACGCTCGAGCCTTGCGTTGGCGTCGGCCATATCGAAGCAGATCTAGAAGAAAACACACCACAGCCCCCTACCTGGTGCGCCAAATGTTGATGGATTTCGTGTCGCAAGAACACGGGGTACCACGTGATGGACCCAAAGATTTGAATGCAGGGGGCTGAACGTGGGAGATCTTGGATCGCAATGAAACACGGTGACGGAAGCCTCAAGACGTCGAACGCACAACGCACTGCAGAGAGGGAGACGCCGAGCTATACCCAGGTTCAGGGCCCTCATGGTGAGGTAAAGCCCCTACTTCCTGCCTTCTTGTATTACGATGCGATACCTCGCGAAGAGTACAAGGTCTTGGTTACAGAGCTCTAACTGGCTGGAGGTAGAAGAACCAACTTAGCCTAGCTAGGAGCCTGGAGATGAAGATCGGATCCCCTCTAAGGGGTGGCCTCCCCTCCTTTTATAGCGCCCAGGTCCTCCTTCCCCTTATCATCTTGGGGAAGGGGTTGCCACACACGGCCAAGGAGGGAGGACAGCTGTAGACTTGGGTCTTCCGTGGACGTAGTCTTCGTAGAGTAGTGGCGCCGGTCCACAAGAGTGGGTGGAGGAAGCTGACGTCCTCCTCTGGCGCCCTGCACCGTCCACCCTATTTTTTGGGGGGGGGGGTGGCCAACAACCACTGTGCCGCTTTATGCAGGCACGGCGAAAGCTGGTCTCCTCCCTATCGGGGGTAGCGTGGACGGTACGCAGTCTTCTGCTCTTATCTTCTTGCTCAGCATGGAAACTTGCCGAGCTGACGTGGATGTGGTCCTTCCCCTCACGAGAAACAGCTCGTGAGGAGGTCTTCTGGTCCTTGGCTGTTTAGCCGTCATTCTCCTCATGAGGGTCTTCTCCATTGGGCTTCGGTCGTTGTTCCTCCCCTGGGCCGAAGCTGGGCCATTGAAGGGGCCCAGGAGCAGGTGGACTGGGATACCCCGGTATCCAGAACACGGACAGGGGCCGGAGACTCCGGGCTAGATGAACCAGCCGGAGACTCCGGACCCTTGGACCCGGAGACTCTGGTCACTTTGACCTTCTCCTCCTTCCTTTCCTTGAGCTCCTCCCACTCCTCCTCTGTGTAACAAATGTCAAAAGGAACATGAGGAGTGGGAGCAGCAGCAGCAGTCTTGATGACCCACAAGTATAGGGGATCGCAACAGTCTTCGAGGGAAGTATTACCCAAATTTATTGATTCGACACAAGGGGAGCCAAAGAATATATGTAAGCCTTAACAAATGAGTTGTCAATTCAGCTGCACCTGGAAACAGTCTTGCTCGCAGTGGTTTATCAGTAGCAATAGTTTTATAGTGGTGACAGTAGTGAAACGGTACAGCAGTAGTAAATTAGCAGCGGTAATAGTAATAGTAGTAAACAGTAGGAACAAATACTGTAGGCATAGGGATGGATTACGGGCGTTGCATGGATAAGATAATTCATGAAATCAATGAGACATGGGCATTGCAGATAAATAATGATAAAGCATCCTAGTACAAACAATCATAGGCATGTGTTCCGTATATAGTCGTACGTGCTCACAAGGAGAAACTTGCACGACATCTTTTGTCCTACCAGCCTGTTGCAACAGGGCCTCAAGGGAAACTACTGGTAATTAAGGTACTCCTTTTAATAAAGTACCGGAGCAAAGCATTAGCACTCGGTGAACACATGTGATCCTCACATCGTAGCCATCCCCTCCGGTTATCCCAATTTCTGTCACTTTGGGGCCTCGGGTTCCGGACAACAATATGTGTATACAACTTGTAGGTAAGACCATAAACAACAAGTATCATCATAGAAATAATAACATGTTCAGATCTGAAATCATGGCACTCGGGCCCAAAGTGACAAGCATTAAGCACAACAAGTTGCAACAATGTCATAGGCACTAAATAAAGATACTAGGCACTATGCCCTAACAATCTCATATCAAATTACATGAATGATCTCATCCAATCCCTACCATCCCCTCACCTACAGTGGGGGAATTACTCACACATGGATGGGGGAGTCATGGATGGTCGATGGAGTGACGTCGGTGATGATGGTGATGAAGATCTCCTCCAAATCCCTGTCCCGGCAGGGTGCCAGAACGGAGTTTCTGGTTCCGAATCGCGGTTTCTGATGGCGGCGGCGCAGCGGAAGTCTATCTGGGAAAAACGCCGTCTCCCCGATATTATTATGTCAGGGGGTATATGTAGGCGAGAGGGGAGGTCGAGAGGGCTGCTGGGGCCTCCTCACGCCAGGGCGGCGCGGCCAGGGCTGGGCCGCGCCACCTGTGTGTGAGGGCCCCTCGAGCCTCCTCTCCGTCCCGTCTTCTGGCTCCGTGGGTCTTCTGGTGAAATAGGATTTTTGATGATTTTTCCCGAATTTTTACTGAAAGTTGGATTTCTGCACAAAAATGAGACACCAGAGCAATTCTGCTGAAAACAGCGTTAGTCTGTGTTAGTTGTATTCAAAACACACAAATTAGAGGAGAAACAATAGCAAAAGTGTTCAGGAAAGTAGATACGTTTTGGACGTATCAACTCCCCCCAAGCTTAGCTATTTGCTTGTCCTCAAGCAATTCAGTTAACAACTGAGAGCGATAAAAGGAACTTTCACGAACACATTTGCTTCATGTGATGTATATATACTAACTATGTGATCAAGTACTCAGGCAATTCATAATAAGAAATATGCAACTAATGTCACCTCATAGTCAAGCAAGCTATGAAAGAGTGCCAATGCACTAATAACAAGTAACATGTACATAAGAAACTACAAGATTGTAATATGCATAAATGATATGAAAGAGTGGTATCCAGCTTGCCTTTATTTGTGGAGCAAAACATAAATGCTGAGGCACCTCTGAGGTCCAAGGGAAGACTAGAAGTTAAAGATATCAAAGATAGAAGCATCAAAGTTATACCACAATTAACCGTGTTCTGGGACAAGCACATTACACTAAGAATAACAGCTATGCTCTCAAGAAGTGCTTTAAAGTTAGAAGATAATGACTCAACATAAAAGTAAATGAATGGCCCTTCGCAGAGGGAAGTAGGGATTTATCATGTGCTAGAGCTTTTCATTTGTAAAACAGAGATAAAAATTTATTTTGAGAGGTGGTTGTTTCATGTCAACGACTGGCAATGGGGACTTGCTATCTTCCATAATAAACAAGTGAGAGTGGTTCCGAGTTCTTTGAAATTTTGGCACATTGGTGCTCTTTTATAAAGCTTTGGCACTCCTCCCCACCTTTTTCCTTTCTCAAACCATGGCTAACCGATTCCATCGGGTGCCCACCAACTTTCACATACCATGGAGGAGTGCTCTTTTTCTTTTCTTTTTAGAATTAGATTATAATGGTCTGACCAGCTCCCTTGCAAAATTGATGACGAGCAGATGAAGCTGCCTAGTCGAGGGGTACTTAATTTAATATGGAAGATAGCAATTCCGACCACTACGTCCCCATGAGCTAAAAACAGTGGCACAAAATGAGAAGTAGTTGAAAGTTTTGAAAGGTAGCACATGAAAATTTACTTGGAATGGCTTACAAATACCATGCATAGGAATTTATAGTGGACTCTTTGGAAAACATGGTTTTTGGTAATTGGATGCACGAGTAGAGCTCATACTCAGTACAAGTGAAGGCTAGCAAAAGACTGGGAAGCGACAATCGAGAGAGCAATAACTATCATAATCATGCTTGCGACAAAACAAAATTAATATAGGCATAAAAATGATACAAGAACTCTGAGGCAAAGTAAATCATTGAGGCTTAATTGACTTTTTGTTTAGTCATATGCATGCTTGAGCATATGCCAAGTCAATTCAAATGAAGCTTTCAGAGGAGGATACCACAATAACATACCATATTATGAATAAAACAATGCATGCAAGCGTCTACATGACATGCTACAAGCTATTAGTAAATTGAAACTAATCATATAAAAGCAAGAACTACAAAGCATCCATTAGAGAACATATACCTTACATGAACCGACTAAGCATGTCCACATAAATGAGTATATGTACAAAAATGAAAACAAATAGAGTTCATACTAGCCTTTTACCGCATCTCGGATTGTCGTATGTCGTCATTATTGCTCTTCACTTGTGTGGCTTGAATAATATAAAGTGAATACCAAGCTCCAATGGAGTAATGGGGGACTGAACTCTGCAACAAACTTTACAAAACCAAAGAAGAACAACAAATATTTTTGTGTTTTCGATTTTTGAAACAAGAACGAAAGGAAATAGCAAACGAAGCAAAATATTTTTGGATTTTTCAAATAGCAAACCGAAAATAGCAAATAAAGCACCAAAGGTAGCAAACTAAAAAGACAAACAAAGAGAAACAACGGAAATATTTTTGGTCTTTTTGTGTTTTGGAAAGCGGAAATAAGAACGAGAACACTAGAGAAAGCGAAACATGGATATACATAGGACCGATAAAATATGATATATAGATGAGTGAATCGTCAGCGTACCTCCCCCCAAGCTTAGGCTTTTGGCCTAAATGGAGATCAATTCCGGCTCTGATAGCTGCTCCAGGCTGGTGGGTCATCATAGGTGTAATCGTACCCTGGCTCTCATGAAGATAAAGCTGATGGCGCATAATCATAATAAGGTTGCTCATATGGGAAATTCGCAATGTTGGAGGGTTGACCCGACTCCTCGGTGCCCTCCTCATCGTGCACAGGCGGCGGGTGCTCCACTACGTACGCATCGAGCTCATCCTCCGTGAGCGACCATCCATTCTTGCGATCAAGGTTAAACAGAAGAGGTGCAGGCAAACGGACTGATCGATCAGTCTTTACTACCTTCCAGGTAGTCTTCTTGAAAAAGGTTAGCTCAAATGTTAAATTAATCAAACTAGCAGGAGGAGAAATAAACTTATGATGAATCATAGAACTAAGATCAAGTTTCTCCTCGGGGAACTGCAAATCTAGAAAATGAGGCATTACACCATGCAAAGCTAAAAGGCGTGAAGCTATAAGTTCCCCACAGATTCCCCCTTTCTCACGATTAACATCAAGACGGAAGGCTATTAAGGCACCCAAATGGTAAGTCCTATCACGCCTCAAAGCAGCAGCAATAAAAGCTAGATCATGGAGAGACAATTTACTTGCAGATTTCCTAGCAAGAACACATTTGGTAATAAAGAAGGCAAAATATCGAATGGATGGGAAATGAATATTTCGAGTTTTACCACCCTCTCCTATGAAGCTTCTTCCTTGACAAATCTCCTCATATAGTTCCAACAATGGCCTAGGCTGGCCCCTTATCTTCTCGAGCGATCCCCACTGTGGAACTCTAATAGCTGTACAGAAAACATCAAGAGGCAAGTCCACAGATTTGTTATAAATTTTATAATGAACCATGGGGTTAGAAGTGGACCAACTAAATCTGAAATCCTGCACCACAGACATTGCTAGTTTAACATATTGGGGAGGTTCACCCTCAATAAAATGTTCCAATCCTGCATTAGAGAGTAAGGTTTGAAAATCCTGCAGAATTCCAGCAGCATTCATGAACTCTGAGCATGGATAGTGTGAGGGGAAGACCTTCTCTTCACGGTGAACTTTCATAACTTCATGCACTTCTAGTTCATGTTGAGAGAGTTGATAAGCATTCTCCTCCATTTCTGAAATTTTTAACAAACCTCATAAAATATGATTTTGAGACAAGCAAATGTAGGGAACTACTATAGTGGGTTACTAGAGAACTAACATGTATCAAAATATCAATTCTAAGCAATAGAACAAGCATGCATACTCATTTATCCTGCCACCTACAATGCTAAAATACTCAAGAAATACTCCACCAAAAGAAATTCTACTTGGACAA
The DNA here is from genome assembly GCA_007115705.1 of Dactylis glomerata. NCBI lineage: Eukaryota > Viridiplantae > Streptophyta > Magnoliopsida > Poales > Poaceae > Dactylis > Dactylis glomerata. The sequence goes on along the minus strand of QXEO01002096.1, from coordinate 194,829 downwards.
GCGGAGGAGTCACATACCGAAGAACAAATGCTCCAAATCTCAGCAGAAATGGGCTGAGCAAGGAGATCGAAAAATCGAAGTGAAGAACAGCAAGAACTCGGGTTTGAGCTGGGTGTATCGTTGTTTTCGGGAGAGAGAAAGAGCAGGGGAGGAAGAGATAAGTGAGAGGCCAGGTGGGGCCTCCTCACACTAGGTGGGCGCGGCCAGGGCTGGGCCGCGCCCCCTGTGTGGGAGATGGCGTGGCAGCCCCTCCTGGTGTCTCCCAGGTGCCTCTCTGCCCCATTTTTGACATAAAAATTTATAAAAAAAATTCTGGAATTTTTCGAGAAACTTTATTTTCGAGGATTTTTCAGAAATTGGCATATCGATAAAAACTCAGAAAAACAAAGATAAAATGATTTCAAGCAAATCAAAACCAAGCATGCAGCAGCTCTGAGATACTCTTAATCATGTAACTAAACTAAAGGAATAGAAATGAACAAGTAAATACAAGTGAGGTGGAGTGGATGCGGTGAAAATGAAGTTTCATTCATATAAAATCACTTTGTTAATAAGGTTGATCAAGTCTTGTTCCCAAACTAACTTTATATGAGGCAAAACTTTGCACTTCACTAGAATGCTTATGTTACCTCAACTTTGATAGGTATAGTCCCAACCATAACAATTTGATATTCTTCCTTGGGCTTTCGCTCTGAACAAATAATTTGACCAACTTTGATGGTCTCAACATGCTTGATTGAACTTAGAGAATTCTTCCTATCAATCTTCTTGGGAAAATAAACCATGTACTCTTTGTCATTGACATTGAAAGTTACTTTTCCTTGATTGCAATTAATAAAAGCACCTGCAGTGTTTAGAAAAGGTCTCCCAAAAATAATAGACATATTATCATCTTCAGGCATTTCCAACACAACAAAGTCAGTTAAAATCAAACAACTGTTAGCAACTTGAACAGGAATATTTTCACATATACCAATAGGAATAGTAGTAGACTTATCAGCCATCTGCAAAGATATATCAGTTGATACTAATTTTTCTAGATCAAGTCTCTTATAAAGAGAAAAAGGCATGACACTAACTCTGGCTCCTAAATCACATAAAGCAGTTCTAACATAGTTATTTTTAATAGAGCAAGGAATAGTTGGTATACCTGGATCTCCAAGCTTCTCTGGAACTTTACCATCAAAAGAATAATTAGCAAGTAAAGTGGAAATTTCCTCATTAGGAATTTTCCTTTTGTTAGTGACAATATATTTCATATACTTTGCATAAGGAGGCATTCTAATAGCATCAGTCAAAGGAATTTGCAAAAATAAAGGTCTCATCCATTCACAAAACCTGTTGTAGTGTTCTTCTTCCTTGGACTTGTGTTTCTTACCAGGAAAAGACATTAGTTTCTGCACCCAAGGTTCTCTCTCTTTACCATGCTTGTTGGCAATGAAGTCTTCTTTGGTGTACTTTGCACTTTTATCAATCTTTTCTGGTTCCTCTTCAACTTCTTCTTTATCGAAAGCATCTCCTGGTTCAGTTTCAGCATCAGAAATAGAAACACTATTAGGATCTTTACCTACTTCGGAGGATTCTGCAGTTGTTTTATGCTTCTTCTTATTCTTGGAAGGAACATTATCACTTGAAGTGCGTTGAGAATCTTGCTCGATCCTCTTAGGATGTTCTTCAGGATATAAGGGGTCTTGAGCAGCAGCGCCACTTCTTGTGCGAATTTCACAAGCTTGCTTCTCTCTTGCAGCATTAACTAGCAAGTCTTTTTGCACCTTAGTAAGCTGATCAATTTGTGTTTGAACCATTTGAAAATGTTTAACAAGTATCTTCACATCATTGAAGGTTCTCTCCATAATATCCTGCAACTTATTAATAGCTCTAGAATTTTCCAACAGATGATTATGCACCATTCTATTAAAATTTTCTTGCTTAACAATAAAATTATCAAACTCATCTAAGCATTGATCAGAAGGTTTAGAATAAGGAATATCTCTTTCATCAAAACGTTGGAGAGAGTGTACCTCAATAGTAGATGAGTGAGGGATTGGCTTACATAATTCTTCTATAGGAGGTAAATTCTTCACATCTTCAGCCTTAATACCTTTCTCCTTAAGAGATTTCTTAGCTTCCTTCATAACTTCATCATTTAATTCAATCATCCCTCTCTTCTTCGGCGTAGGCTCTGTAGATGGCGCATGGGTTGGTGCTGGTGTTGGCTCAACTAAAGTCCAATCGTCATGATTCTGGCTTATTTTAGCCATTAATTCTTCAGCTTCAGCCGGAGTTCTTTCCCTGAAAACATAACCAGCACAACTATCCAAATATGACTTAGATTCATCCATTAGTCCATTATAAAATATATCAAGGAGTTCATTTTTAGGCAATAGTTCTTTAGGTAAAGCTCTAATTAAAGAACAAAACCTTGTCCAAGATTCAGGCAATATCTTTCCTTTTTCCTGTTCAAAAGCAAAGATTTTCTGTACAGCAGCATGTTGAGCACTAGTAGGAAAATATTTCTGAAAGAAAGCATTAACCAAAGCAATAGGACTAGTAAGAGATCCAGGAGGCAAGCTATTAAACCAAGTTTTAGCAGCATCTTTCAACGAGAAAGAAAAATCTTAGCAACAAAGTAAGTGCGGAGCTTAATATCATCAGAAAACAAATTACTCGAAGTAGAAAGCTCATTCATGTGCCCCATAGCACTCTCATATTTAGTACCACAAAAAGGAGTTCTCTCAACAATAGATATGTAAGATAAATCCAAAGAGAAATCATAATCCTTGGCTCTAATATTTATGGGAGAAGCAGCAAACTTAGGATCAGGAGACAAATTATATCTAACAGAACGTCTGGCAAGAAGTTCTTTAACATTACCAGCATTATGAGTAGCACGTGCTTCAGCAATAAAATCATCATTAAGCTCAATATAAGCATCATCATCATAATCATCACTAAGACATTCCCTAGACTCAGGTGAACTAACAGGTGTAACAGTGGTGTTTCCCAACTTAGCTCTAGCAATAGTAGCATCTAAAAAGGAACCTAGTGAACCACTCTCATCAAGCACAGTAGAAGCATCATCTAAATTATTAGTGGCATTTTCAATCTCAGCAGAAGTAGTAGCAGTAGCGTGTGGGTGTGGTGGTGTAAGCAACTTACTCATAACAGATGGTGAATCAAGAGCAACAGGGGTGTTGAGAGTCGTACCTCTTCTTATAGTGGATGGCAATATAGGAACTTTTCCATCACGAGGTTTACCCATGATGAAAGGATTGCAGCGAATAATATGAATACCAAGTGAACTTACAAATAAAGCTATGCTCCCCGGCAACGGCACCAGAAAATAGTCTTGATGACCCACAAGTATAGGGGATCGCAACAGTCTTCGAGGGAAGTATTACCCAAATTTATTGATTCGACACAAGGAGAGCCAAAGAATATATGTAAGCCTTAACAAATGAGTTGTCAATTCAGCTACACCTAGAAACAATCTTGCTCGCAGTGGTTTATCAGTAGCAACAGTTTTATAGTGGTGACAGTAGTGAAACAGTACAGCAGTAGTAAATTAGCAGCGGTAATAGTAACAGTAGTAAACAGTAGGAACAAATACTTTAGGCATAGGGATGGATTACGGGCGTTGCATGGATAAGATAATTCATGAAATCAATGAGCCATGGGCATTGCAGATAAATAATGATAAAGCATCCTAGTACAAACAATCATAGACATGTGTTCCATATATAGTCGTACGTGCTCACAAGGAGAAACTTGCACGACATCTTTTGTCCTACCAGCCTGTTGCAACAGGGCCTCAAGGGAAACTACTGGTAATTAAGGTACTCCTTTTAATAAAGTATTAGAGCAAAGCATTAGCACTTGGTGAACACATGTGATCCTCACATCGTAGCCATCCCCTCCGGTTATCCCAATTTCTGTCACTTTGGGGCCTCGGGTTCCGGACAACAATATGTGTATACAACTTGTAGGTAAGACCATAAACAACAAGTATCATCATAGAAATAATAACATGTTCAGATCTGAAATCATGGCACTCGAGCCCAAAGTGACAAGCATTAAGCACAACAAGTTGCAACAATGTCATAGGCACTAAATAAAGATACTAGGCACTATGCCCTAACAATCTCATATCAAATTACATGAATGATCTTATCCAATCCCTACCATCCCCTCACCTACAGCGGGGGAATTACTCACACATGGATGGGGGAGTCATGGATGGTCGATGGAGTGACGTCGGTGATGATGGTGATGAAGATCTCCTCCAAATTCCCATCCCGGTAGGGTGCCAGAACGGAGTTTCTGGTTCTGAATCACGGTTTCTGATGGCAGCGGTGTCGCAGAAGTCTATCTGGGAAAAACGCTGTCTCCCCGATATTATTATGTCAGGGGGTATATGTAGGCGAGAGGGGAGGTCGAGAGGGCTGCTGGGACCTCCTCACGCCAGGGCGGCGCGGCCAGGGCTGGGCCGCGCCACCTGTGTGTGAGGGGCCGTCGAGCCTCCTCTCCGCCCCGTCTTCTGGCTCTGTGGGTCTTCTGGTGAAATAGGATTTTTGATGATTTTTCCCGAATTTTTACTGAAAGTTGGATTTCTGCACAAAAACGAGACACCAGAGCAATTCTGCTGAAAACAGCGTTAGTCTGTGTTAGTTGTATTTAAAACACACAAATTAGAGGAGAAACAATAGCAAAAGTGTTCGAGAAAGTAGATACGTTTTGGACGTATCAAGGCTTCTTCTTCTTCTTCTTGTTCTTCTTGTTCTTCTTCTTTTTCTTTAAGGGCTCAGCCACCAATCTGAGATTCCCCCCCTTTTAGAGGACTCGGAAACAAATCCGAGACCTTCCTTGCCCTTGATCATTCGTTGATTACTCAAGAGATCATTGAGATTCTTTTCTCCTTGAATGCAAGTGGCAAGGCCCTTGGCAAGTTCGTCCTTCAACCTAATGTTCTCCTCAATGATATCACTATGATCACATATGGGGTTAGAAGAACAAGGAACTTCAATAACTTGCATTGGTGGGACTTTAGATTGTTCAATAGTTAATTGAATTTGAAGTTGCTCATGAATCTTGGTGAGATTAAAGAATTTGCTTTCCAAAACCTTGTAGGCTTCTTCAAGCTTCTCAAACTTCTCACGAAAATCATTATGACCAACGTCAAATTCAACTTTCTCCTTTTTAAGCAACTTGACCATAGCAAGAGCATGGTCACGTTCTTTAGTGAGTTTTGACAAGTTGAGATTATGAGACTCTTCTAGTCCCAACAATTTCTCCTCTAAAGAGACTCTCAAGTTTTGCTCTTCTTCGAGCTCAATTGATAGAGAGCCAATATCATCGGCGGCTAATCTTTCCAACTCCTCCTTCTCCTTGATAGTGTCATGGGCATCACCTATTTAACACATTAGTGTCTCAATGTACACCTTGGTTGGCCCCTTCATGTTAGCAATAAATTCATCACAAGAAACTAGTTCTTTCTTAATCTTAAGACTACTCACATCATCCATAGAAGTAGAATCGGAATGAGATGATAAAGGAGTAGGTGATGATGTTACCTCCGAGGCCTTGGCCATAAGACACTTGTGGTTGGTGATGATGGCATTCTCATTATGCGAGTTGAAGAGAGATGTAGGTGGAGTGGAGACAATAGCAATGGCGGCTATTTCTCCATTCTCTTCATCTTCGGAGTCATCATCATCGGACCCGGAGTCATACTCCTCATGTACCACCAACAATCTTTCTCCTTTCTTCTTGTCATCCTTGTTCCCATGCTTCTTGGAAGGGGAGAACTTTGATGACCGGCACTTGGGGATGAGCCGGCCTCCATTGTCCTCCTTGTTCTCATAAGGACATTCGGCAATGAAGTGCTTGATTCCTCCACAATTGTAGCAATGCCTCACTTTAGAGTCACCACCCTTCCTTGGAGATGACTTGAACTTGGATCCCTTCATCTTGTACTTGTTGGCATCCTAAAAAGCACTTGCATTGAGAGCCAAGTGTTCATGGAGTGCCAACTTGATATCTTCCGGAGACCAACACTCTTCTTCATATATTTCTTCTTCTCCTTCACCTTGCTTGTACACCACCTTGGCCTTGAGAGCAAGATTGTGAACTCCTTGTCCGGCAAGAACACGAGCTCTAGTCTCTTCCGCATTCTTCTTCAAGATAGTCAAGGCGGTGAACTCACAAAGAACTTCATTTGAGGTCATACTCCCAAAATCCGGTCTTGAACGGATTATCTCGGACCGGATGGGTTCTTTTGGGTTGATGGAGGTAATGAACATACGCTTGACATAGTCATCACCATTGTATTTGCACCCAAACCCGGTCAAGGCCGTTGCAAGAGCCAAGATCCTTTGGTACATCTCATCGGGAGTCTCATTATCTCGCATAATGAAATCCCTCTCTTCACTCTTGAGCTCATCAAACTTGGAGGACCGAATACTCTCATTCCCAATGAAGAGCATAGTGAGATAGTCCCACACTTCCTTGGCGGTGCTCAAGTTGTTGATGTGTGCCGCATGAGTATCCGGCACGGCTTGTTGAAGGAGATGCTTGGCGGTGGCATTGAGTTGCTCATCAACTTCTTCCCTTCCGATCAAGTTGTGAGGATCATGAGGTGCAAAGCCATTTTGTATGACCCTCCACAAATGAGTAGAAGAGCTAGAAATATGAGATTTCATTAGTCCTTGCCATTTAATAAAATTGCGAGAATCAAGCTTAGGAGGAGATCCCATGTTGTTAATGTGTGGCATAGGATAATGGACCGGCGGAGGGGAGTAAGTGTTAGGGGGTGGAATGAATGCATCCTTTGTCGGACCATCATTTTCCTTAGGTGGGGCACCTTTATTATCGGCGGAGGTGGAGCCATTGTTAGGTGGCTTCACCTTAGCCAAGGAGAGATCCACATTAACTGTGGTGTTTGGGTCGGTGAGCCTGGAAGGTTTCTTCCCAAAATATTCCTCAAACATAGCCTTCATCTCCAATCTCATAGAGGTTTGAAATGTGTCCAAGGACGCCAAATGCTCCTCACGTGAGATTGAAGAGGAAGAGATAGATGAAGGAGTATCTTCGGGAGGAGTTTCTTTACCCTTATCCTCATCCATAGTATCGCCCATACTCTTAGGCGGTTAAGCCCGAATAAGAGACCACGCTCTGATACCAATTGAACGGATCATATGAGCGACTAGGGGGGGGGGGGGTGAATAGGAGCTACCCAATTTTTTACTTCTTTTCAAGTTAAGGCTAGACAAGAAGGTAAATTCTCTAGATGTGCTACTAAGTGAATTTACCTAGAGTGACAAGCAAGCAAACAATAACAATATAAGTAAAGGTACAAGTAAAGGATAGAGGTAACCGCAAATGAGACACGAAGACACAAGGATGTATTCCCGTAGTTCCTTCCTTGTTATGGGAAGTACGTCTACGTTGGAGAGGTGTGATACCACAAAGGCCACCAACGCCACAAAGGCTCACCCTATTCTCCGGTGAACAAGCCACAAAGGCGAGTTCATGCTCCACTAAGCGATGCCCTTGAAGGCGGCACGAGACCTTTACACAAAGTATTGGGGCGAGCTCCACAACTCAATTGGAGGCTCCCAATAGGCCCACCAAGCTCTTACACACAAAGTTAAGCTTGGAGGACGGCTTCTTCCGGCTAGGAATCCGATGAACACAAGAGTTACAAGCCCCTCAACAAAACGAGGGGGAAAATCAAATCGCCTTGGTGGAAGTGTAGATCTAGGTCTTCTCCCTCAAATCCCAAAAAGGCTTTGAGTTCTAGTGGCTAGGGAGAGAGATCTAGGGCTTTGAAGCTTAGAAACAATGGAGGAGAGAGAGTGGAAGCCGCAGCCCCTTCTAGAGGTAGAAGAAGGCTTTATATAGTCCTCCACGAAATGTAGCCATTGCTGGCCGACTAGGGCCGGAGTCTCCGGCCTAGAGGGCCGGAGTCTCCGCCCTAAGTGACTCCAGCACCAGAGTCTCCGGCCAGGGACCAAAGTCTCCGGCCCAACTCCGGACTAGAGTCTGAATCGTCCGAGACTCTAGCAATCAAAACTCCAGCCAGACAGACCGGAGTCTCTGGCCCCTGGGGACTGGAGTCTCCGGCATCAGCCTGCCGACCCAGAGTCTCCGGCCAGAGATACAAAGTCTCTGGCCCGATTCCGGGTGGGCATCTGCCTTGTCTGACTTAGAGGATTGCCAGGGCGAGACCCCTAGACCGGAGTCTCCAGCCAGCAGGGTCGGAGTCTCCGCCCTAGAAGGTGCAACAGCAGCACTTTGTGGAGACCCTCTCCACCACTTCCACCTTCGCGAAGCACCCTGCAAGACAACTAAGCCCTAAACCCACAACTGGACTACGGGCTCCGATCTTTTCTTCCTTTTTGGGGTGCACCACCGCGAGATCCTGAATCAACCTAGAAAATCTATAGAACTTTAATAGCATGGTTAATTCACCATATGTTGTTAACAAACACCAAAATACATTTATTAGGGAAATGCTCTTTCAGAAGGTAACATAGACGAGATAAAGAGATTTGTTGATGCAAGGTGGATTACTCCACCGGACACCATGTGGAGGATATTCGGCTTCAAGCTCTGTGAGAATCACCCGTCGGTCCTACCGCTGCCGCTACATCTACCAAATATGCAAATGATCATGTTCAAAGCGGGAGACAACCTGAACGACGTTGCCGCCCGAGAGAACCCATCCATGTTGACAGAGTATTTCGTGGCTAACGAGAAGCACATGTGGGCTCGGGATATTCTTTACAAAGATTTTCCGGGAAGGTTCACATGGCAACCAACAAAGTACTGGAAGATAAGGGACAAGGGTCACCAAGTAGGGCGAATTGTGTCAGCCCATCCCACCGAGGGGGAACGGTACTTTTTGAGGGTCCTGCTAAACCACGTACCAGGCTCAAAGTCCTTCGAAGATCTGAAAACAGTGGATGGTGTGCTATGTGATAACTTTCATGAGGTAGCCAAGCAGAAGGGTCTCATCAAGGCTGACAACACGCTAGATGAGTCTCTTACCGAGTCAGAGCAGTATGCCATGCCAGCTTCACTCAGGAGGCTCTTCGCAACGATCTTGGTATTCTGTGAGCCTGGAGATGTTCGTGGTCTTTGGGATAGGCACATTGAGGCGATGTCTGACAACTATCGGCGCAAATACATGTGTCCAAAAGTAGTGGAGCAGAAGGTCTTGCTTGATATCAGGGGCATGTTGCAGTCCATGGGAAAAGATATAAAATTGTACCCTCTACCAGACATCGATGAGACTTATGACAACACAGAAGGCGAGGCTAGGGAGGTCATCGAGGAGACCAATATCAAGGTGGATAAGGAAGATGCTTCTCTAGCAACCTCACTAAACCACGAGCAGAGGCTTGCCTACGATAAGATAATTGCGGCAGTTGATGGTGGAGATGGGGGCGTATTCTTCGTGGACGGCCCGGGAGGCATAGGGAAGACCTACCTATACAGGGCACTGCTCGCTAGGGTTTGGGGCAAAAGAAAAATTGCGGTGGCCACAGCGACATCGGGAGTCACCGCTTCCATCATGCCAGGAGGCAGGACAGCCCACTCAAGGTTCAAGATCGCACTAAACCTTGAAGAAGGAAAATCATGCAGCTTCACTAAGCAAAGTGGGACAACAAAGCTCTTGAGAATGGCTCACTCATACTATGGGACGAGGCAACCATGACAAAACGGCAAGCAATTGAGCCGTTAGACAGAAGCATGCACGACATTATGGAATGTCAAGACCGACCTTTCAGGGGCAAGACTATCGTATTTGGTGGGGACTTCAGGCAGGTGCTTCCAGTAGTGAGGAAAGGGTCAAGAGGTCAGATAATAGACGCAAGTCTGCGGAGCTCAAACCTCTGGAAGGGCTACGGCTCATCAAGAACATGAGGGCAAAAAACGACAAGTGGTTTGCGGATTACCTCCTAAGGGTAGGTAACGGCACCGAGTAAACTGATGAGAAAGGAAACATCCAGCTACCAGAAGAAATATGCGTGTCGTCTACAGGTGATGCGACTGATATTGAGAAGCTGATTGACCATGTGTTTCCTACCCTACACAACATGGACAATCCACATTACATGACTTCTTGAGCGATCCTATCCACGAGGAACGATAGTGTCGATGGAATAAACATGCACATGATTGAGCGTTTTCAAGGTGAGGAGATGACCTACTATAGCTTTGATAGTGCGTAGGACGATCCCCACGGCTACTACTCTCAGGAGTTCCTGAACGACCTAACTCCTAATGGGCCTCCCCCACACGCACTTAAACTGAAGATAAAATGCTCTATTATACTGTTGAGGAACATCGACCCAGCTAACGGTCTGTGTAATGGCACAAGACTTGTGGTCCGTGGGTTCCAAAGGAACGCCATCGACGCGGAGATCGTCATGGGACAGCATGCAGGGGAGAGGGTGTTTCTTCCTCGGATACCTCTATGCCCATCCGACGATGACATGTTCCCGTTCAGGTTCAAAAGGAAACAGTTCCCCATCAGGCTCAGCTTTGCCATGACGATCAACAAGGCACAAGGGCAAACCATCCCGACTGTGGGCGTGTACCTACCGGAGCCGGTATTCTCTCATGGCCAATTGTATGTCGCGTTGTCTAGAGCCACCACAAAAAGTAACATCAAGATCCTAGCCATCAAGGACAATCGAAAGGACACCAATAATTCAAAGAAGAGAAAAAGGATTGAAACCTTAGTAACGACCACGCTGAACATAGTCTACAAGGAAGTACTTAGCAATTGAACCTGGTGGATCTTATTTGAGCAGATTCCTTGATGATGATTTTATCAGTACTGATTTATGTCTTGTGTTCTGATTGCATAGTCATCAAGAAGAAAGATCTCATGATAGTCTGTCAAAGAATACAGTTTAAGCATAATATGTCTTATTGATTACCTTTTTGACTGATGCATCAATATTTTAGCCTTTTATTCAGAATGTAACAAGGTACGAGAAAGGATGCATGTTAGAAGAAAGCTAACACCAACTGCATTCAGCAAAAACAGTTGGTCTAACAATTGAGGTTTGTATAAGATATGATTAAGCTCTCTCTCTCTCTCTCTCTTTTAGTTTTGTATTGGTAGCAAAGTATTTATAAAGTATTTCAAGAATGCTCAAGTTAAGGTGAAAAATGTTGACATTTTTTGTACATTTCCATCTTAATTTTCTATATCTATATTAATACAGGACATAAATCACAAAGTTAACATAGTCCGTTTCAATAACAATTAGCCTAGAAAAAGTACCTTTGGAATTTGATCAGAATTTGCGTCCAAACTGTTCTTCTTATAACTATTTGCAGATGAAAGTTCTGTTATATTATTATAGTAGTGCTTATAACATTACTCTTCAAGACCGACTGCATAAACCTGTATTTCCTGCATCCGAACATAAATGGAAATGTTATATCACGCATACACAGAGGACATCACCATATAAATATAAAGCTACTGTCACCGGCAGATGCATTCACATGATGCACCAAGGAGATTATGAATTACGCATAAGTGAGGTTAAGACTAATATATTGGTTAAGTCAGATGCTCACGTGGGTCTTCAAGTTACAGGTTTTTAAAAAGTGTGTTACTTGTACCATAAGTACCATCTTAGAAAATATAGCACAGTACTGGAAAGAAAGTCATGCCTGAAGATTAGTGGAGTACGGCAGTTGATAGGCTCCTTCAGTTTCATACTTCTACGGAAATTGCTACTTCGAATTTAATCGTCTTAACTCTTCAAAGCAGACCTAGCACGAGTAGCAGCTTAACCAATAAATAATATTGTTCAGAAGATGCGGGAAACAACTGCACATCAGGTTGGACAGGGTGATTAGGAACTCATGTGCCAGTATGTTACACAGGTTTATCATTTTTACATGTATTTATCAACAAAATGAAAACTGACAAGGTGGAAGTGGGTTCAATTACCTCTTTACCATGATGCAGCTTGCCGTCCTGCACCTTGTAGGACTGCAATTTAATTATTGTGGAGCTATCCATACCATAATTTTACCCTTTGCTCCACTATATTCAGCAGAGATTTCTTGCAGCTCCTGAGCACATACGAAATTGGAAAGAAAGGATGGAACAGCCGTACAAGGATGAGGTCGGTAAAAAAGCAGCAACTCATATGAACCTACAAGATGTCAAAGCTAGGATGTTTTTATCTACCATTAGGGATTGGCAGCGGGGGTTTTCCATTGCTGTCAAGCTATAGCTAACTGAATCGACAAAAAACAGACGAGACGGACAAGAAATTACCAGCTATGAGTGAGGTGCAGACGGGCGTCGACCGAGAATGTCGTACTTGGGCCAATCGGGGAGGCTCGAGACACAGCCAACCCACCGGAGCGGAGTGTCCCCAACAACGTCAATTATCCCACCAATCGCGCACGGCCAGTGGAGGGGAGCCAGTGTAGGGCACGGTCCTCCGCTCGAGAACTCGGAGGAAGCCAGCACTGTGGATCCCTCCAATCAAGCGCGGCCGGTGGAGACGTGTTCCACGCGTGCGTTGGCTCCTAGCTCCTGCAGCGAAGACTCGACGAGGTCCATGCCTGCGGGCAAAGGGACCGGTCATTGCGGCAGTCGTGGGGAGGCAGGGTAGGGACGGATCTCGCGGCAGCCGCTTGGAGGCAGGGGAGGGCGCTAGCCTGGCGCCGACAGAGGGGGAAAAGGGGAGATCGCCAGCGTTGGTGAGAGAAAGGGGAAAGAGAAGAAGAAACATACTCCCTTGGAGAGATATTGAGGAAGAGAGTGGGGAGGACGGCGTGACTGATTAGTGATTAGGAGTGTTTTCCTTTGGCATGTCCATAATTCGCCGATTTTATCGATTCTAAAATAGTGTTTCTTATAATTGTTTTTCTTATAAATCACTGATAATTTAGCTCCACCGCATCTTTTGAGGTACACTTACGAATTTTGCCTGTTTCTCTGCAACTTTGATAATAAACTGAACATGAAACGCTGGGAGTTACCATTGCCTTATACTGAATCGTATCGTACGAGGAGAGTGTGAGTTTCGGCCGAGCAAACATCCTTCCGGCAGCGTGGGAGGGCAAAAATTGCGTTCCTGCACATGTATTGAAGGTATTAATTGCAAATTATGAAAAAATCTTTATTTAGATATTTTGAAGGGGAGCTCATCATGAAGGTGCATGTGAGATTGGAATTAACTGCAAGCAAAACTTGGTTGCAGTTATATTGTGAAGCTCGGGGAACATAAGAAATAAGACGCAGGTGAAAGGAAATGATCAGCTAAGTTTAGTTTTTTTAATTTACTTTTCAAGTGCAGAAACAACTTAATGACCTTTAGTCAAACAAATCTATAGGTGAAAGTTTTCAATTGTGGTACATCCTTTTATGTTCCTCTCCTGATGCGACACACGGACATATTTCCTATATATTTTATAAATCCAATTAAAAAATTATCTATATTTTTTTAATAACCCGTAGCAACGCACGAGCATTCAACTAGTGTTGCGAGGGTTATGCCGGCATAGAGCCCTTTGTCCAGGCATGGGCCAAGTACTTTCAGCTGCGCAAATAGAGCGCCCAAGAACCCGGAGCAAGGATGATCCGCCAGAAACTGCTAAGGAAAAGAAGGATCGCCCTATGACCCAATGTGGCACGACCACCATCATGTCCCGAAAAGGTTCAGACTTTCCAAATATAGAGTTGCTCGAGTCATGCAAGAAGTGGCAGAAGAGCTTCTTCTATGTGAAGAACACCACTGCAGTTGACCTGCTGAATCTGCCGCCATATGTAGACGAGCCACCTATTGAGATGAAGAACTGGACCTATAACCCCAAGAACACGGTGGGGCCAGTCAATGCCCTCCACCGGGTTAAGGATGAGCTGCGTGAAGCCGGCCTGACGCCGCAGGACATTATCGCCTGCTTCATTAGCCAGCGTGTTTCTCCTCTCCAGCGCCGGTCCCACAAGATTTGCCAGATGAGCGGGGCCATGGACCCCACTCAACACTCCACGCATGAACTGAGCCCCGCCAACATTCTGCGGCGGGTAAAAGATATCTGCAAGACCTCGCTGGTCACCTTTGCTTCGGGGCTCGAGCCATACAGCCAGGACTGCCCCGCCCCGATGGTAAACCTCTTTAGCCGACACTTTTGCTCTTAGTCCGACATATCTACTCTGCTGACATATCAATGTTTGATCCCACATAATGTTATTGCCGACATATCAATGCTTGATCCAACATATTACTATTGCCGATATATTTCTTGTTTCTGATCAGCTTGCTCTATCTTCTGCAGAAATTCAGCTTCTAGGATATAGAGAACTCCCGGATTAAGATTGCCGCAGACCGCACTGTTCCGGATCCTGAAGATCCGGATCACGAAGACAAAATGCCAAAGAACACCCGCACCGCTTCTGCCGCGGGTAAGGCCTCCTCATCCTGGCATTCCATTCAAGACTAGGGTGATGATGACTCTGACGAGGAGATCCTGATGTACTATGACCCAACGCCGCTTGCTTATGCCTTTCCTACAATACCGTCCTCAGTTATCCCGGACGAGGAAGTCGTCAATGCTGCCCCCTGAATCAGGGACCTCCCTCCACCGGTGGACATGCCGGCCGGAAGTGTGGAGTCAAGCCCCAGCCTGAACCAAGTCAAGCAATGAAGAGGCAGAAGATCGGCGTGCCCCAACCTAAGAGGAAGACACCTGTTGCCTCAGGGTAATTCTCTTCCCCTTATACTGGTTCCGAATTTCTTCTTCTGCTTACTAACTTGTTCTTTTCTTCCTCAAAGCTCCTCTTGCACTGGAACGTGCCTCCAGTTCCAATGCTAGCCCCAACGTTGACAAGCTGGCATCTCCTGCACGCCCCGACATTCTTGCCACCAGCCATGCTACCTCTCCAGCGCTGACATCTTCGCCTGCGCCCGAAAAGACCTCTTCCCCGGTGAAGGATGATCCTTCGCCGGAACAAGATACCTCTGCCCCTGATGTCCACATGGACACGGGGGCTCAACAAGAAACTCCGGACACCGGCGCCCACACCAGCGGCGCCGGGACTGCTGAAGATGCCGGCGCAAGCGACAAGAGCGCCGGCATAGACAAGGGAAAGAATCCCGAAGTGCCGGAAGTCCGACCTGAGCCGGCATCAGCCTCTCTGGGACAAGCTACACCGGCCGCGCCGGAGAAACCAGCGTCCCAGACTCTAGCTCCGGAGAAGAGTGCTGCTGTTCCGGCCAAGACCGGAACTTTCAAGATGACGCAAATTGTCAAGACCAGACCGGCCCCTGCCAAGACCGCGCCACCTCCTGTCAAGACCATACCTACCACTGGCAAGACTCCAGCTGCAAGCTCCTCCATGACACTTCATACTGGCAAGGGAGCGGCCCGAATTAGCTCCTTCCACACTCCGGAACTCGAGGGCCGTATTTCTCTACGGACCAAGAGTGACAAGAGCCTCGGGTCCCTTAAGGAACATTGCATGAGATGGAACGATGCTGACTTCCTAGACACTGCCAGCTCCGGCAAGAAGAAATCACTGGCCGGGACTCCTGCTCTAGGCAACCCTGATGCTGATGTTATACCGGCCAAGCCCATTCCCATTGCTAGCAAACTCTTCAGCCTTCAGCAGAGGCTTTTCCATTTGGCCGAAGCCACCAATGTAAGTAGTTTTCCTCATATCTCCCCAGTCCCCAAAAATGTCTGCTGTCCGGGATACGGACATCCGGGATTTTCCAACATCACTTTTAACTTAGTAGATTTTCCAACTGCTCGACATATAAGCTCGATCCGAGCTTCAAATCCTAGTCACCGAGGGCCGGGATAGGTGCGCAGCACCTGTGCTGGGTCTTCAAAAAATTTAAAACTTGACATAACCTTCAAATCCACCTGTCTGACATATAAGCTCGATTCGAGCTTCAAATCCTAGTCACCGAGGGCCGGGATAGGTGTGTAGCACCTGTGCCGGATCTTCAACTTAAAATCTTGATAGAATTTTCAAATTTTCTGATATGCCGAATTTCCCTTATAACACTTCAAATCCTAACACTTCTGCAGCGCATGAACAATGAGCGCCGGGACATGTATCATGACCTGATATGCGAGCATCAGAAACTGTCCAACGAGCATAGCAAACTTCGTCTAGACCTGACCAAGAAAGGTAAACCCAGCCGACATACCGCTATATGCCGGATTACTTTCCTCTTTTACTTCAAAATATTCTTCTTGCCGACACATCTTGATGTGCCAACACATAACCCTTTTGCCGACACTTTTTAGCCACTCCCGAGGAACAAGTCACCGAGCTTCTTAAGAGAGTGAAGGAGCTCACAGGTATGCCAGATTCTGCCAATTTCCACATAAGTACTTTGCACTTCAAATCCTTCCATCTTTGTCACTGTTTTCTATCTTCAAATCCTTTTAACTTTAGATCCTTGCAGATGAAAAGGCTGCACTAGAGGCTCGCCACCAGGACTGTGTGTCCTCAGTGGATGTGGCGAAGCAACTAGATGAGAGGGATGCTGCCCACAAAGCCGAGGTGGAGCAACTGAAGAGCCGGATCACTGAGCTTCTTGACGAAAAGGAGGAGAGGGAGGGCCAACTTAAGAAGGTCCAGGGGCTGCTTGTCACCTCAGAAGCTGATGCCGCCGGGGCCAAAACTGAACTGCAGCATCTGAAGGAGAAGGCCACCAAGTGGGAGGTTGAGATTGCCCGACTCAACGCCGATTTTTTCCAGTAAGCTTCAAATCCTTTTACTTCTATTTTGCCCGACACATCTTGTCCGACATATAACGATCTTTTCTGGCATAACCTTCATGCTGACATACATTCCTGTTCCTAACATCTTCTTCATCTTTCAGGCATGTTCCATGCTTCTGTCGAGGACGTTGAAAAGGCCCTGCAGGGGGATCGGGTGAAACAGAATGTTCCGGTTGACTCTTCTAGCTGGGATATGTTAGAGCAGCTGATCGCCCTAGGGGCCCGCAAGAACGCCATGACTTCATATATCGACGATCTCTTCCTCGGTGCCCAAGAAGTCCACCAAGCACTCTGGCCGAGACAAAGGACCCCTACTGACCCTCTTGATCTTGGAAATGACTTGCAGTTGTCCAAAGTCCGCCTCAGGGAATGGCGGGACTCCGACGCAAGGGTGGGAGCTGATGAAGCTCTCACCTACTTCTTATCCTGGTATGAGAAGGTCGATCTGGAGAATTTGCGCTCTGTGCGCGAAGGATCTATATGGACCACAGATCTGGAGTTTATCCGACGCTGCAAGGAGTTAGCCCATAGCTACGTGGACTATGCCGACACTGAGGCCTTCGTCCGGGACATCCGCGAGCTGGAGAAGAAGGACGAGGCTGAGGACGCTGAGGGCTCTGATTCCAACCAAGACGAAGAGGAAACTGAGGACGCTGGCAATGCCGACGCCGAAGTTCCAGAATAGGGATCTGCCCCGGTCGGAGGTGATGGCTCCATCCCTTCTGCTGGATCCGGCACTCCCAAAGCCGATGTCTCCACTGCCACAGCTCCACCTGCCGGCGGCTCTGCCTCCGCCCCTGCCTCTTTAGCTTTGCCAAAAAACACTTTAAGTTCTATCAGATCCCCGGTATGCCGGGTGCAGTTGTAAGATATACTCTATTTCCTTTGGTTTGCTACCTGAACAAGTTTTATTTTGGTTTGCTTGCTTATTAATGCCGGATCATCTTTTGGCTAAGTCACCGAGTTTGTTTTCCTGTTTCCTTAACTCCACAACCTTGGCTACTTGTCTACCCTATTCGGCTTTTGACGTATGAGTCTCAAGGTTGCTTTATTAAACATATAGTACTTAAACTTTGAAACTTAAATTTCAGATCATCCAACACTTCAATTTTTAACCTTTGCAGTAAAAATAAATGTCGGTTTGCTCGTTTTATCTTTCCTTAGCCATTTTTCATGTGTAGACAATCTCCGACATCTACTCTTGCTAGCCATGAAGCCGGGTTTCGGACAGCAGCTAAGTCGAAGAGCGGCCTTTGGTGCCGACACATTACTTGGCCTACATAGGAAACATTCAAACCAAGCCAACCGGCATATAAATGAAAACTGAAAATAAACAACAATATATACCGGAGGCAGTGCCCGATCTCCTCGGGATGCCGACATTTCATTCATTAGTCTTGCGCCGGCATACAGTGCCGGCACATAAAGCAAAATGGAAATACATACATTAAGCTTCAGGAGTAAAAGGGATGGAGTAGGGCTATGTTCCATGGCCGCTTGGTTTCTTCTCCGGACCTGTCCACCTTGTCCTTCAAGGGGGCCTGTGCATCTATAAGATAGTAGGCATCATTGTGCAGAGCCCTGCTCACAATGAATGGCCCCTCCCATGGGGGAGTTAATTTATGCCGGCCTTCTGTGCCTTGCTTTAGCCGGAGCACTAAATTTCCCTCTTCGAATCTCCTTGGATTCACCTTCTGCGCATGATAGCATCTGAGGTTCTGCTGATAGACTGCAGTTCTTGATAGTGTTATCTCTCTTGCTTCTTCCAGCAAATCAACATCATTTTCTCTGGCTTCTTTAGCCTCTTCCTCAGTATATAGCACCACTCTTGGTGCATCATGTATTACATCTGTTAGAAGCACTGCTTCTGCCCCAAACACAAGGAAAAACGACGTATAGCCCGTTGATCAATTCGGAGTTGTCCTTAGACTCCAAAGCACAGTCGGCAATTCATCTAATCAGCAGCCGGGAGTTTTCTCCAGTGGCTCTATCAACCAGGGTTTTATGCCGGATAATACTAGTCCATTTAACCTTTCCACTTGGCCATTGGTGCAAGGGTGAGCGACTGACGCAATGTCTAGCCTAATTCCCACCTCTTCACAATATCTGGCAAATGGCCCTTGGGCGAAATTCGACCCATTGTTAGTGATGATGCTATGAGGAACACCATATCTCAAGATTATATCCTTCAAGAATTTCACTGTTGTGCGGCCATCACACTTGCTTATTGGCTTTACTTCAATCCACTTGGTGAACTTGTCCACCATGACCAGAATATGGGTCATCTTTCCCCTTGCCGGCTTAAATGCTCCAACCATATCCAGGCCCCAAATAGCAAAGGGCCAAGTCAATGGGATAGTTTTCAACGCTGATGCCGGCTGATGAATTTGGTGCGCATACATTTGACATCCATTGCACTTCCGGACTAAATCCTCTGCCTCCTGCAATGCCGTCGGCCAGTAAAACCCGTGCCGAAATGCCTTCGACACTAGAGCTCTGGATCAAGCATGGTGACCACACTCCCCCTGATGAATTTCCCGGAGCATCTCCTGGCCTTCTGCAGATTCAACACATCTTTGCAGTACACCCGTGGCACTTCTCTTGTATATTTCTTCGTTGATGATGGTGTATGCTTTCGATCTTCTCATAACCCGGCTTGCTTCAGCCTCATCTGCCGGCAATTGGCCATCAACCAAGAAATCCATGATCGGTCGCGCCCATGAGGGCACTTCCCTGGCAGTAAACACTGGTTGATCTATCTCCATGACTTCGACCAACACATAATCGATCTCCATGGGCTGCGAAGTCCCCGGGACTGAGAGAGCAGTCCCCAGATATGCCAGAGCAGTCCCCGGGTATGCCGGAACAACTTCTTGATACATTTTGCCCTTTCCCTTGCTTCTGCTCCGGAACACAGCAGTCACCGCATATGTCGGCCCAGTCCCCGGGATTGAGAGAGCAGTCCCGGTGTTATCTGAACTAGCGTCGGCATCTATCTCCATTGGAACCGCTTCTTCTGGGCTCGGTGGAACATATATGGACGATGACTCCGGCGAGGGCTTGATTGATGGCTTCCTCAGATGCTCCAGCGAAATGCCGGGCGGAATTGACTCTCTAGAAGATCCCAACTTGGACAATGTGTCGGCCGCTTCATTCTGAGCCTGGGGGACATGCCGGAACTCACAACCTTCGAAGTAGCCACTCAATTGCTGCACCAAGAAATGATAGGATCCCATGTTTGCATCATGCGCATCCCATATGCCGGAACACTGCTGGATCACCAAATCCGAATCATCGAAACACATAATCCGGCGAATGCCTATGTCCTTGGACACCTTTAGGCCACGCACAAGTGCCTCATACTCCGCCACATTATTTGATGCTGCAAAGTGGATGTGCAGAACATATCTCAACTGGTCATTCTTGGGTGAAGTGAGAACTATGCAGGCACCCAAACCATGTATTGTCTTGGACCCATCGAAATGCATTCTCCAGTAATTTGCATCTGGCAATGGCGGCTCGTACTGTATCTCGGCCCAATCAATGAAGAAATCGGCCAACACCTGGGACTTGATTGTATCCCTCTTGTCATACTGAGGTGTACAATGGTGAAAGCTCTATTGCCCACTTGGCTATCCGGCCGCTGGCATCTTTGTTGCTTATTATTTCTGAGATAGGGGCCTCGGCCACTACCCAGATTGGATGCTCCTGCAAATAATGCTTGAGCTTCTTGGCCACCATATAGACACCATATGTCATCTTCTGATAATGGGGGTAGTTTTGCTTTGAGGTAGAAAGGACTTCACTCAAATAATATACTGGCCGCTGCACGGTTTTGCCTCCTTCCTCTCGCTCCACTACCACCACTGCACTGACAACTCTGTTGGTCGCCGCTATATAGAGCAACATCGGCTCCTTTGGCATGGGAGATGCCAATACCGGCGCTGTTGACAACATCTGCTTCAACTCCTTGAAAGCTGCATCTACTTGCGTTGTCCAGACAAACATGTTGGACTTCTTCATCAGCTGATATAATGGCAAAGCTTTTTCTCCTAGCCGGCTTATGAAACGGCTTAGGGATGCGAGACATCCAGTGAACTTCTATACTTCTTTTAGGTTTACCGGTGGTTTCATTCTCTCTATGGCACGGATCTTGCCGGCATTCACCTCAATACCCCGGCTAGAAACCAAGAAACTGAGTAACTTGCCTGCCGGCACACCAAAGGTGCATTTAGCCGGATTTAACTTCATCCAGAACCTCCTCAGATTTGCAAAGGTTTCCTGGAGATCATCTATGAGAGTCTTGCTTTCCTTAGTTTTTATGATGACATCATCGACATATACCTGCATATTTTTGTCTATTTGGTCATGCAAACACTTCTACATACACCTCTGGTAAGTTGCGCCGACATTTCTTAAACCGAACGGCATAGTGAGATAGGAATAAGCCCCGTACGGGTAATAAAGGATGTTTTTATTTGCTCCGGCTGGTACAAAGGGATCTGGTGGAAACCAGAATAGGCATCTACAAATGATAACAGTTCACATCCGGCTGTGGAATCAACCACTTGATCGATCCGAGGGAGCGGGAATGGATCTTTAGGACATGCCTTATTCAAGTTCGTGTAATCAACACACATCCGCCATATCTTGACTATAGCGGGCTCATCCTTTTTCTTCTCCACCATAACAGGATTAGACAGCCAATCCGGATGCAACACTTCCATGATAAAGTCGGCAGCTAGGGGCCTGGCTATTTCCTCCCAAATTGCTTTCCTTCTATCATCTGCAAACCGCCGGAGCGGCTGCTTCACCGGTTTAGCATCCGACCTTACATGCAATGCATGCTCAGCCAGCTCCCTCGGCACACCTTGCAGGTCTGAAGTGGACCATGCAAAGATATCCCGATTCTCACGGAGGAAGCTGATGAGCTCGCTTTCCTATTTGGGGTCCAAACCAGCGCCGATGAGGGCATGGCGCTCCGGGAAAAGCTCATCCAGAGCCACTTTCTTGACTTCCTTGGCCACTTGAAAGGAAGTGCCGCCATTTGGGTTCGTCATGCCCAACAAAGGTTTGCCGGCCTCGACCGTTTCAGCAATCTCCACCGCTCGCTTGAGCCTCTTCTTTTCCTCCGCAATAATCAGAGTCTCGGCCAGATTAGATCCAACCGTGGCACACGCCATCGAGCGCTTGTAATCACCAATGATGGTAATCACTCCTCTGGGCCCCGGCATCTTCATCTTCAGATATGCCACATGGGTAGAGGCCATGAACTTCGCCAATGCCGGCCTGCCCAGCAATGCATGATAAGGACTGTCCAGATCCACCACCTCGAACATGAGGTTCTCCACTCTGCAGTTATCCTGGTTGCCAAACATGACATCTATCCGGATTTTGCCCATCGGCGCACATGAAAGTCCCGGCACAATGCCGTGGAATGTTGTCTTGCTTGGCTCCAGCATATTTTCCTTGATGCCTAACTTCTGCATCGTATCCCGGTACATGATATTGATGCTGCTCCCATTGTCAATGAGAACCTTGCTGAACCTCACATTATTTGCCGGCCCAAAAAATGTCGGATCCATCACCAGCGCATATCCTCCGGGGTTTGGCATGATCTTGGGATGATCTGCCCTATCCCAACCAATGGCCTGGTCAGATTAGTACATCAACTTCGGGACTACCGACATAACGGTATTCACCTCCAAACTCTGCCAGTACAAACTCTGCTTGTCTGTTCTTTCGGTCTCAAAGACCATGTAGCTCTGATCGTGCTCCTTGTACTCATTCTGGCCCGCAGCAGGGCCGTCAGTATAATACTCCGGGTTATAGCTCTGATCAACTTGATTTACGCCGACATTTTCAACGTTACCTTGATTTCCGGGATTAGCCGGCCTGGCCGGGACTGCAACTACAACTGCATTTGCACCTGTTAGCAGTGATGGGACTGCCGGGATAGGTGGCCTAGCTGGCCCAAAGGGACCTGCATGACCCGCCAATATGTCGTCCAGCCATGAACAGTTTCTGGTTAAATGGTTTGCCGGCTTGTCCGGCTGGAATGTGTGAAACACACAAGGCTTGTCCACGGCCAAACCCACTGTATACTTTGGCCATTGCTTCTTCTGGCCAGCACCGCCGCCAGCATTCTTGTTGATCCAGACATTCTTTTTCTAGAAGGGCTGCGCTTGCTGCTACTGCGGCTGCTGATAGCCCTCATATCTCGGACGCTGGCTACTGCCGACGCCCCATTGTTCTTCCTCTACGGCCGCCACTTGTGACGAGCCATACCGATAATCCAGCCTGTCATCTCTCCTTTTGTTCTGGTTATCAGGGCGATAGAACTGCCCTGATCCCCCGGCATTGTTGTTGTTCCTCTGGTTCTGCCCCTGACCTTGCGAGTCAAGGGTGGGCTGCAATGGGTCTCCCAATGCATAACTATCCGCAATCTTGATTATTTCGGCCAACATGGCCGGCATCTCCCTCTGAAGCTTTTGCCACAACATGGTGCCATGCCGGCACCCCTGAGCGAACCACATGATGGCCTGCTGCCCCACAACTCCTTCGCAGGAATTGCGCAATGTGCACCACCTAGTGAGGTAGTCACGGTCTGTCTCGTAATCTCCTTGCTAGCAGTTAGCTAGCTGCTGCGGGCGGTTGGGTCTCTTGTAAGTACTGGTGAAGTTGGATACGAACTGCTCCTCAAAATCAATCCAACTGTTGATACTTCCGGCCAGCAGATGTCGGGGGGATGACCCCCGGTAGGGTCAAGAGACTAGAGAGACACAAGGTCTATGATTGACTTTATGCCGGGTTATCAAGGAAGGGCCTGGCCGGAATATAATGTGTATCCCGGCTGGTGTCTGGATATGCCGGCATAGCCGGAATACTGATATATGTGTGCCGGCATATACTCAGATATGCCGGCCTAACTATTTGGTGTGTTGTGCAGGAGCAGGGGAGGCCGGATTACCCGGCCCTCGTAGGTCGTTGGTCCGGCATATAAGTCCTGGGTATGGCCAACGGTCATATCCGGGATGCTTAAGTCAACCAAGGTGTCACATCCCTACAATCAAGGAAGAAAACATCCAAGCATGGTAGCAGAGTAAGATGGCAGGGTGCACAGTGGAGGTTACCTACCTCACTGTGCACAAGTACGAGCTTACCGCACGGAGGTAAGGCCACAGTTCAAGAGGTACAAGGTACAGGGATATGGCGTCCCATCGAGAGCAATCAGGGGCGAAGTCAAGGGTCTCTGCCATCGCCACCAGCTCCTGTTTGGAGTGTAGCCCTTGTCTTGTGGTCTTGTATGACCGTTGTAACCCTGGCCACCACTATATAAGGTGGCATAGGGAGCCCTGGTAAAGGGTTGGACGTTGGAAGGTGGGTAGCTGGTGGAACGTTGGCTGATAGTTGTTGGTTGGTCACTCTGTACTCTTACACTTACCAGTTCATCTTCCTTCTCTAGCAGAGAGCTTGGAAGCACCATTGTGGTGTACTACATCGATCCATATATACAATCAGTAGAGCAGGAGTAGGGGTGTTATCTCCTTACGAGAGCCCCGAACCTGGGTAGATCAGTGTCTCTTTCTGTCGTGCTCTTTAGCTCGTTCCCCTCTCCCGAATCCTCCAGCATCTAGTCGGCCCCCATTTAAGCCATCCTATGGCATATGTTGTTTCACCACGACGACATTTGGCGCCCACCGTGGGGCCTCAGATCGATATGCTGGGCGGAGTGTTCATTCGGACGGGGTCTATGATAGCAGCTTCGGGAGTGCGCGTGGTCTCTGGCCTCGTCCAGAGGCTAGGTTCGCTCAGTTTCGTCAGTGACAACGCCGGTTGTCTCGGTGGCCGGCCGTTCCCCAGGGATGGCCGGATTATGTCTTTCGGTTCCCACGAGGTGTACGTGGGAACTGAGAGAATTTGCAGGAAGGAGGTGCTGGTGGCGTCGGATCCTCCATCACATCGGCTGGCTCACGCTGGGCGTAGCGCTCGCTCAGTAGAGTCGGCTGAGGTGATGATGGCCGGCACATCCGTGCCGCCGGCGGAGGATGCCGGCAAAGCAGCAGCGGTCGGAGCTTCTCCTCCGGAGCCGTCGAAGGTCAAGAGGTCGGCGCGTCCTCCGTTGGAGCGTGCGGAGAACCTGGCCGGCACTTCCGGTGTGCCGGCTAGGGGCGAGGTTCTTCTTCCCATCATCGACCGGCTTCTCGAGCCGGTGCGATCCGGCGTTGATCTGGAGCAGGCAAGGGAGGTCCTGGAGGGATCTCGTCAGGCCCTCGTCGACGAGGCCCTGGCCATGAACCAGGAGCACGAACGGTTTAACCGGCAACTCCGTGAGTATGAGGCAGCCCATGGTTTTACTCCTGTAGTAATCCGGCCTAGCCGGATAGAAGAGGTTAGAACTAGAGGCAGAAATCTTAATGCTGAGATAGGAAAAGATGCTAGAGATAAGAGTCATACTGCAACTAGTACTGTGCCTAAGGTAGTCTATAGTTCGCCAGTAAAGAACCTTAGAGCAGCGGCCGAGGTAGCTAAGGATTTATCTTGTTTATCCGGCGAAGCACTGCGTGAGCAGCAAGCCCGGCTTAACCAACTTTTGTCTGAAGCTACAAAGCAGCAGGAGGCCTTTAAGAAGGCAAACCCAGGTGCCGGGGCATCCCAGTTCATTGTGTCGGTAGGAGGTGCCGGCGCGAGGTCGAGGGGCCAAGCCTCGTCCCCGCATCCTAGCGCCCGGCGTGCCGGAAGTGTGACCTCTGGCCGCCGGGACAAGCAGATCCAGGTGTACGATCCGGCTGCCGCCGGAAAGCAGGCGATGGTGCAGAAGAATGTCGGCCAAGCTGACAAGTATGTCGGCAGCAAGAAGCCCGGCCAGAGTATGCCGGCCGGGCATGAAGCAGCAGCGGCCGGTGGTGGCCGGAGTAACAGTGCAGTCCGGCGTCAGCAACAGGGCGCCGGAGGTGCAGCGCAGCAGCAGGGTGCAGGCCATCCGGGACATCGAGAGGATGACGGCAATTCCGCCCTTGCCAGGGCGGGATATCAGCAGCAGCATCAGCAAGGCCGGCATAGTGAGCAGCATCAGCCGGAGCAGCAGCAGCAGATGATCGCAGGCCCAATAGCATCCCGGCTTGGACCTCGGTCCTTGGAAGCCAATGATGCACGTTTCAAGCTGGACAAGCTCCACCAATCAGAGTTGGTGGAGAGACAAGGAGCTCCGGGCCCTATGTGTTTCGGACCCCGGATTATGGGAGAGCCGGTGCCTTACTACTTCCAGCTCGCGCGTGGCGCGAGGACATATAATGGAAGTACGAAGCCGGAAGATTGGTTGGAGGATTACTCCACAGCGGTGAACATCGCCGGAGGAAACCTCAGATGGGCGGTACGATATGTGCCGCAGATGTTGGAAGGTCCAGCCAGGATATGGCTGAATAATTTGCCGGCCGGGAGTATCAACGGCTGGATTGATTTCGAAGAGCAGTTTGTGTCGAACTTTACCAGTACATACAAGAGGCCCAACCGTCCGCAGCAGCTGGCTAACTGCCGGCAAGGAGTGAATGAGACTGACCGTGACTATCTGACCAGGTGGTGCACGTTGCGCAATTCCTGCGAAGGAATCAATGAGCAGCAGGCCATCATGTGGTTCGCTCATGGGTGCCAACATGGCACCATGCTGTGGCAAAAGCTTCAGAGGCAAATGCCGGCCACGCTGGCCGAAACAATCAAGATCGCTGATAGTTATGCTCTGGGAGATCCCAAGCAGCCCAGTCTCGATTCACAAGGACAGGGGCAGACCCAGGGGAACACCAGCAATGCCGGGAGATCAGGGCAGTTCTATCGCCCGGATAACCGGAATAAGAGGAGAGATGAGCGGCCGGATTATCGGTACGGAGCAGCACAAGTTGCAGCTGTGGAGGAAGAGCAAGGGGGCGCCGGCAGTAGCCAGCGTCCGAGATATGAGAACTATCAGCAGCAGCCGCAGCAGCAAGCACAGCCGTTCCAGAAGAAGAATGTCTGGACCAACAAGAATGCCGGCGGAGCCGCCGGCCAGAAGAAGCAGTGGCCGAAGTATACAGTGGGTCTTGCCATGGACAAGCCTTGTGTGTTTCACACATTCCAGCCGGGAAAGCCGGCAAACCATTTGACAAGGAACTGTTCATGGCTGGACGACATATTAGCAGGTCGTGCAGGTCCCTGGGGACCGGCTAGACCCTCTGTCCCGGCAGCTCCATCGCCGTTGACAGGTGCTAATACAATTGCAGTCCCACCTAGGCCGGGTAATCCTGGGAATCAGAGCAACGCCGGAAATGCCGGCGTAAATCAAGTTGACCAGAGCTATAATCCGGAATATAACGCCGGAGGCCCAGGAGCGGGCCGGAATGAGTACAAGGAGTATGATCAGAGCTATATGGTCTTTGAGACCGAGAGAACAGACAAGCAGAGCTTGTACCGCCGGAGTCTGGAGGTGAATGCCGTTATGTCGGCTGTGCCAAAGCTGATGTACTGGTCTGACCAGGCTGTTGGCTGGGACAGGGCAGATCATCCCCGGATCATGCCAAATCCCGGCGGATATGCTCTGGTGATGGATCCGACATTCGTCGGGCCGGCTAATAACGTGAGATTCAGCAAGGTCCTCATTGATAATGGAAGCAGCATCAACATCATGTATCGGGATACGATGGAGAAGCTGGGAATCAAGGAAAATATGCTGGAACCAAGCAAGACCACGTTCCACGGCATTGTGCCGGGACTTTCGTGTGCGCCGATGGGCAAGATCCGGATGGATGTCATGTTTGGCAGCCGGGATAACTGCAGGGTGGAAAACCTCATGTTCGAGGTGGTTGATCTGGAGAGCCCCTACCATGCTTTGCTGGGTAGACCGGCACTGGCAAAATTCATGGCCTCTACGCATGTGGCGTATCTGAAGATGAAGATGCCGGGACCCAAAGGAGTGATCACCATCATTGGTGATTACAAGCGTTCGATGGCATGTGCCACCGCCGGATCCAATCTGGCCGAGACTCTGATCATTGCAGAGGAAAGGAAGAGGCTCAAGCGAGCAGTGGAGATTGCTGAGACGGTCGTGGCCGGCAAATATATGCCGGGCATGACAAATCCCGGCGGCAGTGCTTCTTTTCAAGTAGGCAAGGAAGTCAAAAAGGTGCCGCTGGATGAAGCTTTCCCGGAGCGCCATGCCCTGGTTGGGGCAAGTTTGGATCCCAAATAGGAAAGCGAGCTCATCAGCTTCCTCCGTGAGAATCGGGATATCTTTGCATGGTCTACTTCGGACCTGCAAGGTGTGCCGAGGGAGCTGGCTGAGCACGCATTGCATGTGAGGCCCGATGCTAAGCCAGTGAAGCAGCCGCTCCGGCGGAATGCCGGCGATAGAAGGAAAGCCATATGGGAGGAAGTGGCCAGGCTCTTAGCCTCTGGCTTTATCAAGGAAGTACTTCATCCGGATTGGGTGTCTAATCCGGTTTTGGTGGAAAAGAAGAAAGACGAGCCCGCCATAGTGAAAGTATGGCGGATGTGTGTTGATTACACCAACTTGAATAAGGCATGTCCTAAAGATCCATTCCCGCTGCCTCGGATCGATCAAGTGATTGATTCCACAGCCGGATGTGAACTGTTATCATTCGTAGATGCCTATTCTGGTTTCCACCAGATCCCCTTGTTTGAGCCAGATCAAATAAAGACATCCTTTATTACCCCGTACGGGGCTTATTGTTATCTCACTATGCCGTTCGGTTTAAGAAATGCCGGCGCAACTTACCAAAGGTGTATGCAAAAGTGTTTGCACGATCAGATAGATAAAAATGTGCAGGTATATGTCGATGATATCGTCATAAAAACCAAGGAGAGCAAGACTCTCATAGATGATCTCCGGGAAACCTTTGGGAACCTGAGGAGATTCCGGATGAAGTTGAATCCGGCTAAGTGCACCTTTGGTGTGCCGGCGGGCAAGTTGCTCGGTTTCCTTGTTTCCAGCCGGGGTATTGAGGTGAATCCTGGCAAGATTCGTGCCATAGAAAGGATGAAGCCGCCGACAGATTTGAGGGAAGTACAGAAATTCACTGGGTGCCTCGCATCCCTGAGCCGTTTCATAAGCCGGCTGGGAGAGAAAGCCCTGCCGTTATATCAGTTGATGAAAAAGTCCGACACATTTGTCTGGACAACGCAAGCAGATGCAGCTTTCAAGGAATTGAAACAGTTGTTGTCAACAGCGCCGGTATTAGCGTCTCCGATGCCCCGGGAGCCAATGTTGCTCTATATAGCGGCAACCAACCGAGTTGTCAGTGCTGTGGTGGTAGTAGAGCGAGAGGAAGGAGGCAAAACCGTGCAGCGGCCGGTATATTATCTGAGTGAAGTCCTCTCCACCTCAAAGCAAAATTACCCCCACTATCAGAAGATGACCTATGGTGTCTATATGGCGGCTAAGAAGCTCAAGCATTACTTCCAAGAGCATCCAATCCGGGTAGTGGCTGAGGCCCCTATCTCGGAAATTATAGGCAACAAAGATGCCAGCGGCCGGATAGCAAAGTGGGCAATAGAGCTTTCACCATATACACCGCAGTACGATAAGAGGGATACAATCAAGTCCCAGGTCTTGGCTGATTTCTTTATTGACTGGGCCGAGATACAGTATGAGCCACCATTGCCAGATGCCAATTATTGGAGGATGCATTTCGATGGGTCCAAGACAATCCATGGCTTGGGTGCCGGCATAGTTCTCAGTTCACCAAAGAATGACCAGCTGAGATACGTCCTGCAGATTCACTTTGCAGCATCAAATAATGTGGCGGAATATGAGGCACTTGTGCATGGCCTGAAGGTGTCTAAGGACATAGGAATTCGCCGGATTATGTGCTTCGGAGATTCTGACTTAGTGATTCAGCAGTGTTCCGGCATATGGGACGCGCATGATGCTAACATGGCATCATACCGTTTCCTAGTGCAGCAGTTAAGTGGTTATTTTGAAGGTTGTGAGTTCCGGCACGTTCTCCGGGCTCAGAACGATGCAGCCGATGCATTATCCAAGCTGGGGTCTTCCCGAGATTCAATCCCACCCGGCATTTCGCTGGAGCATCTGAGGAAGCCATCGATCAAACCCTCGCCGGAGTCATCCTCCATTTATGTCCCGCCAGGTCCTGACGAAGCAGTTCCAATGGAGATAGATGCCGGAGCCAAGGCGGATAACCCGGGGACTGTTTCCTCAGTCCCGGGGACTGGGCCGGCATATGCTGTTAGTACAGTATTCCGGAGCAAAACTAAAGGCAAGGGTAAAATGTGCCTAGAGGTTGTGCCGGTATACCCGGGGACTGCTCCGGCATACCCGGGGACTGATTCTTCAGTCCCGGGGACTTCGCAGCCCATGGAGATCGATTATGTGTCGGTCGAAATGATGGAAATAGATCAGGCAGTGTTCACTGTCAGGGAAGTGCCCTCATGGGCACGTCCTATCATGAACTTCATGGTGGATGGTCAAGTGCCGGCGGATGAAACCGAGGCCCGCCGGGTTATGAGGAGATCCAAAGCGTATACCATCATCAACAAAGAAATATACAAGAGAAGTACCACCGGAGTATTGCAGAGATGTGTCGAATCTGCGGAGGGTCTGGAGATGCTCCGGGAAATTCACCAGGGGGAGTGTGGTCACCATGCTTCGTCCAGGGCATTGGTGGCAAAGGTATTCCGACATGGCTTCTATTGGCCAACGGCACTGCAAGAGGCAGAAAACTTGGTCCGGAAATGTAATGGGTGTCAAAGATATGCCCACCAGATTCATCAGCCGGCATCTGCCCTGAAAACTATCCCAATAACCTGGCCCTTTGCTGTTTGGGGCCTGGATATGGTCGGGGCTTTTAAGCCGGCCAGAGGGAAAATGACCCATATCCTGGTCATGGTGGACAAGTTCACCAAGTGGATTGAAGTGAAGCCCATAAGCAAGTGTGATGGTCACACAGCAGTGAAATTCTTAAAGGATATAATCTTGAGATATGGTGTTCCTCATAGCATCATCACTGACAATGGGTCAAACTTTGCCCAAGGGCCATTTGCCAGATTTTGTGAGGAGGTGGGAATCCGGCTGGACGTTGCGTCGGTTGCCCACCCTTGTGCCAATGGCCAAGTAGAGAGATCGAATGGGCTAGTATTATCCGGCATAAAACCCCGGCTGATAGAGCCCCTGGAGAAAACTCCGGGATGTTGGCTAGATGAGCTGCCAGCAGTGCTGTGGAGTTTAAGAACAACTCCGAATAGATCAACAGGCTACACACCATTTTTCCTGGTGTATGGAGCAGAAGCTGTGCTTCCAACAGATGTAATACATGATGCACCAAGAATAGTGCTATATACTGAGGAAGAGGCTAAAGAAGCCAGAGAAAATGATGTTGATCTGCTAGAGGAAGCAAGGGAAATAACTCTGTCAAGAACAGCAGTATATCAGCAGAACCTCAGACGCTATCATGCGCAGAAGGTAAATCCAAGGAGATTTCAAGAGGGAGATCTAGTACTCCGGCTAAAGCAAGGAACAGAAGGCCGGCATAAGTTAACTCCTCCATGGGAGGGGCCATTCATTGTGAGCAGAGCTCTGCACAATGATGCCTATTATCTTATAGATGCGCAGGACCCCAAGAAGAATAAGGCGGACAGGTCCGGAGAAGAAACCAAGAGGCCATGGAACATAGCTCTACTGCGCCCCTTTTACTCCTGAGCAACACAATGTATGTATTTCCATATTTTCCTTTGTATGCCGGCGTGTTGTGCCGGCACAAGACTAATGAATGAAATACCGGCATCCCGAAGAAGCCGGGTAACTAGTTCCGAGGTATATTTGTGGTTTATTTACAGTTTTTTGAAATATGCCGGCTGGCTTTATTTGAATGTTTCCTATGTCGGCCTAGTAATGTGTCGGCATCAAAGGCCACTCTTCGACTCAGCTGCTGTCCGAAACCCGGCTTCATGGCTAGCAAGAGTAGATGCCGGAGATTGTCTACACATGGAAAACGGCTAAGGAAATACAAAGCAAGCGAACCGACATTTTCGTTAAAATTAAAGTTAAAATTGGAAGTGTCGGATGATTTGAAGTCTAAGTTTCAAAGTTAAAGTACTGTATGTTCGATGAAGCAACCTTGAGACTCATACGTCGAAAGCCAAATAAGGTAGACAAGCAGCCAAGGTTGTGAAATTGAGGAAACAGGAAAACAACTCGGTGACTTAGCCAAAAGATGATCCGGCATTACTAACAAGCAAACCAAGATAAAACTTGTTCGGGAAGCAAACCAAAGGAAATTAAATGTATATATTACATCTGCACCCGGCATACCGGGGATCTGATAAAACTTAAAGTTTTTATGCTCCAAAGTCAAGGAGCAGTGGCAGAAGCAGAGCCGCCGGCAGGTGGAGCGGTAGCAGTGGAAGTGTCGGCTTCAGGTGTGCCGGACCCAGCAGATGGAATGGAGCCATCACCTCCGCCCGGGGCAGATGCCTGTTCCGGGACATCAGTGTCGGCTTCCTCAGCTTCATCTTCATCTTGGCTGGAGTCGGAACCCTCAGCAGCGGCAGATGTCCCGGCATCGTCATTCTTCTCCGGCTCGCGGATGTCCCGGACGAATTTGTCGGTGTCGGCATAGTCCACATAGCTATGGGCCAACTCCTTGCGGCGACGGATATGATCCGGATCCGTGGTCCAGATGGATCCTTCGCGCACGGTGCGCAAAGTCTCCAAGTCTGCCTTTTCATACCAAGACAAGAAGTAGCTGAGGGCTTCGTCAGCTCCAACCCTCGCGCCGGAATCTCGCCACTCCCGGAGGCGAACCTTGGCAAGCTGCAGGTCGTTGCCGAGGTCAACCGGATCAGTGGGAGTCCTTTGTCCCGGCCAGAGGGCAGAGAATGCCTCCTGGGCGCCGTAGAAGAGCTCTTCAGTGTAAAGGGTCATGGCCTCCTTCCGGGACTGCAGGGCCAGCAGCTGCTCCAACATGTCCCAGTTGGGCGAGTCAACCGGAACACCCCGGTTTTCTCGGTCCAACTGCAAAGCCCTCTCAACGTCAGCGACGGAAGCGGGAAACATGCCTGCAGAATAGAAACAATGTTAGCAAAAGGAAAATATGTCGGCATAGATGCTATGCCGAAAAAGATTACACTATGTCGGAAAGGATAAAAGGGGAAGGATTTGAAGCTTACGGGCAAGGTCGGCATTCAGCTGCGCAACTGTAACCTCCCATTTGGTGGCCTGCTCCTTCAGGCTATCCAGTTCAGCGTGGGCGTTGGAGGCATCAGTCTCCGAGGTAACAAGCAGGGTATGGGTTTTCTTCAGTAGGCCCTCCCTCTGTTCCTTTTCGTCCAGCAGCTCGGTGATCCGGCCCTTCAACTGCTCAACCTCGGCCTTGTGACCGGCATCCCGGTCGTCCAGTTGCTTGGCCACATCCACCGAGGACACACAATCCTGGTGGCGTGCCTCCAGTGCAGCCTTCTCATCTGAAAAGATTTCAAGTTAAAAGGATTTGAAGAAAGAAAACAGTGACAAAGAGTAAAGGATTTGAAGTATAAAGTAGCTATCCGGGTAACAGCAGGATCCGGCATACCAGTAAGCTCTTTCACCCTCTTGAGAAGCTCGGTGACTTGCGCTTCGGCACCAGCTGAAGAATGTCGGCACAAGGTTACGTGTCGGCAAGAGTAAGCATTGCAAAGTAAAGAGAGGAAAGATATCCGGCATACAGCAGTATGTCGGCAAAGATTACCTTTCAGGGACAGCTCCAGCTGAAGCTTGCTGTGTGCGTCGGAAAGCTTCCGATGCTCGCACACCAAGTCATGGAACATGTTGGCCCGGGTGTTGTTCATGAGCTGCAAAAATGCCGGGATTTGAAATGTCAGCAGAGAAATTTGACATGATAATTAAAGTGAAGATTTTATCAAGTGATCATTCTTTTAAAGACCCGGCACAGGTGCTGCGCACCTATCCCGGCTCTCGGTGACTAGGATTTGAAGCTCGAATCGAGCTTATATCCCGGTCAAGAGGATTTGAAAGATAATAGAGATGTGAAATTGTTAAAGACCCGGCACAGGTGCTGCGCACCTATCCCGGCTCTCGGTGACTAGGATTTGAAGCTCGAATCGAGCTTATATCCCGGTCAAGAGGATTTGAAAGATAATAGAGATGTGAAATTGTTAAAGACCCGGCACAGGTGCTGCGCACCTATCCCGGCTCTCGGTGACTAGGATTTGAAGCTCGAATCGAGCTTATATCCCGGTCAAGAGGATTTGAAAGATAATAGAGATGTGAAATTGTTAAAGACCCGGCACAGGTGCTGCGCACCTATCCCGGCCCTCGGTGACTAGGATTTGAAGCTCGGATCGAGCTCATATGTCGGCAGTTAATTCAAAAGAAGCTAGCTAAAGGACTATGAGAAAATCCCGGATGTCCATATCCCGGACAGCCGACATTTTCGGGGACTGGGGATATGTGTGTAAATAGAGAGGACTTACGTTGGTGGCATCGGCCAACTTGTGAAGTCTTTGCTGGAGGCTGAGGAGCTCGCTGGCGATCGGTATGGGCTTCGCTGCCAGGAAGTCGCTTGGGTCGCCACTGGTCTTGGCTTCGGCCAGCTTCTTGCTCCTTGAGTCCGCAGTGTCCATGTTGCTGGCGTCGTTCCACTTGATGCACTGCTCCTTAAGAGAGCCGAGGCTCTCGTCACTTTTCGTCGCAAGAGGGACGAGGCCCTCGAGTTCTGGGGTGTCGAAGAAGCTTTTCCGGTACCCCGGCCGGGCTGCTGCCCTGCCAAGATGCAGGGCCAGAGCAGAGCTGGTCCCGGACGCTGCCTTAGGAGGAGCAGTTGCGGCAGATGGTGTGCCGGACTTGGCCGGCTGAATCTTCAGCGTGCTGGACTTGGCCGGTGCAGTGGTCTTGGCCGGTGCAGTGGTCTTGGCCGGTGCTGGAGTCTCGGGTGCGGGCTGTTCGGGCGCGGCCGGTGCTTCTTGGCCAGCGGGAGCAGGATCCGGAAAAGTCCGGACTTCCGGCACTAAAGGGCCTTTACCCTTGGTGTCTGCTCCGGCGGCTTCAGTTGTGCCGGCGTCGCTGGTGGGCGCGCCGGAGTCTGGTGCTTCTTGGTGGGCTCCTGTGTCCATGTGGACATCAGGAGCCGAGGTTTCCTGTTGAGCCCCCGAGTCCATGTGGACGTCGGGGGCAGAGATATCTTGTTCCGGCGGAGGAACGTCCTTCGCCGGGGAGGTGGTCTTGTCGGGCGCAGGCGAAGATGCCGGCGCCGGTGAGGTCGTCTGACTGGCAGAGGGAATGTCGGAGGTAGCAGGGGCAGCGGGCTTGGTAACCTTCGGGTCGCCACTCAAGCCAGAAGCTTGTTCCGGCTCAAGAGGAGCACTGAAAGAGAGAAAACACCAAGTCAGTAATACAAACAAGAGATATGTCGGAGGAAATGCAAAGAAAAGGAAATTTACCCCGAGGCAACAGGCCTCTGTTTCTTCTGTTTGGGCACGCCGACCTTCTGTCTTTTCGACCTCTGAGGTATGTCGGACTGGGGCTTCACACCTCGCTTCCGGCCGGCACGTCCGCCGGTGGAAGGAGGTCCCTGGTTCAGAGGGGCGGCGTCGATAATGATATCGTCCGGGATAGCTGAGGACGGCATTGGAAACTCGTGAGCAATAGGGGTTTCTGGAAAGGCGTACGCAAGTGGCGTCGGGTCATAGTACATCAGGACCTCCTCGTCAGAATCAATCTCACTCCGGTCTTGAGTATAATGCCGGGATGAAGAGCCCTTACCCATGGCAGCTGCAGCACGGGTGCTCCTGGGAAGCTTATCCCAATGATCCGGATCTTCAACATCCGCAACGGTGCGGTCCGCCGCGATCTTGATCCGGGAGTTCTCCATGGTTTGGAAGCTGAATTTCTGTATAAACAGCAAAGTCAAGTATTCAGACAAGGAAATATGCCGGTGGAAGAGGTATGTCGGATCAATATGGTATGTGTCGGCAAACAGACATGTGTCGGCTTAAGTATCTATGTGCCGGACATGGACTTTATGTATCGGCTAAGAAGGTTTACCGTTGGGGCGGGCCTATCCCGGCTGTATGGTTCTAGCCCCCAGGCAAAAGTGGCCTGAGAGGACTTGCAGACATCCTTAATCCGGCGCAGAATGTCGGCCGGAGTCAGCTCGTGTGTGGAGTGCCGGGTGGGGTCCATTGGCCCGCTCATCTGGCAGATCTTATGCGACCGGCGCTGCAGAGGGGAGACGCGCCGGCTTATATAGCAGGCCACCAGGTCTTGAGGAGTAAGACCGGCATCCAGGAGCTCGCCCTTAACCCGGTGAAGCGCATTCACCGGCATCACCGAATTCTTCGGGTTGTAGGTCCAGTTCGTCATAGCCAAGGGTGGCTCGTCCACAAATGGCGGCAGGTTGAGCAGATCCTCGTCGGTGGTGTTCTTGACGTAGAAGAAGCTTTTCTGCCACTTCTTGCAAGATTCCAGGAGCTCCACCTTGGGGAAGTCCGAGCCCTTTCGGGACATGATGGTGGCCGCGCCGCAGAGGGTCATAGGGCGGTCCTTCTTTTCCTGGGCCGTCTCCGGCGGGTCGTCCTTGCTCCGGGGCGGCTCTTGGACGACTTGCTTCCGCAGTTGGAAGTACTTCGCCCAGCCTTGAGTAAGGGCCTCTATGCCGGCATAGCCCTCGCAAAAAGCAGCGAAGGCGGAGAGGATCATCACGGCATTTGCCGGGATATGATGAGGTTGCAGGTCGTAAGTGTTGAGGAAGTCCCGGAAGAAGTCCGATGCCGGCAGACCAAAGCCCCGCTCGAAGTGGGCGATGAAGACGACGCGTTCGCCGGGTTCAGGTGCCGGCACAGTTTCTCCTGCTGGTAGCCGGCATGCTACGCCCTCCGGGACTCTCCTGGTGGAGGTGACCCAGGATATGTCGGCCGGAGTAACCTCCGACCCCTCCCAGCCGGAGCGTCCTTGAGCTCGGGCCGAGGTATCTTCCTCAGAGGCCGAGGTAGCCGTCATGCTTGAAGATGCCATCTTAGTGGCCGGGATAAGGCGTGAGAGCCGGAGTCCCGTGATGTTATTCCTATCAAGGCCGGAGAAAAGAGGGAGGTTAGTCTCTCCGGCATACCACTCTCACAGATGTTAGCAGGAATAGAAGATCTACCGAGACAGTTAAAATAGGAAACAAATAAAGGTAAAACTCCTAAAGATGAACACCTGCGAGCGTTGCCTAGCAATGCTAGTCGAATCAAAGGAAAACTAGCTCTGAGACCGAGGCAGATCTGTGCAAGCGGGGCTATCGGTGCGAAGTTGTAAAAGGCGTGAAAGAGGAAGAACAGAGGGAGGTCTCACCGGAGCTTGGCCGGCGACGATGGAGCGGCGGCGAGCGTGCAGGAAGATCCAATCTCCCTGCAATGCTGCAGAGAGAAGAGGCGGCGGCGGCGGCGTCGTCAAAGGTGATGCCGTGCGTCGTCGGGCGTCGGCGTCGGCGGGGAGCAGGTCGGCTGCGGCGGCGATGCTGCTCTTCGGACCGGCGGTGGAGCGCAGGAGGCAGAGTAGCAGGCGAGGAAGGCGAGGAAGACGATGGTGGTGGGGGGTAAAAAGATACGTTTACCCCCGCCGCCCTGTTTATAGCGAAGAGGCAGGGTCGTGGGGATCGTGGGAGTGCTCCACTCCCCCGACCGTTTCTGCGGCGAGGCGCCACGTGGCGGCACAGAGTGGGGCGGCGGTTCCTGTAACCGTGCCATGACGGCGAGAAGTAACTGCTGCACTGTGAACCGTCACATCGTGGGTGATCGTTCGAGGTGGCAGGGCAGTTACAAGTTTCGATGCAAAGCTGTCGGACATGGCTTCTCGAGGAAGACTCGTCTATATGTCGGATTAATTGCCCGATGTATATGTTCCGTCCGGAATACCCTCGGGACCGGCC
This sequence comes from Dactylis glomerata, assembly GCA_007115705.1. Classification (NCBI taxonomy): domain Eukaryota; kingdom Viridiplantae; phylum Streptophyta; class Magnoliopsida; order Poales; family Poaceae; genus Dactylis; species Dactylis glomerata. The sequence goes on along the minus strand of QXEO01002096.1, from coordinate 157,138 downwards.
GGAATAAGTTTTGGAACAGGAACAGAGGCCGGGATATGTGCAGATGTGCCGGCATATAATATGATCGCCGGGGCATAATGAAGAAAGGTATGTTGAACCTGTCAAGGCTCCACAGTTATGACTGGGGAACCTCGGCAGCTTCGGGGACTAGTGTCGGGGGGATGACCCCCGGTAGGGTCAAGAGACTAGAGAGACACAAGGTCTATGATTGACTTTATGCCGGGTTATCAAGGAAGGGCCTGGCCGGAATATAATGTGTATCCCGGCTGGTGTCTGGATATGCCGGCATAGCCGGAATACTGATATATGTGTGCCGGCATATACTCAGATATGCCGGCCTAACTATTTGGTGTGTTGTGCAGGAGCAGGGGAGGCCGGATTACCCGACCCTCGTAGGTCGTTGGTCCGGCATATAAGTCCTGGGTATGGCCAACGGTCATATCCGGGATGCTTAAGTCAACCAAGGTGTCACATCCCTACAATCAAGGAAGAAAACATCCAAGCATGGTAGCAGAGTAAGATGGCAGGGTGCACAGTGGAGGTTACCTACCTCACTGTGCACAAGTACGAGCTTACCGCACGGAGGTAAGGCCACAGTTCAAGAGGTACAAGGTACAGGGATATGGCGTCCCATCGAGAGCAATCAGGGGCGAAGTCAAGGGTCTCTGCCATCGCCACCAGCTCCTGTTTGGAGTGTAGCCCTTGTCTTGTGGTCTTGTATGACCGTTGTAACCCTAGCCACCACTATATAAGGTGGCATAGGGAGCCCTGGTAAAGGGTTGGACGTTGGAAGGTGGGTAGCTGGTGGAACGTTGGCTGATAGTTGTTGGTTGGTCACTCTGTACTCTTACACTTACCAGTTCATCTTCCTTCTCTAGCAGAGAGCTTGGAAGCACCATTGTGGTGTACTACATCGATCCATATATACAATCAGTAGAGCAGGAGTAGGGGTGTTATCTCCTTACGAGAGCCCCGAACCTGGGTAGATCAGTGTCTCTTTCTGTCGTGCTCTTTAGCTCGTTCCCCTCTCCCGAATCCTCCAGCATCTAGTCGGCCCCCATTTAAGCCATCCTATGGCATATGTTGTTTCACCACGACGACAGCAGATTGTTCAACCATATCCTGGCTGGACCTTCAAGCATCTGCGGTACATAATGCACCGCCCATCGGAGGTTTCCTCCGACAATGTTCACTGCAGTGGAGTAGTCCTCCAACCAATCTTCTGGCTTTCTACTGCCGTTATATGTTCTCGCGCCACGCGCAAGCTGAAAATAGTAAGGTGCCAGCTCACCCATAATCTGGGGTCCAAAGCACATAGGACCCGGAGCTCCTTGTCTCTCTACCAACTCTGTTTGGTAAATTCTGTCCAACTTGAAGCGCGCATCATCCGGGGCCAAGGACCGCGGTCCTATCCGGGAGGCAATTGGGCCCGGGATCATTTTCTGCTGCTGCTGCTCCGGCTGGTACCGCACATACTGCTGGTCTTGCTGGTACTGTTGCTGCTGAGGTTGCTAATATCCCATCCTCGCAAGGGCAGAATTTCCATCATCTTCCCGATGTCTCGGCTGCCCCCCTCCTTGCTGCTGCACCACATACCCGGCGCCCTACTGCTGACGCCGGGCGGCACTGTTATTCCGGCCACCACCGGCCGAGCATGCTCCTTACCCGGCCAGAACATTCTAGCCGGCATTCTTGTTGCCGACATTCTGGTCAGCTTGGCCGGCATTCTTCTGAACTATCGCTTGTTTACCGGCGATTGCCGGATCATACACCTAGATCTGCTTGTTCCGGCGGCCGAAGGTCACACTTCCGGCACGCTGAGCACTTGGATGCGGGGACGAGGCTTGGCCCCTCGACCTCGCACCGGCACCGCCCACCGACGCAATGTACTGAGATGCGCCGGCACCTGGATTTGCCTTCTTAAAGGCCTCCTGCTGCTTGCTAGCTTCAGACAAAAGTTTGTTAAGCCGGGCTTGCTGCTCACGCAGTGCTTCGCCGGATAAACTAGACAGTTATTTAGCTACTTCTGCTGCTGCTCAAAGGTTCTTTACTGGTGAGCTATAGAATGCCTTAGGCAAAGTACTAGTTGCACTATGAGTTTTAGCTCTACTATCCTTTCCTAGTTCATTGTTTAGATCTCTACCTCTAGTTCTAACTTCCTCTATCCGGCTAGGCCGGGTTACCACAGGAGTAAAACCTTGGGCAGCCTCATACTCACAGAGTTGCCGGTTGAAGCATTCCCGCTCCTGCTGCATGGCCAGGGCTCATCGACGAGGGCCTGACGCGTACCCTCCAGGAATTCCTTGGTCTGCTCCGGATCATTGCCAGACTGCACCGGCTCCAGAAGCCCGTTGATGATGGGAATGAGGGGCTGGCCCCTAGCCGACACGCCAGAAGTACCGGCTAGGTTCTCTGCCCTTTCCAGCGGTGGACACGCTGTTCTCTTCGCCTTCTCCTTCTCCGGAGTAACATCTGCAGCCGCAGCTCCTTTGCCGATGCCATCTGCCAGCGGCACGGCAGTGCCGACCATCATCACCTCTGCCGACTTTACTGGGCGAGCGCTACGCCCAGCGTGAGCCAGCATATGCGACGGAGGATCCGCCGCCACCAGCACCTGCTGCTGATACCTTCAAACACTCTCAGTCCCCACGTACACCTCGTGGGAACTGAAAGACATAATCCGGCCATCCCTGGGGAACGGACGGCCACCTAGACAGCCGGCATTGTCGGCGATGAAGCTGAGCGAGCCTAGCCTCTAGACGAGGCCAGAGACCATGCACACTCCCGACGCCGCTATCACAGATCCTGTCCGAATGAAAACTCCGCCCAGCATATCGATCTGCCCCATGGTGGGCGCCAAATGTCGTCGTGGTGAAACAACATATGCCATGGGATGGCTTAAATGGGGGCCGAACTAGATGCTAGAAGATTCGGGAGAGGGAAGCACACTAAGAAGCATGACACAAAGAGACGCTCAAGCTACCCAGGTTCAGGGCTCTCGTAAGGAGATAACACCCCTACTCCTGCACTACTGTCTGTATAAATGGATCGATGGAGTACACAACAATGATGGTTCCAAACTCTCTGTGAGAGGAGGAAGATGAACTATGAACTGTGAGAGTGGAGAGTGACCAACCCTTTGCTAGGGTTCCCTGTGCCACCTTATATAGGGGTGGCCAGGGTTACAACGGTCATATGGACCAAGTGACACCAGCTACACTCCAAATAGGACATGCTGACGATGGCAGAGACCCTTGACTTTGCCCCTGATTGCTCTGGATGGGACACACCATCCCTGTACGCCGTACTTCCTGGACTGTGATCTCTGCACTGTGATGTCAAGGACGGTACTTGGCACAGTGTTGGTTGGTAAACCACCAATCTGCACGTTGTCATCATGATCTCTCTCCATGCTTGGATGTTTCTCTCCTTGATTGTAGGGATGTGACCCCATAGTTGACATCTGTGTCCCGGATATAGCCGTTGGCCATATCGCGGACCTATATGCCGGACCAATGACCCAAGGTCGAGTAATCCAGCCTCCCCTGTTCCTGCGTAATATAACAACTTGGTTAGGCCGGCATATCTACGTATATGCCATCACACATTATCTTGTATTCCGGCTATGCCGACATATTTGAACACTAGCCGGGATACGACTTATATGTCGGCCTGGCCGATACTCTTATATTTCGGCCAGGCCCAACTTTGGTCAACTAACACAAAGTCAACCACTTTCCTCATGTCTTACTAGTCTCTTGACACTACCGGGGGGTCATCCCCCCGACACAAGCTGCTTGCTTACCAGCTAAGGATCGATCGTATCGATCGGACTCCTCGTGCATGTACACTGCGTGCGGCCGACCGGCCAGCCGGCCCATTTGCATGGCATGCCAACGTCAGCCCACTTGCCTTTTTTTCTTTTCCTTTTGCTCTATTTTATTTATTAGTTTGTTTAGATGGGTTACAAAATTAGCCTGTTAGCAAAACTACTTATGGACTACTTTTTAGCTCATATATTTCTAATAAATAAATATACATATTAATATTTATTAATTCCATCAATTAATAAATCATTAATCTTCTTCCCGGAACAATTCTGTAACTCTCCGAAACAATTTCCATAAATCCCGAAACTACCCTAGTGTCGATGTGCGTTAAGTGTGTGACCCTACGGGTTCGAGAATGTGCGGACATGATCGCCATCAATAATCAATGGTGGGATATGGAAATCCATATTGACTCCCACATATTCAAGGAAGATCATTATCGGTGAACCACGATGTCAGGATTCAATTAATCCCGTATACAAATTCCTTTGTCTCGTGATATTTTACTTGCCTGAGATTCAATCGTCGACATCGCCATACCTAGTTCAATCTCGTTCGCAGCAAGTACTCTTTATTCATTCCGCAATCCAATATCACCCTGTGATTAAACTCATTAATCACGTGTTTGCAAATGGTGTATGATATTGATTACCGAGTGTGCCCGGAGTATATCTCTCCATCACGGGAGGGACAAATCCCAATCTCGATACATGCAACCCAACAAGTACTTTCTAATTACCTGAGAGATACCTTTATGATCATCCTCTCATAGTGTGACATTTGATGACCTCAAAGCTCTCTTCCGGTACCAGGGAGTGACATTATCTCATGGTCTAAGGAATAGGATACTGACATAGGAAAAGCTACGCAATTCTGAACACAATGACATGATCTAATTGTTGTGCTTAATTTGGGTCTGTCCATCACATCATTCTCCTAATGACATGACCTTGTTATTAATCAACAACTCATGTCTATGGTTAGGAAACCTTAACCATCATTAATCAATGAGCTAGTCTAGTAGAGGCATACTAGGTACATGGTGTTGTTCATAAACCACACAAGTATTAATGTTTCCGCTTAATACAATGCTAGCATAGAATATAAACATTATCATGAACATGAAATATGATAACAACAATATTATTATTGCCTCTAGGGCATATTTCCTTCAGTCTCCCACTTGCACTAGAGTCAATAATCTAGTCATACTTGCACCTTTAACACCTATGACATTCCGGTGTTATTCATACGTGTTGCATGTGGTAAACCTTATCTACGGGTCGGACACTTTGAGGTCCATGTGTATTTGCATATTCTTTTGCATCAGCATGCATTACTCATCTTATATGAGATGGCATTATATAAACTATGTCTTCTAGTGAGACCTTTGTTTATTTGCCGAGACTATGTTGCCACTATTGTCATACATAGTACTAGCACACTTGGAACTACACCTAGTTCTCTTACTGCTTCTAAAGAAATTATATACTTAGCCCTCGTTGCAGTATCCGTCACAATGTTTAACATTGGAACTCATCCAAGTTATCATGGAACTTTCTTCCATCTTATTGTGCCACATTATAACTCAAAACAAATAGCCTAAATTGAGATAAAATTTTACATGTATATGTGACAAAGCCAATGTAACACATTGCAATGACCCATTTGTCACTTCTGCATACAGAACATATTCTTAGTTCTTCAAAAGTACATAAGAATATCTTTACTATTGTCCAACTATCATCATATGAATGCTCGTAACCATTCAGAGCATAGAACATATCTAGATCTACATATCATGGTATACAAGATTGATAAAATCATTCTTGCGGTTTCACTCATCAAGTGTCAAAACAGTTGATTCTTGCTTCAACCTCTTCCATACAACAAGAACCGTTCTTATTGTTTCCATATTGAACAAATTCAATATTTCATCTATGTACTCTGACAAACTATATTAGTGCCTCAATCTATCTGCATAGTCATTGATGCTTAATATTCTAGTTTTGCCTAAGTCTTTCATAAAAAAAATCTAATTTTAATGAAATCTTAACATATCAAGAAAAACACATAATTTCCAATAAACGATAAGTCGTCTACATAAAGTATTAGAAACATATCTTAGTGCTCCCACTTAATTTCTTGTAAATACAAGCATCTTCAAATATCTTGATGAAATTAACTCTTTAACATTTTCATCATTGAAGATTCCAACTTTGCTATGCTTACTTCTACCATTGAAGTTTGCATACATATCTAGCAACCTATAAATCAACAAAACCCATTGGGTCATGTCAGGTACACGTCCTTGGTATGCATTTCGGTAGAGGAAAGTTGTTTCATATATTCAACTATCATATCTTAATATGTATTTGTTGCTAGAGTAATCCATATGACGAAGTCAGGGCCCATCACCGCTTCTTTGTACATTGTCGGTTACTATTATCTAATAATATCTCGTCCTCAAATCTTGCTATTTGATTACGACCAACTTGGTTAAATAGAAACTTATGTCCGGTACTACAACATATTGTAGGTGCAGGAGCCATGAATATAGTTACCACTTCTAGAACATTTTCCGGTGCTACGCTACTTTGCTCATCTTGCTCATGTTCAATAAACTCATCAAGTTCTATTTTCCTCCCACTTAAACTTTTCACGAGAAAACTTCTTCATAAGAAATTCACTTCTTTAGCAACAATCACTATGTGTTCGGGTTTGTAGTAGAAGGAATACCCATCAACATTCTTTGGGATAACCTACAAAGACTTACTAATCCGATTTTGGTTGTAAACATTTTAGATATGCCTTGCATACCAAAATTTAAGAAAAGACCGCAATAACTTGTATGGTGTCATTTGAGCGGATTATGATGGCACTCTATTCAGTGAAAAACGATAGTCTCTAAAGCATAATCCACAAATCATAATGGTAGTTTTATTTCATCATTGATCTAACCATGTCAAACAAGGTTTGATTACACCCATTGAATACTCCATACTCCTATGGTGTTTCTCAAGATGCAAGTTTGTGAAACAATTTCCTTAACTCTTAGATGTTTTTCTAAACTTGTAACTAAAATACACTCTATTATGATCCAATCATAAATACTTGAATTTTCTTGTTCAATAATTTCCACTTCATAAATTGAACAGTTTCAATCATTTCATACTTCTTTCTCATCAAGTAGATATACCATACATCATTGATGAAATAGAAAATACACCGCGCTCGACTTCACATTATGAACTACATACATCAGCATGTATGTTCTCCATTTAGTTAGTCGCTTTCTTTCCATGACCCATGAACAGAGTTTTAATCATCTTTAGAAAAGTCTCACAAGCGTCAATCAATTCAAAATCAAATGACTCGAAAATCCATCAATATGAATTTTTTTTCATGTTTAATTTCCAATATGACTTAAACGGCGGTGCCTCAAATAAGTGAAATTCTTTTTGTCTTGCGACTTTTAGCATCAGTGTTATAAATGTTTATTTTACCAACAAGATTTATAATGATAATCTATCCATCGATTATGGAAGACGGTAATAATATGAACAATTATTAGGTTCATAACAAATCTTGAAGGCTAGGTTTGATGCCAACGAAAAGCACAATAACAAATTTATTTGTTTCTCGATGCGCATTGTCACCACATTCTTTTGTTAGTTATTTAGGCCATTGTAGTTCTTGCATTGTGTTGCTTTGTATGACATTTCATACCAACAATCCAGTATCGAATAACCAAGAATTACATTGTTAACAAGCAAAGAATCCATTTATAACATGTATATCATTTATATACCTGAGCTGGACATTTCCAGTCTTTTCCTTTTCTACCAAAAAATTTGCAGATCCTATTTAGCGTTTCCTCCCACTAGAAGAATCTATCAACATCAACAGTGGCATCAAGCATTTGACACATAGTCCAAAGGATGTTAGTCAAATACTAATGACCTTGGATTTCGCACATTGAGGTGGATCACCATCATCATATAATTGGCGTTCTTCTAGATTCCATTCTTTAGCATTCTTTTGGTATAGCAAAACCATTTAGCCGATACCTTTTCGTTCATTCTATCATGACAACTTTCATGATGAAACTACTATAGCTCTTAAGGACGAATGAAAGTATAATATTAGTTTCACAAAATGTTGGGTGATCAAGACACTGAGCATCTTTAATCTTCGCATATATTCATGCAATATGAGTATATGTTGTTTTACTAAATCATACTTCATCATTTTTGCAAACAATCAAAGTTTTAGATATCAAATACCTTTTACCTCTTGTTTGTTTCTGAAATAATTCTTTCAGCTTCAAGATCACTTTGATTCTCAAACAATTTTGAAGATCAATTTCTCATGAAGGAAAATGTATGATCTTTAGATACTAAACTTGAATCATTGCTCTTTGATTAATACAACTTATTAAATCGTATGGAGCAAGCGAGGTTTGCTAAAGTTCGCAATAGGACTTAAACTTTGACCTTGACACTTTAACTAAACGACACTAGTCTGAAAAGTGATTATCCAAAATTCTATAGTTTCATTAACTCAATTAAACTAAGTTTCGGTGGAAAACGGTTACCAAAGACTACAACAACTTATGCAAATACACTAAGATTTAGTTCATGATAATTAGTTCAAGTTAATCAAATTACTAATGAACTCCCACTAAATTCAACATCCCTCAAAGTTGTTTAGTGAAGCATGATCCAAATTCACTACACCAAGACCGATCATCATGTGAGATGATGTAGCTTCAATGGTGAACATCAACATGTTGATCATATCATCCATATGACTCATGCTTGACCTTTCGGTCCGTGTGTTCCGAGGCCATGTCTGTACATGCTAGGCTCATCAAGTTTAACCCACATATTTTTGCATGTGTAAATTTAGCTTACGCCCGTTGTATGTGAACGTAGAGTTTATAGCACCCGATCATCACGTGATGCTTCAAAACGATGATCTTTCGCAATGGCGCATACGAGGGGAGAACACATTTTATCTTGAAATTAAGTGTGAGGGATCATCTTATAATGTTACCGTCTTGATCAAAGCAAAATAGGATGCATACATAAAGGATAAACATTACATGCATATACAATATGTGACATGGTATAGCCAATTTTCGCGCAATGATCTCCATCTTGTGCGCGCCAGCATGATCTCCATCACTCCACCATGATTGCCTCCACCACGAATAGCAACTACGACTATTGCTAACTACTTAGCGATAAAGTAAAGCTATTACATGGCGTATAAGAAGTTGACACGCATGTCATACAAAATTATAAAGACAACCATATGGCTCGTGCCGGTTGTGAACTCATCGACATGCAAGTCGTAAAACATTACAAAACATGATCATCGCATACATCACATATATCATACACATCACATCTTGTGGCAATACCATATCACAAACACTCCCTGCAAAAACAAGTTAGACGCCTCTAATTTGTTGATTGCATATTTTATGTGGCTTATGGGAGCTACGTTCAAGAACGGTTCTTACCTACGCAAAGCCACAATGTTGATATTAGAATTGCCAAAGTCTTGTTGTAAATCCGATGACAACTATAGTGGAAGATACAGACACCCACCAGCCGCATGTGTGGAGCAGGCCACTGCGGAGCCGGTCTCATGAACGCGGTCATGTAAAGTTGGCCTGGGCCACTTCAATCCCACTATACCGCAACATCAAGAAGTACACGAAAAGAAGCTTGCACCAAAAACATCAACGCCCGCAACAACATTGTTGCATTTTACTCGTGTAAAACATCTACGCATAGATCTCGCTCTGATACCACTGAAGGGTTTCGCAGCATAGAAAACAAAATTTTTCCTACGAAGACGAACAAGAACAAGCCAAGATCTGATCTACGAGATGCAAAACAACGAGCGGGAGTGACAAGGGTATAGATAACAGAGCCCGTTACTTGAGTACCCCTGAGGCCCGTTAAGCTAGAACCAAGTGTAATCCTAGTCGAAATACGAGTTCATGTTGTATACCGATGTTGTAATATGTATCGGACCCCTCCCGTTCCTTGAGAGCTTGCCACCTATATATAGGGGCTAGGAGAGGATGGTGAGGGACGGATTGAAAGCAAGACAAGTTCACCACCACGTTTACTTTCGATACACACCTTGTTTGACTGATTTTACCTTCGAGTTCATCCGACGCCCTAATTCCCCGATCCTAAGTCCTTCATATTGGATATTTGTCGAGTTAACCCTCGTCAGGGAGTGATTAGATCTACATACCCTTGTAGATCGCACAGCGAAAATGTTCAGAAGAACGTGGTTGGCATAGTCGTACTAGCGTCTCCTCCTCGCGATCCAATCCAATCCAAGCTCCATAATGGGCGGCGCCTCCGAGCATTGCACACGTATAACGCAATGATGACTCCTCCTCCTCGGTCCAGCAAGGCGCGGTGGAGTGGTAGATGAGATCAGCAGCACGATGGCGTGGTGCTTATGGTGGAGAGTATATGCGGGCATGGCTTCGCCTATGCGCGCGAGGTGGAAGAAGATTTAGCAAAAGAACTATTCAAACTAGAGCAAGAAAATACTACAAAAGACAGACGGCACCGGCTGAAAACAATTTTCGGTCCCCGGATCTCATCCGGCGTCTCTCTAGTCTCTTGTTATAGGCGTCCATCGTATGAAGATTACTTAGGTTGCAAGGCAAAACTTAACTTGGCCAGACGGCCAAGCTGCTTGCTTACCAGCTAAGGATCGATCGTATCGATCGGACTCCTCGTGCACGTACGCCGCGTGTGGCCGACCAGCCAGCCGGCCCATTTGCATGGCACGCCAGCGTCAGCCTATTTGCCTTTTTTTTCCTTTTGCTCTGTTTTATTTATTAGTTTGTTTAGATGGGCTACAAAATTAGCCTGTTAGCAAAACTACTTATGGACTACTTTTTAGCTCTTATATTTCCAATAAATAAATATTAATATTAATATTTATTAATTCCATTAATTAATAAATCATTAATCTTTTCCCCAGAATAATTCCATAACTCTCCGAAACAATTTCTATAAATCCCGAAACTACCCTAGCGTTGATGTGCGTTAAGTGTGTGACCCTATGGGTTCGAGAATGTGCGGACATGATCGCCATCAATAATTAATAGTGGGATCTAGAAATCCATATTGACTCCCACATATTCAACGAAGATCATTACCGGTGAACCACGATGTCAGGATTCAATTAATCCTGTATACAAATTCCTTTGTCTCGTGATATTTTACTTGCCCGAGATTCGATCGTCGGCATCGCCATAACTAGTTCAATCTCGTTCGCAGCAAGTACTCTTTACTTGTTCCGCAATCCAATATCACCCTGTGATTAAACTCATTAATCACGTGTTTGCAAACAGTGTATGATATTGATTACCGAGTGGGCACGGAGTATATCTCTCCATCACGGGAGGGACAAATCCCAATCTTGATACATGCAACCCAACAAGTACTTTCCGATTACCTGAGAGACACCTTTATGATCACCCTCTCATAGTGTGACGTTTGATGACCTCAAAGCTCTCTTCCGATACCAGGGAGTGACATTATCTCATGGTCTAAGGAATAGGATATTGACATAGGAAAAGCTACGCAATTGTGAACACAATGACACGATCTAATTGTTGTGCTTAATTTGGGTCTGTCCATCACATCATTCTCCTAATGACATAACCTCATTATTAATCAACAACTCATGTCTATGGTTAGGAAACCTTAACCATCATTAATCAATGAGCTAGTCTAGTAGAGGCATACTAGGGACACGGTGTTGTTCATAAACCACACAAATATTAATGTTTCTGCTTAATACAATTCTAGCATGGAATATAAACATTATCATGAACAATAAATATGATAATAATAATATTATTATTGCCTCTAGTTAATATTTACTTCATAAACAAGCTTCCTTTTGCACCACTATAAGCATAAAATATTTTACTCTTCTCCAACACCAATCAATTTATTTGAAACAACTCTCAAAGATAATAATCAATAAAGACCAGAGGGCTAAACACACCTAACTAAAAATAACTAACAAGTTCTAAACAAAATAAGGGTGAAAAACAAAAGCTAAACGCAGTACTAGCAAAAGAGAACACTCATAGAACAATAAGAGTGAAAACTAGAGTGTTCTAGGCAATGGAAACGGAGTGTGTCTTCTCCAAAAGAAGTATGCTAGGATCCAACCATTTCAGCAAACAAAGCAAAATAAAACTAAAAACAAAAATAAAGACGCTCCAAGAACAACATATAGCATATGAAGCAATAAAAATATAGTGGCTTGAAAGATGACCTGATATTTTTGTTGATGAAGAAGATGGTGTCTTGGGCATCCCCAAGCTTTGATGCTTGTACTTCTTGGATATTTCTTGGGGTGACATGGGCATCCCCAAGCTTGAGCTTTCGTCCATCCTTCATCTCATCACATCATTTTCCTTTCCCTACACTTGAAAACTTCTTTCATACAAAACTTCACACAATTCTTATTAGCAACATTAGTGTATGCAAGATAGTAGATCCACTTTTGGTTCAGTTTTAACCCAAGTAAAACATCTATTAAAAGATTAGCTACTGTAGCAACTTCTTTTAAAATCTCTTTCGATCAAAAGAACTCAAAAAGAAAGAGATTAAGAGGCAAATGCAAATAGTGGCAGAAATCTTTGAAAACAGAACAGCAAGTAAAGATCAATTTTTTCAAAACTCTTCTGTTGCTCAAATCGAAAAGTGCAAAACTAACGAAAGTTAGATAATAACCTGGGGCATGTGCACAAAAAATCTCAGATAAAAATACTATTCTAAGATTTATCACAATTTTTTACAGTGAAGCACAGAAATCTGTTTCTGGACAGCAAATTCCCCAAATTTTACCTTCTTCCTATTAGAGGCTATTCTTGGCATAAAAACGAAATAAAAAGTGTAAGGAGAGGTTGTTATAGAGGTAACAACTTCCAAGTCTCAACAAAAGAAAAATTACAGAAATAAAACATGGGTTATCTCCCAAGAGTGCTTTTCTTTAACGCCTTTCAGCTAGGCACAGAAACCAAGAATCTAGTATTTTCAAGTGAAGAAGCATCAAGATCAATACCAGAAATATTTTCAACAAGGAATTGTATTTTATCCATATAAGTTTTAGAAGATCCTCTCTCAACACTCTTGGGTTCACTACTTTCATCAAATGGGTTTTCAGGAGCAATCCAATCAAAATTCTTTTCCAAAGCTTCACGCATTCCTAAAAGTTTAAAAGGTATTAGTATTTTGATTTCCTCCCCGTTTTTAGGTTTGGTTTTGTCTATCTTTTCAAGTGTACCAATAACATCTACACATGATCCTAGCATATTAAAATGATCAAAGACTTTCCTAGCTTCTATAACAACATCTCAAAATTCTTTAAGCAAAGTTTCCAGAATAAAATCTCTCTTTGCAGTGTCTTCAACATCATGAAGTTTAAGAAACATTTGCTGTATTATGGGGTTATGGTTAACAAACCTAGCCTCCAACATGTAAACTAAACAGGCTGCATCAGTTTCATAATTAGGAGCAAGATCTGCTAAGGATCTATCCTCGATATCTTTGTGCTTACTGGCATGATTAAAGAATTCTTCAATGTTATCTTTCCCAATTATAGAACCACTACCTACTGATAAGTCTTTCAGAATGTACTTAGGGATTAACATAATGAACTAAAAATAAGGTAACAAAATACCAACTATAAAAGGAACTAATTTTTTTTGTGTTTTTTATAAAAAGAAGCAAACAAGACAAAGCAAAGAAACTAAGCAAAACAATAACAAAGTAAACAGATTGGAAGTGAGAGACTCCCCTTGAAGAAATCCACTTCCTCCCCGGCAACGGCGCCAGAAAAAAGTCTTGATGTCTCATAGGACCTGTTGGGAAACCCCAAGAGGAAGGTATGAGGAGCACAACAGCAAGTTTTCCCTCAGTATGAAACCAAAGTTTAATCGACCAGTAGGAGAAAGAAATCACTTTTGAAGGTTGTTGCTAGCTGACTTTGGCAAGGCGAACTACTGACATCAGCAACAACTTGGAACCTGCACACAATACAACCAAGCTTGTCGGGGGATTTCATGTCGTAAGAACATGGGGTACCACATGACGGACCCAAAGATTTGAATGCAGGGGCCTATACGCGTGAGATCTAGATCGCAATGAAACACGGCGACGGAAGCCTCGAGACGCCGGTGAGCACAACGCACGACAGAGAGGGACGCTGAGCTTTACCCAGGTCCAGGGCCCTCGTGGTGAGGTAAACCCCTACTTCCCGCCTTCTTGTATTACGACGCGACACCTCGCGAGTAGTATAAGGTCTTGATTACAGAGCTCTAACCGGCCGGAGGTAGAAGAACCAACTTAGCCTAGCTAGGAGCTCAGAGATCGGATCCTTTCTAAGGGGCAGCCTCCCCTCCTTTTATAGCGCCGAGGTCCTCCTTCCCCTCATCAACTTGGGGAAGGGGTTGCCACAAACGGCCAAGGAGTGGGACAACTGTTGTCTTCAGTCTTCGGTGAACACAGTCTTCGTAGAGTAGTGGCGCCGGTCCATGGGAGTGGGTGGATGATACGTCTCAAACGTATCTATAATTTTTGATGCTCCATGGGTAGCCGTTTTTCTAGTAGTGCTTGTTTACACACCATTTGATTTGTGTTTTGTTACACTTCGTGGTGTTTTTATGCATTTTCTGGAACTAACCTATTAACAAGATGCCATAGTGCCAGTGCCAGTTCCCTGTTTTCTGCTGTTTTTGTGTTTTAGAAAAGTTACGCAGGAAATATTCTCAGAATTGGATGAAACAAAAGCCGAACCTCCTATTTTTACCGAAGCTTCACGAAGACCGAAGATGAGACGGAGGGGGCAGCGAGCCAGGCTCAGCACCAGGGGGCACGGCCCAGGCCCTAGCCGCGCCGCCCTATGGTGAGGCTAGGTGGCCCCACCTTTGACGATGCCCTTTCGCCTATAAGTTCCCCTCGATGAGAAAAACCTAGGGGATGGATCTCTTTTTCACAAAACATACTGCAAGCTGCCGCCGTCGCCATCACGAGATCAGGAGGATCCATGATCTCTTCCTGGCACCCTGCCGGAGGCCTTCTACACCACCATGGTCGCCTCCAGAGTGATGTGTGAGTAGTCTACCTTGGACTATGGGTCCATAGCAGTAGCTAGATGGTTGTCTCCTCCACCATGTGCTTCATGTTTAGATCTTGTGAGCTTCCCTACATGATCAGGATCACCTTTATGTAATCATACATGTTGTGTTTGTTGGGATCCGATGAGTATTGGTACTATGTGATGTTGATGTGCTGAATATATGTTTTATGTTATCTCTATGATGTTTATGATCTTGCATGATTTCCGTTGCTAGTAGCTATCTTGGCCGAGTAGATGCTAGTAACTCCAAGAGGGAGTATTTATGCTCGAGAGTTGGGTTCATGCCTCTATTTAATCAGGGGGAGTGACAGAAACCTCTAAGTTTGTAGATGTGCTATTGCCACTAGGGAGAAAACAACATTCTTGTGTCCAAGGACATTTGCTTTGTTTACATTACGCACTTTGCTTAATGCAATTATCTGTTGTTTGCAACTTAATACTCAAGGGGTCCTCGGACGATTCCCCGCGAGTGGATTTTTAGTCATAGATGTAGTTGGATTACGGTCTATGTATTTTGTCGTTATGCCCAGAGTGAATCTCATAGTGATCCTCATGATGTATGTACATTATCTTTGCTCTATCAATTGCCCAACTGTAATTTGTTTACCCAACATGTGTTATTTATCTTTTGGAGAGACACCACTAGTGAACTGTGGACCCCGGTCCAATTTCCTTTACATTGCTATATCATTTTACTTTTACTTGCACTGTTTACTTTCTTGCATACTATTATCCTATTACCACTCGATACGCTCAATCCTTCGTTTACAGCAAACCGGTGAGATTGACAACCTCATCGTAAGTTGGGAGCAAAGTTCTTGGTTGTGTTGTGTGCAGGTTTCACATTGCTGCTGGGTGAAGACACGCCGACAAGCAGCTGTATCTGGCGCCCTTGTCCAGAGTGTCACGAAGCTAGCAAGCATCACCTTCTTAAGTTTGGTTCTTTCTCCTACTTGTTCGATATACCTTGGTTTCACAACTGAGGGAAGACTTGTTGCTGTGCTCATCATACCTTCTCTTGGGGTTCCCAACTGGTCGGTCATCTATATCAACACCGCACCATCAACAAGTTTTCTGGCGCTGTTGCCGGGGAGGAAGAAGACTTCTGCAAGGGGAGTCTCTCATGCACAATATTTTACTTTGTTTTTGTTTTGCTTTACTTTGTTTTTACTTGCATCGTTTTATCAAAAATACAAAAAAATTAGTTCCTTTATAGTTACTTTTATTTACTTCCTTTTAGTTTTGCTAGAATGGGTACTCCTGAAAACACCAAGTTATGTGATTTTACTAGCACCAAAAAAATGATTTTATCTGCACTCCTATTGCGCCACCTGCTCCTGAGGCAAATTTTTATGAGATCAAACCTGCTTTGTTGAATCTTGTTATGAAAGAGCAATTTTCTGGTGCCAGTTCTGATGATGCTGCAGCTCATCTCAACAATTTTGTTGAGCTATGTGAGATGCAAAAGTATAAGGATGTAGATGGTAATATTATTAAGCTTAAGTTGTTTCCTTTCTCTTTAAGAGGAAGAGCTAAGGATTGGTTGCTATCTTTTCCTAGAAATAGTATTGATTCTTGGGATAAGTGTAAGGATACTTTTATTGGAAAATATTATCCTCCTGCTAAGATTATAGCTTTGCGTAGTGATATTATGAAGTTTAGACATTTTGATAATGAACATGTTGCTTAGGCTTGGGAAAGAATGAAATCTATGATAAAGAATTGTCACACTCATGGACTGACTACTTGGATGATTGTCCAAACTTTTTATGCATGACTGAATTTTTCTTCAAGGAACCTATTGGATTCAGCTGCTGGTGGCACTTTTATGTCCCTTACCTTGAGCGCCGCAACTAAGCTTCTTGACAACATGATGGTAAATTATTCTGAGTGGCACACCGAGAGAGCTCCACAAGGGAAGAAGGTAAATTCTATTGAGGAAACCTCTTCCTTGAGTGATAAGATTGATGCTATTATGCTTATGCTTTCTAATGATAGATCTCATGTTGATCCTAATAATGTTCCTTTGGCCTCTTTGGTTGCTCAAGAAGAACATGTTGATGTAAACTTCATTAGAAATAATAATTTCAACAGTAATGCTTATAGGAACAATTTTGCTAGTAACAATTATAGGCCCTATCCTTCTACCAATGGTAATGGTTATGGTAACTCTTATGGTAATTCCTCCAACAACACTAGGGGCGCGCCCTCTGAGCTTGAAGTCATGCTCAAGGACTTCATCGGTAAGCAAACTGCTTTTAATTAGTCTATTAAGGAAAAGTTAGGCAAAATTGATATTCTTGCTTCTAAAGTTGATAGCCTTGCTCTTGATGTTGAACTTCTGAAACTAAAAGTGTTGCCTAATGATGTGAAGGAAAGCAATACTTTTGCCGCAACTAATGCTATCCAAGTTAAAATTGATGAAAATGTTAGGATGTTAGCAGAATTGCATGCCAGGTGGGAAAGAGAAGATGAGATGGCTAGAAATATGAAGGTATGTACTATTACTACCTCTATTGATGTTGTTCCAAATACTAGCAATCCTCTTACTTTGATTGGTATAGAGAAAACTCCTACTCCTTGTGCGAAAAAGCCCAAAACTGCAAAAACTTTTTCTTAAAAGAGTGCTGAAATTTCTAAGAGTGTAGGAGATGATATCTATATTTCTTTTGATGATTTTGATGTTGATGGCTGCAATATATCTGAAGTTATTTTGTTCTTACAAAATCTTGCTTTGAGTCCTAATGCTAGTTCTTTGAATATTGCTTTTACAAATCATGTTATAAATGCTCTCATGAAAATTTGGGAGGAAAAGTTGAAACAAAAAGCTTCCATTCCCAAGAAGTTAGAACATGGTTGGTAACCCATCATTGATATGCATGTTAATGGTTTTGATTACCATGCTTTATGTGATCTAGGTGCTAGTATTTCTATTATGCCTAGAAAGTTTTATGACATGCTTGGTTTACCACCACTTGAAAAGTGTTATTTTGATGTTCCTCTTGCTAATGTTGCTAAGAAGAAACCTTTGGGAAGGATTAATGATGTTCTTATTATGGTTAACAATAACCTTGTTCCCGTTGATTTTCTTGTTATGGATGTTGAATGCAATGCTTCATGTCCTATTATTTTGGGAAGACCTTTTCTTCAAACTATAGGTGCCATCATTGATATGAAGAAAGGCACCATCAAATATCAATTCCCATTTAAGAAAGGTATGGAACACTTCCCTAGAAGAAGGAAGAAATTACTTTTGACTCTATTCTTAGAGCAAATTATGAACTTGATGCTTCATCGTTTGATATTACTTGATTTCCACTTTCTGCGCCTAGCTCAAAGGCGTTAAAGAAAAGCACTCTTGGGAGATAACCCATTGTTTTATTTTCAGTACTTTTTTGTTTATTTGAGTCTTGGAAGTTATTACTACTGTAATAACCGCTCCTTATCCTTTTTATTTCGTTGTTGTCCCAAGAAGAACCTCTAATTTGAATGAGGTAAGATTTGGGGAATTTGCTGTCCTGAAACAGATTTTTGCGCTGCACCGTAAAAATTCGTGAAAATTCTCAGAATATCTTTTTGATCTTCGATTTCTTTTGCATATGACCCAGGTTATATCCAAACTTTTATTAGTTTTTCACTTTTTGATTTGAGCAGCAGAAGGTCCTCGAAAAAATTGACCTTTGTCAGCTGTTCTATTTTGACAGATTTCTGCCACTATTTGTGTTTGCCTCTCGATCGCTTTCTTTTTGAGTTCTTTTGATCAGGAGACTTTTGGGGAAGTTGCTACAGTAGTATATTCTTTATATGTGGTGTTTTTGAGTTGAAACCTGAACCAAAAAGGGTTGATCTATTATTATGTTTATGCTAACATTGCTAATAGAATTATGTTAAGTTTTGTATGAAGGAAGTTTTCATGTGTAGGGATTGGAGAATGATGAGATGAGATGAAGAATGGACAAAAGATCAAGCTTGGGGATTCCCATGTCACCCCAAGAAATATTCAAGAGGTACAAGCAACAAAGCTTGGGGATGCCCCCGAGGCACCCCTTCTTCATCAGCAAAAATCAGGCCACCTTTCAAAACACTATATTTTATTGCTTCATGCACTATGCGTTTTTCTTGGAGCATCTTTACTTTTGCTTTTCAGTTTTTTTTTCTGCAATAAATAGTTGGACCCCAACAAATTTCTTTTGGAGGAGATTTACTCGTTTTTCATTTGCCAAGAACACTCCGTTTTTCACTCTTATCGTTTAACGAGTGTTCTCTTTTTTTAGAACTGCATTTAGCTTTCATTTTTCGCCTTGATTTTTGTTCAGATCTTGTTTTATCTTTGCATCAAGGTGTATTTGGACCTCTGGTCTATGTTGGTATTCATCAAAAAAGTTGTTTCAAAAAGGTTCGAATGGTGTTGGAAAAGAGAAAAAGTTTCATGCAAAAAAGTGGTACAAAAGGAGCTTGTTTAGACTGTGGCTTAGACTTTTTCATGCCATGCTTGATGTCATTTGGATAGTATGCTTAGTGATTTTTTCTGTAGCATGACTTGTCTCAAATGGCTAAGATTGCTTAATGAGCCTTTGAAAAAATCATGCGTTGTTTTTATTATGTGGAAGAATTTATTTGGTTTTCTCCTTTGATGCTTTATTTGGGTTGACTTGGCGCATGCTTACAACATGTTTGACTCTAAAAAGTTGCCATAAGCCTCTATGATCATTTGGTTTTGACTAGTGATGCCATTTTATGCTTCTCTTAATGATGTTTTGTTGCTCTGCGTGATTATGGCCGTTATTGCTCTCTTAGTTGGTCGCTCCCAGTCTTTTGCTAGCCCTCATTTTGTACTGAGTATGAGCTCTACTCGTGCATCCAACTCCTAAAAACCAAGTTATGCCAATGTGTCCACCATACATACCTATTAGCAATTTGCTATTCCAAGTACATTTGACTTGCTTTTATCTATCCTTCGAATTAAACTCTTATCAGTGTTATGCGAAAATTAGTCAGTAAAGCTCTCACGAACCTGATGGCACACTTTACTTTTCTCGCTTTTAAAATTTTGACATTGTGGCTCTTTTATGTTGATGTTATGCTTGCAAGTTGTAAGTTGGAAATTAGCCAAACCATGCCATCATGGGGAAAGCTTTCAACATTGCACTTCTCTTATTTGAGTTGATATCGTGATCTTTTGTTTATGGATACTCCCGATGTGAAATAAGTTGGGAATCTTGCGGGATCATGGAGTTTGTATATGTGTTAGAGAAACGCCTGGGGACGCTAATCTAAGCCATGCATAATTCATGGTGGAAATTTATAGCATACCCATAGTGGACATTCGACAACGCATCTCAAAATAAAAAGCTATACCAATGGTAAATAAAAGAGATGCCGAGGTGTTCATTGTCTGTTTGTCCTGTCATTTTGATGTGGGCTTGTTCCATGTCATCGGGCAAGGAGGTACCCTGTTGGCGGTTCTCGATGATACGTGTATACTTACAATGACAAGAGCTTGTTTGGGACCCTAAGTTGAGTAGCATGAGGTTTGTGTATTCGTACTTCACGGGACACGTGGTTTTCAACTTATGATTTGTCAAGCATATCCTCATAATTGTTCTCGCATTAACTTTAACCATTCAAGATGCCTATGATGGGGGCAATGAGATCTCAAAGCTAGTAAGTACCATAATTTTTGAAGGTTTATAAAACTTGCAATCACTACTTCCCTCTGCGAAGGGTCTTTCTTTTACTTGTATGTTGAGTCTCCACCTTCTACCTTTATGCACCGTCTAAGAGAGCATAGTTGCTATTCTGAGTATAATGTGCATTGTCCAAAAATTTATCATTGCTTGATTTATGATTATGGTTTCACTTGTTCTTAAATTATTTGTATCTAGTCGCCCTCTTAAACTTGAAGGTGTCCTATGCATTTATGTTTTGCTATTCCATGAAGGACAAGCTGAAAACCATTTGCTATGTTTTTCCATATGATTTGAACACATGTTTGACTTTCATTGTTTCATTATTCATGATCTTTCGATTATGTTTTTTTCATGTTATAACATGGTTGCTAAGTTCTTATTGTCAAGATTATATCTTTTATGCCCATGTTTTTAGTTCTTTGATCCCAGCACTCAATGCTTTACATAGATGATCAAGATTATGATGGTGCATGTCACCTCAAAAATTATTCTTTTGTTATCACTTACCTACTCGAGGACGAGCAGGAGTTAAGCTTGGGGATGCTTGATACGTCTCATACGTATCTATAATTTTTGATGCTCCATGCTTGTTTACACACCATTTGCTTTGTGTTTTGTTACACCTCGTGGCATTTTTATGCATTTTCTGGAACTAACCTATTAACAAGATGCCACAGTGCTAGTTCCCTATTTTCTGCTGTTTTGTGTTTCAGAAAAGTTACACAGGAATATTCTCGGAATTGGACAAAATAAAAGCCGAACCTGCTATTTTTACCGAAGCTTCGTGAAGACCAAAGATGAGACGGAGGGGGGCAGCGAGCCAGACTCACAACCAGGGGGCGCGGCCCAGGCCCTGGCTTCGCTGCCCTATGGTGAGGCTAGGTGGCCCCACCTCTGACGATGCCCTTACGCCTATAAGTTCCCCGCGATGGGAAAAACCTAGGGGACGGATCTCTTTTTCACAAAACATACTGCAAGCTGCCGCCGTTGTCATCGCGAGATCGAGAGGATCCAGGAGCTCTTCCCGGCACCCTACCTGAGGCCTTCTACACCACCATGGTCGCCTCCGGAGTGATGTGCGAGTAGTCTACCTTGGACTATGGGTCCATAACAGTAGCTAGATGGTTGTCTCCTCCACCATGTGCTTCATGTTTAGATCTTGTGAGCTGCCCTACATGATCAGGATCATCTTTATGTAATCATACATGTTGTGTTTGTTGGGATCCGATGAGTATTGGTACTATGTGATATTGATGTGCTGAATATATATTTTATGTTATCTCTATGATGTTTATGATCTTGCATGCTTTTCGTTGCTAGTAGCTATCTTGGCCGAGTAGATGCTAGTAACTCCAAGAGGGAGTATTTATGCTCGATAGTTGGGTTCATGCCTCTATTTAATCTGGGGGGAGTGACAGAAACCTCTAAGGTTGAAGATGTGATGTTGCCACTAGGGAGAAAACAATATTCTTGTGTCCAAGGACATTTGCTTTGTTTACATTACGCACTTTGCTTAATGCAATTATCTGTTTTTCGCAACTTAATACTTAAGGGGTCCTCGGACGATTCCCCGCGAGTGGAGTTTTAGTCATAGATGCAGTTGGATTACGGTCTATGTATTTTGTCATAATGCCCAGAGTGAATCTCATAGTGATCCTCATGACGTATGTACGTTATCTTTGCTCTATCAATTGCCCAACTATAATTTGTTTACCCAGCATGTGTTATTTATCTTTTGGAGAGACACCACTAGTGAACTGTGGACCCCTGTCCAATTTCCTTTACATTGCTATACCGTTTTACTTTTACTCGCACTGTTTACTTTCTTGCATACTATTATCCTATTACCACTCGATACGCTCAATCCTTTGTTTACAGCAAACCGGTGAGATTGACAACCTCATCGTAAGTTGGGAGCAAAGTTCTTGGTTGTGTTGTGTGCAGGTTTCGCGTTGCTGCTGGGTGAAGACACGCCGACAAGCAGTTGTATCTGGCGCCCTTGTCTGGAGTGTCATGAAGCTAGCAAGCATCACCTTCTTAAGTTTGGTTCTTTCTCCTACTGGTTTGATATACCTTAGTTTCAGAACTGAGGGAACACTTGCTGCTGTGCTCATCATACATTCTCTTGGGGTTCCCAACTAGTCGATCATCTATATCAACACCGCACCATCAGTGGAGAAGGCTGACATCCTCCTCTGGCGCCCTGCACCGTCCACCCGATTTTTAGGGGGGCGGTCAACAACCACCGTGCAGCTTTATGCAGGCATGGCAGGAGCTGGTCTCCCCCTTGTCGAGATAGCATGGACGATACGCCATCTTCTGTCCTTATCTTCTTGCTCAACACTGGAATGTGCTGAGCTGACGTGGATATGGTCCCTCCCCTCACAAGGCACACCTCGCGAGGAGGTCTTCTGGTCCCTAGTAATTTTGATCGTCGTTCTCCTCATGAGGCGCCTCCTCATGAGGGTCTTCTTTGTTGGGCTTCGGTCTTCGGTTTACCCCTGGGCCGAAGCTGGGCAAGTTGAAGGGGCCTAGGAGCAGGTAGACCGGGATACCCCAGTATCCAGAACACCGATAGTAGCCCCTGGGAGCCTGGCCCGCAAACGCGCTCTCTCGAGGGAGCGAAGGGTCAGGGGCCCCCAAAAGCTGCTGGGCCCTCCAACGGCACGTGTCAACGCGCGCAGTCAGAGGACCATGTGAAGATGCAGAGGCCACGTGCACGTGGCGCGCCCGCAGCCGGCGAGACGAAGCGGCATGGATATTGTGCGCCATGCAGAGAGTAACGGGCGTTTCGAACCGTCGCATCGAGGGCGACGTTTGGGAAACCGCACCCTCTCTGCCTCCTTTAAAGCTTAGCAGAGAAGGATCCTTCCTCTCCTTCACAACACATCACCGCCGCCGGCCCCTTCCGAAGAGCTTGCACATCCAATCCACTCCAGCAATCAGCCTCTTGCTAAAATCCACCCCAGTCCGATAGCGCCATGGCACCGTGCAGGATCACCGGAGCGGCGAGGTCTTCCGAAGCAGCGTCGCCACCAGCGGTGCCCCTACTTGACTCCCGTGTCAAGAGCAACCACGAGCTCCAAACCGTCCGGGAGATGGTCGGGAGCAAGAACAGCGAGTGGGGCACCACTCGCATCTGGCATGGCCAGACGCCGCGGGAGACTCTGCCCGCGACGGCGCAACCCTTCTTCCTCTTCTCCGTCTTCACCGGAATGGTGCCGCCATTCTCTCCGTTCCTCCTGGTGATCTTGGAGACCTACGGGATCCAAGCGATTCACCTTCACCCTAGATCCGTCGCCCTGCTGGCGGTCTTCGCCTACGCCTGCGAGGCGTGGATCGGCATCAAGCCGTCAGTGGCGTACTTTCGCCACCTCTTCTCCCTTCGGCCCTCTGGACTGAACCAGAGCTTGGGCTGCATCTCCTTCATCACCACCACCGGAACGGAGGGCGACTTCATCAACTTGAAGTGGATGAAGAAAGTTGAAGACTTCCAGAGTTGATGGCTCTTCGTTGACATCCTCGAGGAATCTGAGCTCTTCCTCGTCACCAGAGTGCCCCCCGTCAAGCTCACCACTTGGGCCAGCGAGGCCCTCCCCGAAGAGGCCTTGAAGACACTCCGCCCATGGATCCATGACCTCTGGAAGGCCGGCATCACGGGGACCATGGTTGGAGTGGAGTTCATCACCAGGCGCATTGCCCCTCTTCAGGACCACCACCGGAGCATCTGGGTGAACCGAGCAGGAGACGACCTTTGGCTTCATGTCAGCGAGCTCAACGCCGACGCCCGGGAAGAGGTAATTAGAGCCTTCTTCTCCTCTGCCTCCATCCCGACGATCCCGCATGGGGCCCTGCCGATTTACAGCCTGGGTGCGCGGGAGACCAGTCGTGTCACGGTTGGGATCTTGAAGTTCAATGCTTGGGGACCTTTCCTCGCGGACGGCATCACGCTCGGCCCCCTTCCGAGGGCACCGGAGGCAAGCTCAGAACAGGACTCGGTCGCAAGGGGAGCGGGGCCCGAGGCCCCTGGAGATCATGACGACGACGACACCGAGTCTGGCGAGCGGGCGACACGCCGGAGGCGTTCTGAGAGTACCGTGGTATTTTCGGACTCCTCCGATGATGATGAAACCACCTTGCCGGACTAGCCTACCGGGGGAGACACCGCGGCATCTTCCTCACAGGACCTGGAGGAGGAGGGGCGCCTAGCCCACTTGGAAGCTGAGCGCCGCTCCAAGTTCAACGCCGAATGCGCCAGCCGGTGGCCCGAGGTGGGGACTCCCCACGACAAGGGGCCGGCCGGCGAGTCTTCTGCGCCTCCGCCATCGGCCTCAGCCCTCGCGGGCAAGAGGGGGTGGGTTGAGCGCGACGCCTCGTGAGTACTCCTGCAACAGATTTTTGTAACATCCCAAAATTTTCAAATATAAAAATTCATCATGCATTCATGGCATATTGCATATCATGGTCTTTTCCAAAGTTTTGAATCATATTTCTACAAAGAATATTGTTTCAATTACCATTTTACCCCAATTCTAGAAACAAAAGTTTTTCAGAAATAAAGTGTTTAAAATAAGTTCCATTAGTTAAGGAGCTATTTTCTTTTCCTTTAGCAAATTTTTGAAAACCAAATATTATGGGAAGTTATTATTTAAAATTTAACTTCTTAGTTATTTGGATTCTATGTTTAAATTCTTACAAATTATTCCTTTTCCAACTATTCACCAAACCCTTGGTTTATAAGTTTCAAACACAATTTATAAAGAGCAAAAGTGGTCAGCTTTGTTTTTATTCAAACCAGAATAGATTAGCTATTTCAAAAACCCAAAACAGAAATCTGAAACAAAAGAAAAAGAACACAGAAAAAAAATAAAAAAAATAAAAGGAAGAAGCCAGCAGCCCACTTGGGCCGCACCCGGGAGCTAGCCGGCCCAGCTCGCCCCCGAACCTGCCCAGTCCAGCTTCTCCCTTCCTCTCTCTCTCTCCACCAAGCGGGACCCGCATGTTAGAACATTCTTCTCCCCCCTAATTCCTCTCCTGGAATGGAAACGCTCGCCGGCGTTACTCCCCCGGTGGTTACTCGCGGATTAAATGGCCATCAAGACCGCTCCTATCCTTTCCCTTCTATCCCCCCTCTCGATTCGGAGCCGCCAGGCTGCACGAATTGCTCGCCGCAACTTCTGATTTCCGCCACTGTCTTTGTCGGAAATCAGCACACCGGTGAGACCCTGCTACCTCCTTCTAGTCCCAACACCTTCCTTTCTCCCTTGTGCATCTCGCTGACACGGTTTGGTGAATTTTCGTGCACCAGATCGACGAGACCATCCCCGAGCCAAAGCCACCATCCGCCTCTGCAAGTTCGGCGAGGAACCACCGACGAACCCGAGCACCTCGAGCTCTTCAATCTCGCCACCGAACTTGCCGTGGCAGTGCGAACCTCGTCCGCACATCCTTCAACGCCGGGAACCCCTGCAGCGACGAGAACGTCCACGCCCGAGCCGAAGATCGCCGGAACCCTAGGCTGCTCCGGTGAGCTTCTCCCCTTTTCCTCTCTGGCCGTTCGATCTAGATCCCGCGGCCCAGATAGAAATTCCTTTACCGAATCAGTACCGGCCTATAGCGTCGCGCCACATCGCCTGCCCGATCAGCCCCCCCCAGTCAAACCAATCAAACCAGTCAAATCTCTTTTCAAATTCGATTTCAAATCTCAGATTTGGTATAGATCTTGTAAAATCAATATAAAATCTTCCGTAAGTCCAAAAATTGCAAATAATATCTCGTTGGAATCCTTAGAAGGTGTAGAATCCAGTAGTACAATATAACTCCATATTTTATGGGTTCATTTTGAATCTATCGTCAGATCTGAATCAAACCTTCGGTTAACTTAATAAATTCATAACTTTTGTTCTGTGAGTCCAAATCCTACAAATTTGTAGTCTATGGAATCCTTGGAACATATAGAACACTTTAGAATCAAAAGTTTTCAAAGTTAATACGTGCACTAACTTGCTACTATTAAATTGGTTCAAATCACTATTTTCATTACCATTTGAAATCTAAAAACTATTTTTGAGTGAAACCACTTGCAGTAGCTTCATGTTACTGTCACCTATCCAGTAGTAACTTGACCCAAATTTTACAGAACAATACCAAACTAGAACCAATTTTGGGAAGTGTTAACTCAATTTTCCAATTAACTATTTGATTAATTGCTTTGCATATTATCTAAGAAAGCTTGTCCAACACCACACTTGTTTTATAAACAACATGTTCCACTACATACAACATTTTCACACACTCACTTAGTGTGTGAAATTAAAATGACATTTGCATACATGCATACATGTCTATGTTTGCCATTAGAAATAGATTATTTATTGCTTGAATGTCTTGTTTGTATAGATTGTGAAGAGGAGGAGAACAACCTTTGTGACTGTTGTGAGTGTGCAAGCTGTTACCAAGGCAAGTGACACACATGCCCCTTTACCCATTTTACATTTGCATTAGTGTATTCACTACTTGTAGTATGCATGATAGGTGGTGTTTTCAAAGAAAAGATTTGCTTGCTAGATCCTAGTAGTGGTTAGCTATCCCTTAAACCCTACCTGTAGGATGCTAAACACTTTGAAAAATATTGATGCCATGCTTTGATCACTTGTTAAAAGTATTTTGTGAACAAATTAAGAATTTCAACTAAAATGAATCACCTGGGTGGATTGGTTTGATAAGAGGCGGCGATGGAGGTGACTTCTGGGGCACATGCCTCGTCGAGAGGATGTGGGCTCAGAATGTCACTCGGGATGGCGACCCAGGAACAAAGAGGTTAACATGTCTTCCATGCTTAGTGTACTTCCAGTGCAGCCTTATGACATTATGTGCTCTGTCTTGACTGATTAGTTGTGAGGGAGCAACTTGTGTGCAAGAAGATGGCGGTAGTTGAATTATAAGTTGGGAACGGATCTTGCCAGTTGGTTGCCCTCTCCTTCTAAAAAGTCTCGTCTCATTTTATGTATGGGCATAAAATGAGTCTTAAGGTGAAAGTGCACAACCCCTGCAGGGTGTCAAAACTAATCGATTAGCCGTGTCCTCGGTTATGGACAATTGAGTCTCTAGACATGGAATGTGTGGAAGAATCTCATCACCGATTCTGAATGACTAAAATCTGTCTAGAAACCCTTAGGCAGGAGCTCAGGGCCATGCACTCCGAGGGGTGGTGGTTGCTGTAGTTCCAACTTTGTTGAATTTTGCCCAGTGCTACATAACTTGCAAATATGTAGTATTTGGGGGTTATTTCGACCCTTTGAAAATAAAATCTTCAAAATAAAACCTTGGATAAGAATAGGACAAAATTGGCTTTATGCAAACTAGCCCAGAGATCCACCAGCCAAATAGCATGTAGCTAGTTCTTTCACAACTGCCACCAAATAAGTGTCATTTGCCAGTACATCA
Source organism: Dactylis glomerata (assembly GCA_007115705.1). Classification (NCBI taxonomy): domain Eukaryota; kingdom Viridiplantae; phylum Streptophyta; class Magnoliopsida; order Poales; family Poaceae; genus Dactylis; species Dactylis glomerata. The sequence goes on along the minus strand of QXEO01002096.1, from coordinate 128,967 downwards.
TTGTACTGACCCCCATTCATGGGGCTGCATAATCAAATGTGCAGGTTCTTCTAATGAGGAGTGAGGTGTTAGGATCTCGAGTCTACATACCAACATGACTACCTGTGGTGCATGGTGAAGATGGAGGCTCACTACTATTTTTAGTTCCGTTGTGTCAAGTTGAACTCTATTATTTGTTTCAGTCCATGAGACTATGAAGATTTGTAATAATTTATGAGACTTATGTATCTGGATCTGCGTGTAATCTTGATACTATGCAATGATTACTATATTTTGTTCTGTGGTGCTATCATTGATCCAGGGAATAGCACATAACACAGGTGTTCCACCTTTGTTCAAAGGTGGGGCGTCACAAAATGGTATCAGAGCATAGTGTTGCCTGTAGGATCGAGACCCTAGGATTGGAAAACCTTAGGACACAAAATTTTATTTCTAAATGCTATGCAAAATAATCATGCTCTTATTGTCTTAACCATTTCATTCTTACTTGTACTTCTCATTCTTGATCTGATCTTTTCTCCCTTCTTTTCAAAATGTTGTAGATGGACACCTATGACGAGAGAGTTGTAGCTGGTGAGGGAGACTACCTTTTCACGGAGGTGCTGCTTGACCTCACCACCCAGCTTCAGATACCCCCTCCAGTTTTCTGTGGAAAGATGCAGTACAAGGAGTATGGTATGGAGAAGTGGTTGATCCAAACCACTATCCAAGGAAGACTTGATGAAGAAGGAGAATCCATAATGGAGTACACCGAAGCATATGTGGACTGGAGGTATTCTTTGGAGATTGCCATGCAGGGCACCATCGCCCGCATTCGCCACAAGTACAGAGCTCTCATCCCACGTCCCTCGGCCTATGGGATGATTGGGGAGCGTTCTGTTGGAGGTCATGCTGTGGATCGCAGAGGCCAGGAGTTCCACTCCCTACTGAGAGGTTACCTCACTGAGAGGGAGCGCTGCTCAGTCAACCTGGAAGACATGCTGAAGAAGCAGATTATCAACTAGGACCAGTTCAGAGAGCTCATGGATCTTACCACCAAAAAAATAATGGAGACCGAATCTGCACTTGTAGTGATGGATGAGAAGAAGACTCAACTGGAGAACAAGCTCAAGATTGTTGAAGGACCCTTGCAGTTAGGCGGGAAGATCCTCCAAGATTACATCTGGTCTCATCTTCTAGAGAAGACATTACTGCTGCAGTATGACAACATGCAGAAGTTGGGAGATGAGAAGAAGCAGATCGAGGAGGTCAACAATGAGCTGAAGTCTGAGAATGAAAAACTGAAGATGAAAATTGCTGAGTTAGAAGCAAGTCAGAAGGAAGAGGAGTCCGAGGAAGAAGAGGACCCCGAGGAGAGACTCGTGTATTCCTCTAGTGATGGTCTATCCTATGAGGAATGGGAAGCCAAGGCGCTGAGAGACCACAAGAATGCAGAGCGTCGAAACCCTCTACCCCTCTCATGCCTCAAGAGGGTTAAGAGAGGCTAGTCGACCACCATCGTCATCTTGTATCGTTTGGGATAGCACGTTTGTATTGTCTTACCGTGTTGGTATGACAGTACCATTTATCATTGCTTTTTCAAACTCTTAGTGCTTACTTCTAAACTTGTTAAGTCGTGTGTTTTGCGCATGGTTTAATTTTTTTATCAAAGGTTATGTGCTTGTTTATTGTTTGTGGTTGGCTTGTTGTATTGTGCATGGGTAGGATTTTTCTCCTCTAGTTTTATCTGTCTATTACTCATCTATGCTATCAATTACCCCAGATGCCGCCTCGCCGTGCCAACAACAACAATGGGAATGACAATGAGAACAACAACAACAACGACACCAACGCAGCGATTCAGTGACTAGTGTCAGCTCAGGCCCAACTGATGCAAATGATGACCCAGTTCATCCAGGCAAATGCAAACAACAACAACAATAACAATAACAACCCTCCGCCACCACCGCCGCCACCCCCACCCCAGGTGGATAGATTGGCAAGGTTTCTGAGGCTGAGACCCAATAAGTTCTCATCTGCTACTAAACCAATAGTAGCTGATGACTGGCTGCGTTCAGTCAACAAGGATCTAACCACCTGTGTGTGCACTGATGCTAAAAAGGTGCGCTTCACTGCTCACTTACTTGAAGGGCCGGCAGCTATGTGGTGGGAGACATACCAGGTCACTCATCCAATAGATGGTCTGGACTGGGACACCTTCAGAGAAGGCTTTCGTACTGCCCACATATCATTGGGCACTATAAATGTGAAGAAGGAAGAATTCCGCAGTCTGCGACAAGGTGGAAGAACTCTGAAGGAGTACATGGATGACTTCTGTGCTCTGTCCAGGTATGCACCTGAAGATATTGATACTGATACAAAGAGGAAGGAAAAATTCCTTAGTGGGCTCAAAGGAGAACTCAAAATACCCCTGTCAGTGGCCTATGCTCCAAATTATCAGTCTTTGCTTGATCAGGCTATCACTTTGGACAACAACATCAAGAAAGAGGAAAACCGTAAAAGGAAGTTCAGTAACAGCAAGAGTCATGTGGAACCATTCCACAAGAAGCACCACTCATCTGAGAGCAGTGGACATGGCAGCTCGCACAAGCATGGGGGCCGTTTCAACAAAGGAAATGGTAGTCACTTCAACAGCCATAAGCACAATGGAGGATTCAAGGGAAACAGCTCCAGTGGACATCACAGTGGACACAATGGTCAGCATCGCCACAACACTGAACCCAAGAAGGACCTCTCTGGCATCACTTGTTTCAAGTGCAAGAAGACTGGTCATTATTCCTCCAGCTGCCCAGAATACAAGTCCATTGAGCTTGCCAAGCCCAATCCATTTCAGAAGGGGCAAGTGAACCACCTCAATGTGGAAGAGGTGATGAATGAACCTGATGCAGTGATGGGTATGTTCCCTCTCAACTCATTTACAACATTAGTTTTATTTGATACTGGAGCATCTCATTCATTCATATCAAGAACTTATGCAAATAAAAATGGGTTCCCCACTGAAACCATAGGAAAAACCATCAAAGTAAGCTCCCCTGGTGGAGAATTGATAGTCAACGCTGGTTGCAGGGATCTGATTCTAGAAATTGGTAAATATAAGTTCCCAACCCATTTAGTAATTCTAGACTCGCAGGGTTTATATGTAATCTTGGGCATGGATTGGATGACTACATATGGTGGAGTCATAGACTGTGTGAATAGAGCAATTACACTCACCAGCCCAGAAGGGAGGAGAATTAGATACAAATCCTAGCTGGATTTCAATGACATTAGGCTAAACCATCTTAAGGGGGTTAGCCTAGATGAAGTGCACATAGTGAATGAATACCCAGATGTGTTCCCTGATGAGCTACCAAGAATGCCACCTGATAGAGATGTGGAGTTTCTCATTGATCTGCTACTGGGCACTGGCCCAATAGCAAAGAGACCCTACCCTATGTCTACTGATGAGTTGAAAGAACTCAAGAAGCAACTAGCAGAACAGTTAGGAAAGGGATTCATTAGAGAAAGTTCATCATCATGGGGAGCGCCAGTTCTATTTGTTGAGAAGAAGGATAAGAGTCAGCATTTAGTGATGGACTATCATTCGTTGAATGAGGTGACCATCAAAAACAAATATCCACTACCAAGAATCAATGACGTGTTTGATCAGTTAGAAGGAGCTAGTGTGTTTTCCAAGATCGATCTTAGGTCTGGATACTTTCAGCTCAAGATTAGAGAACATGACATTCCCAAGACAGCCTTCGTCACTAGATATGGCTCGTATGAATATACGGTGATGCCTTTTGGTTTAACCAATGCACCGTCATACTTCATGAGCATGATGAACAAAGTGTTCATGAAATTTCTAGATAAGTTTGTCGTTGTTTTCATTGACGACATACTGGTCTACTCAAAAAGCAAAGAAGAACACGAAAAACATCTGCGAGCAATATTGGAGAAACTCCGAGAGCACAAACTATATGCTAAGTTCAGCAAGTGTGAGTTTTGGCTCAATGAAGTAGGATTCCTTGGACACATTATAACCAAGGAGAGAATTGCAGTCGATCCAGCCAAAGTGACTGCAGTAACGGAATGGGAACCACCCAAGAATGTTGGGGAAATTCGTAGTTTCTTAGGACTGGCCGGATATTACCAGAGATTCATTGAGAACTTTTCAAAGATAGCTAAACCAATGACTGAGTTATTGAAGAAGGAAAAGAAGTTCGAGTGGACTGAAGCTTGTGAAAACAGTTTTCAAGAGTTGAAGAAGAGATTGGTGTCTGCACCTGTTCTGTGCTTACCGGATATAGAGAAAGAATTTCAGGTGTATTGCGACGCTTCTCGTCAAGGTCTAGGAAGTGTGTTGATGCAAGGAGGCAAAGTAGCAGCCTATGCTTCTAGACAACTCAAGAAACATGAGCTCAACTATCCAACTCATGACCTTGAGTTAGCTTCAGTAGTACATGCCTTGAAGACCTGGAGACACTATTTGATGGGGAAGAGATGTGAAGTCTTCACCGACCACAAAAGTTTGAAGTACATCTTTACTCAGAAAGACCTCAACATGAGACAAAGAAGATGGTTAGAACTCATCAAGGATTACGATTTGAGTTTGCAATACCATCCTGGTAAAGCAAACGTGGTAGCTGATGCCTTGAGCCATAAAGCCTATGTAAACTATCTATCAACAGAAGTGTTGCCAGAAGATCTATGTAGGGATTTGAGAGACCTCAGCCTGGAAGTAGTGCCAAAAGGTTTTGTAGCCTCGCTAGCAGTGCAACCAACCCTGATGGAAAAAATACGCCAAGCTCAGAAAGGAGATAAAGAGATAGAGAAGATTAAAGAAAACTGGAGGAAGGACAAAGCTAAAGGCTTTAGTGAAGATGAACAAGGAATTATCTGGTTTGAGAAACGTATCTGTGTGCCTAATAACCCCGATCTTAGAAAACTGATATTCCAAGAAGCTCATGAGACCCCATACTCTATTCATCCTGGTAATACCAAGATGTACATAGATTTGAAAGAAAGATTTTGGTGGAGCAATATGAAGGGGGACATTGCTGAATATATAGCCAAATGTGATGTGTGCAGTAGAGTAAAAGCTGAACATCAAAAACCAGCCGGACTACTTCAACCACTAAAGGTGCCAGATTGGAAATGGGATCAAATTGGTACGGACTTCATCACTGGTTTACCCCGCACAAAATCAGGGTATGACTCAATTTGGGTTATAGTCGATCGTTTGACCAAGGTAGCTCATTTTATACCAGTGAAGACCACTTACACTAGTACAAAGTTAGCTGATATTTACTTGAAAAGGATTGTAAGCCTTCATGGTGTTCCCAAGAGTATTGTGTCAGATAGAGGAACTCAATTTACCTCTCACTTCTGGAAGCAACTTCATGAATCATTAGGAACTAGGTTGGAATTCAGCACAGCATTCCACCCACAAACAGATGGGCAAACTGAAAGAGTAAATCAGATTTTAGAAGATATGCTAAGAGCATGTGCATTAGACTATGGGTCTAGTTGGGATGACAACTTGCCTTACGCAGAGTTTTCCTACAACAACAGCTATCAAGCTAGTATTGAGATGGCACCATTTGAAGCCTTATACGGCAAGAAATGCACTACACCTCTACTATGGAGTGGTGTAGGAGAACGAAATTTCTTCGGACCTGATATCATTCAAGAAGCTAAAGAGAAGGTTAGGTTGATCAAGGATAGACTGAAGATAGACCAATCTCGTTAGAAGAGCTACGCGGATAACAAGCGTAGATAGATCACCTATGAAGTAGGAGATAGAGCTTATCTCAGAGTGTCACCTCTTCGTGGTGTTAAGAGGTTTGGTATCAAGGGTAAGTTAGCACCCCGATTCATTGGTGCATTCAAAGTCTTATCCCGCAAGGGAGAAGTAGCTTATGAATTGGAACTACCTGAGATTCTTTCAACGGTACACAACGTGTTCCACGTGAGCCAACTAAAGAAATGCCATCCAGAGATGTCAGAAACACCATTGAATGATACGGTACCCCTCGAAGAAGTTCAACTAGAAAGTCACTTGACTTATGAGGAGAAACCCATCAAGATACTTGAGACAACAGAAAGAACTACATGCACCAAGACCATCAAGTTCTGCAAAGTACAGTGGAGTCACCACACTGAAGAAGAAGCCACTTGGCAGCGTGAAGATAACCTTCGAGAAGATCACCCACACCTATTTGCTAGCCTTTCCGAAGCTCGAGGGTGAGCTTCATCTTAAGGGGGTTAGTCTGTAACATCCCAAAATTTTCAAATATAAAAATTCATCATGCATTCATGGCATATTGCATATCATGGTCTTTTCCAAAGTTTTGAATCATATTTCTACAAAGAATATTATTTCAATTACCATTTTACCCCAATTCTAGAAACAAAAGTTTTTCAGAAATAAAGTGTTTAAAATAAGTTCCATTAGTTAAGGAGCTATTTTCTTTTCCTTTAGCAAATTTTTGAAAACCAAATATTATGGGAAGTTATTATTTAAAATTTAACTTCTTAGTTATTTGGATTCTATGTTTAAATTCTTACAAATTATTCCTTTTCCAACTATTCACCAAACCCTTGGTTTATAAGTTTCAAACACAATTTATAAAGAGCAAAAGTGGTCAGCTTTGTTTTTATTCAAACCAGAATAGATTAGCTATTTCAAAAACCCAAAACAGAAATCTGAAAAAAAAGAAAAAAAAGGAAGAAGCCAGCAGCCCACTTGGGCCGCACCCGGGAGCCAGCCGGCCTAGCTCTCCCCCGAACCAGCCCAGTCCAGCTTCTCCCCTCCTCTCTCTCTCTCTCCGCCAAGCGGGACCCGCACGTCAGAACGTTCTTCTCCCCCCTAATTCCTCTCCTGGAATGGAAACGCTCGCCGGCATTACTCCCTCGGTGGTTACTCGCGGATTAAATGGCCATCAAGACCGCTCCTATAAAGCCCACGCCCTCCTCTCCTTTCCCTTCCATCCCCCCTCTCGATTCGGAGCCGCCAGGCTGCACGAATTGCTCGCCGCAGCTTCTGATTTCCGCCACTGTCTTCGTTGGAAATCAGCACACCGGTGAGACCCCGCTACCTCCTTCTAGTCCCAGCACCTTCCTTTCTCCCTTGTGCATCTTGCTGACACGGTTTGGTGAATTTTCGTGTACCAGATCGATGAGACCATCCCCGAGCCGAAGCCACCATCCGCCTCTGCAAGTTCGGCGAGGAACCGCCGACGAACCAGAGCACTTCGAGCTCTTCAATCTCACCACCGAACTCGCCGTGGCAGTGCGAACCTCGTCCGCACATCCTTCAATGCCGGGAACCCCTGCAGCGACGAGAACGTCCATGCCCGAGCCGAAGATCGCCGGAACCCTAGGCTGCTCCGGTGAGCTTCTCCCCTTTTCCTCTCTGGCCGTCCGATCTAGATCCCGCGGCCCAGATAGAAATTCCTTTATCGAATCAGTACCGGCCTATAGCATCGCGCCACATCGCCTGCCCGGTCAGCCCCCCCCCCCCAGTCAAACCAGTCAAATCTCGTTTCAAATTCGATTTCAAATCTCAGATTTGGTACAGATCTTGTAAAATCAATATAAAATCTTCCGTAAGTCCAAAAATTGCAAATAATATCTCGTTGGAATCCTTAGAAGGTGTAGAATCCAGTAGTAGAATAAAACTCCATATTTTATGGGTTCATTTTGAATCTATCGTCAGATCTGAATCAAACCTTCGGTTAACTTAATAAATTCATAACTTTTGTTCTGTGAGTCCAAATGCTACAAATTTGTAGTCTATGGAATCCTTGGAACATATAGAACACTTTAGAATCAAAAGTTTTCAAAGTTAATACGTGCACTAACTTGCTACTGTTAAATTGGTTCAAATCACTATTTTCATTACCATTTGAAATCTAAAAACTATTTTTGAGTGAAACCACTTGCAGTAGCTTCATGTTACTGTCACCTATCCAGTAGTAACTTGACCCAAATTTTACAGAATAGTACCAAACCAGAACCAATTTTGGGAAGTGTTAACTCAATTTTCCAATTAACTATTTCGTTAATTGCTTTGCATATTATCTAAGAAAGCTTGTCCAACACCACACTTGTTTTATAAACAGCATGTTCCACTACATACAACATTTTCACACACTCACTTAGTGTGTGAAATTAAAATGACATTTGCATACATGCATACATGTCTATGTTTGCCATTAGAAATAGATTATTTATTGCTTGAATGTCTTGTTTGTATAGATTGTGAAGAGGAGGAGAACAACCTTTGTGACTGTTGTGAGTGTGCAAGCTGTTACCAAGGCAAGTGACACACATGCCCCTTTACCCATTTTACTTTTGCATTAGTGTATTCACTACTTATAGTATGCATGATAGGTGGTGTTTTCAAAGAAAAGATTTGCTTGCTAGATCCTAGTAGTGGTTAGCTATCCCTTAAACCCTACCTGTAGGATGCTAAACACTTTGAAAAATATTGATGCCATGCTTTGATCACTTGTTAAAAGTATTTTGTGAACAAATTAAGAATTTCAACTAAAATGAATCACCTGGGTGGATTGGTTTGATAAGAGGCGGCGATGGAGGTGACTTCTGGGGCACATGCCTCGTCGAGAGGATGTGGGCTCAGAATGTCACTCGGGATGGCCACCCAGGAACAAAGAGGTTAACATGTCTTCCATGCTTAGTGTACTTCTAGTGCAGCCTTATGACATTATGGGCTCTGTCTTGACTGATTAGTTGTGAGGGAGCAACTTGTGTGAAAGAAGATGGCGGTAGTTGAATTATAGGTTGGGAACGGATCTTGCCAGTTGGTTGCCCTCTCCTTCTAAAAAGTCTCTTCTCATTTTATGTATGGGCATAAAATGAGTCTTAAGGTGAAAGTGCACAACCCCTGCAGGGTGTCAAAACTAATCGATTAGCCGTGTCCTCGATTATGGACAATTGAGTCTCTAGACATGGAATGTACGGAAGAATCTCATCACCGATTCTGAATGACTAAAATCTGTCTAGAAACCCTTAGGCAGGAGCTCAGGGCCACGCACTCCGAGGGGTGGTGGTTGCTGTAGTTCCAACTTTGTTGAATTTCGCCCAGTGCTACATAACTTGCAACTATGTAGTATTTTGGGGTTATTTCGGCCCTTTGAAAATAAAATCTTCAAAATAAAACCTTGGATAAGAATAGGACAAAATTGGCTTTATGCAAACTAGCCCAGAGATCCACCAGCCAAATAGCATGTAGCTAGTTCTTTCACAACTGCCACCAAATAAGTGTCATTTGCCAGTATATCATTGTACTGACCCCCATTCATGGGGCTGCATAATCAAATGTGTAGGTTCTTCTGATGAGGAGTGAGGTGTTAGGATCTCGAGTCTACATACCAACATGACTGCCTATGGCGCATGGTGAAGATGGAGGCTCGCTACTATTTTTAGTTCCGTTGTGTCAAGTTGAACTCTGTTATTTGTTTCAGTCCACGAGACTATGAAGATTTGTAATAATTTGTGAGACTTATGTATCTGGATCTGCGTGTAATCTTGATACTATGCAATGATTACTATATTTTGTTCTATGGTGCTATCATTGATCCAGGGAATAGCACATAACACAGGCGTTCCACCTTAATTCAAAGGTGGGGCATCACACTTTTATTCTTGACTTACCTTCCTCCTAACTTCTTTTCCTTCCTTTCTCCCTAGGGATGCCGAGGAGAAGAAGGAAGAGAAGAAGAAGAAGAAGAAGAAGAAGAAGAAGAGGAAGACCAGCCAGATCACACCGGGTCCTGACCCGGCGTTCACTGCCACACCGGCGATGCCTCCGTGTGCTGCCGGAGAAGAAGACAACCGTGCGTCCGAAGACGCACCATTCGCAGTGGGAGCTGTACTGGCTCCTGGCACGACCAAGCCCCCCAATGTGGGGGGCAGGCCGGAGACCACAGGGGCAGCGCCTACTGCCCCTTCCACTGCAAGTGCATCCAGCGCCCCGGGGGCGCCTTTCGCCACACCTGCAGCTCTAGCTGGTGAGAGGGTGGCCCACTCGATGGAGAGGGAAGCCCCCGAGCCCCGCATTGAGGGGAAGACAACCTCCTCAGAGCTGGGCCATTCCAGAGCCCCGTCGCCTCCCCTGCCAGAAATCTTGGGGAGGCCCTTGAGGATTACCGCGGACCCTCACACCGATGCCGATGAGGCATGGGCGAGGGTGTGCAAGGCCATGTTCAACACCTTACAGAACAAGGTCACCAGAGCTCGCGCTGTGGACCAAGCATGCCTTTATGAAGGCTGGGTCCTTCTCCACCAAGCCACGGAGAGGTGCCTCCTTCTGGACTAGCGCACGGCCGAACGCCATGAGCAGGCGAGGAAGGAGGCGGAGGAGATCCGCGCGAGTGCGGCCAACAAAGCCGAGGAGGTCCTGGCGAGGGTGAGGGCATCGGCAAGGGAGATCCTGGCCAAGGCGCACAATGAGGCCACGGAGATCATCTCTGCAGCACGCAAGAGGATCCCCTCCACAACGAGGCGAAGTGGGCGGTGCAACACCTCCTGGACCAGGCCAGGACCAACGCTGACGACCTCCTGGCCAATGCGAGACAGAGGCTGGAGGAAGCCAAGGACCATGAGGCCTTGCTTCATGCTCGCGAGGAGAGCGCTGACTCCCGCATGGAGAGCCTGAGCCTGCAAGAGGCTGGGATCGCTGCGGGGGAGGCAGAGGTTCACCGCCATGAACAGGAGCTGCGCCTGCAGGAGGAGCAGCTCTCCGCCCTCGAGGACCAGTTCAATAGGGAGCGGGAGGCCCTTGAGAGAAGGGAGGAGATGGTCAACCAGGCCAACACCGACCTGGCTCAGCGCTGGGAGACACTGCAGGAGCACGAGCTCTTTCTCCTGGAGAGGATGGACAACATGCTGAACTAGTGGCGGGTCAGCCTGGAGCAGGAGTTCAAGCGGAAGCATGCCGAGAACCTCGAGGCGTGCCGCGCAGACTTTTGCTCCAAGACCGACACCGCCTTGGAGAGGTACAAGCAGGGGCGCAAGACCCTGGAGCGCCAGGTCCAGGACCTGGAGGCGGAGCTGAAGAAGGCGCACGAAGTGCGCCGGGGCGCCAAACGTGCCTTGGGGGAGATCGACGCCACGATGAGCGCGCTACAGCGCGACATATCGCGGCTCGAGGAGGAGAATGAGGTGATGGTCCAACAGATCGTGGATCTCACCAAAAGGCTCCAGGAGGCCAAGGACTCCGAGGAAGAGGCACGCATGCTGCGCAGGCAGCACGTGCAGATGTTTCACGGGTTCTCGGCCTGCCTGATGGAGGCGGCGCGTCGCCTGGGCATCGACGGACTGCACTTGCCCTCCGCCCCGGAAGACGACGGGTTGATCCTCCACTTCTTCGGCCAGCTGGGTGACAAGCTGGTGGAAGCTTCGGCCAAGGTCACAGAGCTCATCGACGCCGAGTGCCGGGAGCTCCTGGGACTTGCAGGGACGCGGATCTTCTCCAACATCTAGCGCCTCCGCCCCGACCTTGACCTGGAGGAAGTCTTGCAGAGGAGGGCGGCCACACCGGCCGGCACTCCGGACCGCACGGCACAGGCTAGAGCGGCCCGCCTGGGCATTGCCCTCCACCGCCTGCAGGCCATCTACGCTCGCCCGGGAACATCCGCGGCCGCAGGACAGCTCCTCTAGTGGCGAGGCGACGAGCTCCGGGGAATCCGGCAGCGAAGAAGCCACCGAGTCCGGTGACAACGGAGCGACAGAGTCCAGCAGGGAGGCGTCCTCGGGGTCAAGCCAAGGCACGGGCGACAACAAGGACTCTGAGGACGACACCCCGTAAGCTCTCCTTCTAGACCTTCTCCTGATGCATCCTGCCTGAACTGCAGATTCAGCGCCCGTTAAACATTGCCCTGCTGGGCCTTTTTTAATTGTAACCGCACTTAAGGCATTTGTTCGCCAAATTATCCTTGTGTTTGCACCCTTGTGAATTTTTCCACGCCTCGCCTTTGCCTCGTGAGTGCTCTACGCTGTTCAGGGGCCAGCCTCCAAGTGGAACAGCAGCCTAATACTTAGTATGCAGCTCATGGAGCTTTGCAGGGCTAGCGAGCGCTGTGGCTTTGGAGTTGACTGTGATGGCCTACATGACTATTTCCCTACAGTCCCCCTAGCATTCAAGCATGGCAAAGGCGATACTAGGAGAAGATGTGCAAGGCTGTAGACGAGAACAACTGAAGATATGCAAACCCGCACGTATTGTGTGACCTTTGCGCGCTCATGCGCCATCATTTGAGTGTCGCTCGAGAGGAGAGAGCACCATGGACCGTATGAGGTGACTGTAGCGGGTCGTTCCCTTAGTCAGAGCTTGATCCGTTCTGGGTTTTGTGGTCCTGCTGTTTTCTAGGCAAAGGCCCCAGCGCGGACACCGTGCTCTGGCTCTGTCTCAAAAGGCAGACGAGCGAAAGCTCATGTTTGTGTTAGGCTGCGCTCCATCCAAATCCGTGGATTCGAATAAGATAGAAACACCAGGAACTCCAACAATTATATGAACTAAAGAAGGTTGAGAACAAGCAAAGTTTGCCGTTACACTTTTATTCCTCATGAGGGTGAGAACCCTTTCTTCTCAGCTGAGGACGGGGAGACGGAGCCCCCAAGCCCCCAGCTTTGCCTCCGCGCGCCCTGGGGATGAGGCTATCGAGGGCAGCGTGCATCTACGCGCCCTCTAGCTCCGGCCCCAAGGGAGCATACTTGTCGAGGAAGTGCTCACAGAGATCCCTCCAGGACAAGATGGATCCCGGCGGCAAACCCCAGATCCACCGCTGAGGCTCGTCCTTTGTGGCCATCGGGAACTAGTTTGCCATGACGTGCCCATTGCCTCCAGCTGCTCGAATGGCGACAACGTACTGCCGTAGGAACTCGACGGGATCGGATGATCCGTTGAAGCGGGCGGGCATGACTGGCCTGAAGTGCCGCAGCCAGTCCACACGTCGAAGGCGCTCAAAAAGTGCTTCAAAGCCCTCGAAAAAGTCGACACCGCCCACCGGCGCTCCACCTTGTCCCATGACCTCCAAGGTCGCAAGGAACTGAAGACGACCTTGATGATGGGCCTAGAAGTCGACACGAAGGCGAAGACGCTCGGGATGATCGTCACCCATGTTGAAGCAGATCTTGAAGAAACACACCACAGCCCCCTACCTGGCGCGCCAAAGGTTGGGGGATTTCGTGTCGCAAGAACACGGGGTACCACATGATGGACCCAAAGATTCGAACGTAGGGGGCTGTCCGCGTGAGATCTAGATCGCAACGAAACACGGTGACGGAAGCCTCGAGACGTTGGTGAGCACAATGCATGACAGAGAGGGACGCCGAGCTTTACCCAAGTTTAGGGCCCTCATGGTGAGGTAAAACCCCTACTTTCTGCCTTCTTATATTACGACGCGACACCTCGCGAGGAGTACAAAGTCTTGATTACAGAGCTCTAACCGGCCGGAGGTAGAAGAACCAACTTAGCCTAGCTAGGAGCTGGAAGATCGGATCTTTTCTAAGGGTCAGCCTCCCCTCCTTTTATAGCGCCGAGGTCCTCCTCCCCCTCATCAACTTGGGGAAGGGGTTGCCACAAACGGCCAAGGAGTGGGACAACTGTTGTCTTCAGTCTTCGATGGACGCAGTCTTCGTAGAGTAATGGCACCGGTCCACGGGAGTGGGTGGAGAAGGCTGACGTCCTACTCTGGCGGCCTGCACCATCCACCCTATTTTTAGGGGGGTCAACAACCACCATGCAGCTTTATGCAGGCATGGCAGGAGCTGGTCTCCCCCTTGTCGGGATAGCATGGACGGTACGCCATCTTCTGTCCTTATCTTCTTGCTCAACACTGGAACATGCTGAGCTGACGTGGATATGGTCCCTCCCCTCACGAGGAACGCCTCGCGAGGAGGTCTTCTAGTCCTTAGCAGTTTTGATCATCGTTCTCCTCATGAGGCGCCTCCTCATGAGGGTCTTCTTCATTGGGCTTCGGTCTTCGATTTACCCCTAGGCCGAAGCTAGGCCGTTGAAGGGGCCTGATACGTCTCCAACGTACCCATAATTTTTGATGCTCCATGCTTGTTTTTACACCATTTGCTTAGTGTTTCATTACACTTCGTGGCACTTTTATGCATTTTCCGGAACTAATCTACTAACAAGTCGCCACAGTGCCAGTTCCCTATTTTCTGCTGTTTTTGTGTTTCAGAAAAGTTACACAAGAAATATTCTCAGAATTGGACGAAACCAAAGCCAGTCGCCCAGAATTTTACCGAAGCTTCCAGAGAACTGAAGAGGAGACAGAGTGGGGCCACGAGGTGGCCTCACACCAGGGCGGCATGGCCAGGGGCTGGGCCGCGCCCCCTATGTGTGAGACCGCCTCAGTCCACTCCTGACGATGCCCCTTCGCCTATAAAGACGCCCCGACAAGAAAAACCTAAGTACCTGATCAGTTTTCTAGAACACATCACGATCCGCCACCGCCGTCGAACCGAAAATCGGGAGGGTCCAGAAGCTCTTCCCGGCACCCTGTCGGAGAGGGGAATCGCCACCAGAGGTCTTCTTCATCGCCATGCTTGCCTCCGGAACGATGAGTGAGTAGTCTACCTTGGACTATGGGTCCATAGCAGTAGCTAGATGGTTGTCTTCTCCACCATGTGCTTCATGTTTAGATCTCATGAGCTGCCCTACATGATTGAGATCACCATTATGTAATTCTACATGTTCGGTTTGTTGGGATCCGATGAATATTGGTGTTATGCTTAAGTTGAAGTACTGAAATTTATCTTTTGTTATATCTATGTTGTTTATGATCTTGCATGCTCTCCATTGTTAGTAGCTATCTTGGCCAAGTAGTTGCTAGTGACTCCAAGAGGGGGTATTTATGCTCGATAGTGGGTTCATGCCTCTATTTAATCTGGGGGAGTGATAGAAACCTCTAAGGTTGTATATGTGTTGTTGCTACTAGGGGAAAAACAACATTCATATGCTCGAGGGCATATGCTTTGTTTACATTACACACTTTGCTTAATGCAATTATCTGTTGTTCGCAATTTAATACTCATGGGGTGTTCGGATGATATCCCCGTGAGTGGATTATTAGTCATAGATGCAGTTCGATGGCGGTCTATGTATTTTGTTGTAATGCCCAGAGTAAATCTCATAGTGATCCTCTCTTCATATGCACGTTGTCTTTATTCTATCAATTGCCCAACTGTAATTTGTTTACCCAGCATGTATTATTTTATCTATGGAGAGACACCGCTAGTGAATTGTGGACCCTGGTCCTATTTCCTTTATATTGCTATCACCTGTTTACTTTACTCGCACTGTTTACTTTACTCGCATACTATTATCACTTTCCACGCGATACGCTCATACCCTTTGTTTCAAGCAAACCGGTGAGATTGACAACCTCATCATAAGTTGGGAGCAAAGTATTTGGTTGTGTTGTGTGCAGGTTCCACGTTGCTACTGGTTGAAGACGAGCTAACAAGAGATCGTTAACGATGCCCTTGTTAGAGCATCACGCAGCTAGTGGGCATCACCTTCAGTCGTTTGTCTGCCTCCTACTGGATTGATAACCTTGGTTTCTTACTGAGGGAAAAACTTGCTGCTATATTCATCACACCTCGATCTTGGGGTTTTCCAACTGGCCGGTCATTTACTTCATTAATTTCACATACCATCACCGCGCCATCAACAAGTTTTTCTGGCGCTGTTGCTGGGGAGGAAGAAGACTTCGGCGAGGGGAGTTTTCGCATGCACATCCTTTACTTTGTTTTAAGTTTTGCTTTACTTTATTTTTTACTTGCATCGTTTTATCAAAAACCCAAAAAAATTAGAATCCTTGGTAGTTGTTATTTCTTTACTTCTAGTCATTATGTTATTCCCTAAGTACGTTTTGGAGGACCTCTCAGTAGGTAGTGGTTCGATTATTGGAAAAAGTAACATTGATGAGTTCTTTAATCACATTAGTATGCATAAGGAAGTTGAGGAAACGTCTTTGGTTGAGCTTGCTCCTAGTTATGAAGTTGCTTCTGCTTATTTAGTTCACATGTTAGAAGCTAGGTTTGCTAACCTTGACCCTTTTATGCAATACATGTTCCTTAAGCTTCATGAAATTGAAGACCCTGAGAAGAAAGCTTTTATCTTGGAAACTTTGTGCATAGAATTTAGAGATGTTGCAATTGAGGCTAGGAAAGTTTTTAAGAAATTTAATAAGCTTGGCTCACCTGTAGCGGTTGTTGGTACACCCAATGAAGATTTTAGAGTGCCAATACCTTATAAACTTGTAGGACTTCATGATGCTTGGGAAAATAATTCTAGTTGGATTTGCCCTGAGAATCCTTTCGATGAAAGTAGTGTACCAAAGCGTGATCATAAAGGATATTCAAAAACTCATTTGGACACAATTTCCTTCATTGTTGAAAAGACTCCTATAGTGGATCCTAATACTTCTTTCATAATTACTTGATTCACAATTTTCTGCGCCTAGCTCAAAGGTGTTAAAGAAAAGCACTCTTGGGAGATAACCCAATGTTTTTACTTTCAGTTCTTTTTCTTTTATTTGAGTCTTGGAAGTTATTACTACTGTAATAACCTCTCCTTATCCTTTTTATTTCGTTTTTGTGCCAAGAGAAGCCTCTAATTTGAGCGAGGTAAGATTTGGGGATGTTGCTGTCCTGAAACAGTTTTCGGTGCTGCACCATAAAAATTCGTGAAAAATCCCTGTATATCTTTTGGACCTAAAATTTCTTGTGCATATGCCCCAGGTTATATCCAAACTTTCGTTAGTTGAACACTTTTTGATTTGAGCAACATAAGACCCCCTTAAAAATTCGACCTTTGTCAGCTATTCTGTTTTGACAGATTTCTGCCAATATTTGTCTTGCCGGTTTATCACTTTCTTTTTTAGTTCTTTTGATCACGGAACTTTTGGGGAAGTTGCTACAGTAGTATATGATTTATATGTGGTGGTTTTAGGTTGAAACCTGAAGCAAAAAAGAGGTTGATTATATGTTATGCTTACACTAATGTTGCTAATAGATTCGTGTTTAGTTTTGTATGAAGGAAGTTTTCAAGTGTAGGGATCGGAGAGTGATGAGATGAGTTGAAGAATGGACAAAAGCTCAAGCTTGGGGATGCCCATGCATCACCCCAAGAAATATCCAAGAAGTACAAGCGCCAAAGCTTGGGGATGCCCCCGAGGCATCCCTTCTTCATCGGCAAAAACCAGGTCACCTTTCAACACACTATATTTTTATTGCTTCATGCATTATACGTTTTTCTTGGAGCGTCAGTTGTTTTAGTTTTCAGTTTAGTTTAGTTTTGTTTGCTGCAATAAATGGTTGGATCCCAAGAAATTTCTTTTGGAGAAGTTGCCTTGCTTTTCATTTGCCAATAACACTCCGTTTTTCATTCTTATCATTTCAACGAGTGTTCTTCTTTTTCTAGAACTGCGTTTAGTTTTCGTTTTCGCCTTGATTTGCATTCAGATATTGTTATATCTCTTCATCAAGGTGTATTTTTGCCTCTGATCTTTATTGGTTTTCATCAAAAGAGGTGTTTATAATTTTTTTGAATGGTGTTGGAAAAGAGAAAAAGCTTTATGCAAAAAAGTGGTACAAGAAGGAGCTTGTGTAGACTGCGGCCTAGGCTTTTGCATGTCTTGCTTGATGTCTTTTTGATCGTATGCTTAGTGGTTTTGCTGTAGCATGACTTGTCTCAAATAACTGAGATTGCTTAATGAGCCTTTGAAACAATCATTCGTTGTTTTTATCGTTTGGAAGCATTATTTTGGTTTTCTCCTTGATGCTTTATTTGGGTTGACTTGGCGCATGCTCACACATGTTAGACTCTTACAAAGTCGCCAATAGCCTCTATGATCATTTAGTTTTTGACTTTTGATGCCATCTTATGCTTCTTTTAATGTCGCTTTGTCGCTTTGCATGATTATGGCCGTTATTGCTCTCTTAGTTGGTCGCTCCCAGTCTTTTGCTAGCCCTCGCCTTATACTGAGTATGAGCTCTACTCATGCATCCAACTCCTAAAAACCAAGTTTGCCATTGTGTCCACTATAAATTCCTATGCATGGTATTTGTAAGCCATTCCAAAGTAAATTTTCATGTGCTACCTTTCAAAAGCCTTCAAAACACTTCTCGTTTTATGACACTGTTTTCAGCTCATGGGGACGTAATGGTCGGATTTGCTATCTTCCATATTGCTTATTCCAAAAAGAAAAAGAAAAAGAAAAAAGGCACTCCTCCATGGTATGTGAATGTTGGTGGGCACCCGATGGAATCGGTTAGCCATGGGTTGAGAAAGGAAAAAAGGTGGGGAGGAGTGCCAAGCTTTATAAAAAGAGCACAAAAGTGCCAATCTCTCTCTCAAAAACTTGCTTCTTTTTTGTATGGAAGATAGTAAGAACCCCATTGCCAGTCGTTGACAAAAACAACCACCTCTCAAAACCCAATTTTATCTCTCTGTTTTACAAATGAAAAGCTCTAGCACATGTTCAATCACTGCTTCCCTCCGCGAAGGGCCTTTCTTTTACTTTTATGTTGAGTCACCACCTTCTATCTTTATGCATCATTAAGAGAGCATAGTTGTCATTCTTAGTATAATGTACATTGTCCCAAAGTTTTCATTGATTGATTCATATTGTTGGTTTCACTTGTTCTCAAATTATTTGTATCTAGTCGCCCTCTTAAACTTGAAGGTGTCCTATGCATTTATGTTTTGCTCTCCATGAAGGACAAGCTGAAAACCATTTGTATGTTTTTCCTTATGATTTGAACACACGTTTGACTTTCATTGTTTCATTTTCATGATCTTTTGTTTGTGTTCATTTTCATGTTATAACATGGTTGCTAAGTTTCTTCTATCAAGATCATATCTTTCATGCCCATGTTTTAAGTTCTTTTGATCCCAGCGCACAACGCTTACATAGATGATCAAGATTGTGTAGGTGCATGTCACCTCAAAAATTATTTCTTTTGTTATCACTTACCTACTCGAGGACGAGTAGGAGTTAAGCTTGGGGATGCTGATACGTCTCCAACGTATCCATAATTTTTGATGCTCCATGCTTGTTTTTACACCATTTGCTTAGTGTTTCGTTACACTTCGTGTCACTTTTATGCATTTTCCGGAACTAACCTACTAACAAGTCACCACAGTGCCAGTTCCCTGTTTTCTGCTATTTTTGTGTTTCAGAAAAGTTACACAGGAAATATTCTCGGAATTGGACGAAACAAAAGCTAGACCCCCAGAATTTTACCGAAGCTTCCAGAGAACCGAAGAGGAAATGGAGTGGGGCCATGAGGTGGCCTCACACCAGGGCGGCGCGGCCAGGGGCTGGGCCGCGCCCCCTATGTGTGAGACTGCCTCGGTCCACTCCTGACGATGCCCCTTCGCCTATAAAGACCCCCCGACGAGAAAAACCTAAGTACCCGATCAGTTTTCCAGAACACATCGTGATCCGCCGCTGCCATCGACCCGAAGATCGGGAGGGTCCAGAAGCTCTTCCTGGCACCTTGTTGGAGAGGGGAATCACCACCGAAGGTCTTCTTCATCGCCATGCTTGCCTCTGGGGCAATGAGTGAGTAGTCTACCTTGGACTATGGGTCCATAGCAGTAGCTAGATGGTTGTCTTCTCCACCATGTGCTTCATGTTTAGATCTCATGAGCTGCCCTACATGATTGAGATCACCGTTATGTAATTCTACATGTTCGGTTTGTTGGGATCCGATGAATATTGGTGTTATGCTTGAGTTGAAGTACTAAAATTTATCTTTTGTTATCTCTATGTTGTTTATGATCTTGCATGCTCTCCGTTGTTAGTAGCTATCTTGGCCGAGTAGTTGCTAGTGACTCCAAGAGGGGGTATTTATGCTCGATAGTGGGTTCATGCCTCTATTTAATCTGGGGGAGTGACAGAAACCTCTAAGGTTGTAGATGTGTTGTTGCTACTAGGGGGAAAACAACATTCATATGCTCGAGGGCATATGCTTTGTTTACATTACACACTTTGCTTAATGCAATTATCTGTTGTTCGCAACTTAATACTCATGGGGTGTTCGAACGATATCCCCGTGAGTGGATTATTAGTCATAGATGCAGTTGGATGGCGGTCTATGTATTTTGTTGTAATGCCCAGAGTAAATCTCATAGTGATCCTCTCTTCATATGCACGTTGTCTTTATTCTATCAATTGCCCAACTGTAATTTGTTTACCCAGCATGTATTATTTTATCTATGGAGAGACACCGCTAGTGAACTGTGGACCCCGGTCCTATTTCCTTTATATTGCTATCACCTGTTTACTTTACTCGCACTGTTTACTTTACTCGCATACTATTATCACTTTCCACTTGATACGCTCATACCCTTTGTTTCAAGCAAACCGGTGAGATTGACAACCTCATCGTAAGTTGGGAGCAAAGTATTTGGTTGTGTTGTGTGCAGGTTCCACGTTGCTACTGGTTGAAGACGCGCTAACAAGAGATCGTTAACGGCGCCCTTGTTAGAGCATCACGCAGCTAGTGGGCATCACCTTCAGTCGTTTGTCTGCCTCCTACTGGATTGATAACCTTGGTTTCTTACTGAGGGAAAAACTTGCTGCTATATTCATCACACCTTTCTCTTGGGGTTTTCCAACTGACCGGTCATTTACTTCATTAATTTCACATACCATCACCGCGCCATCAGGGCCTAGGAGCAGGTAGATCGAGATACCTCGGTATCCAGAACACCGACAAAACTACTTTGCCCCAACTTACAGTGAGGTTGTTAATCTCACTGGTTTTGCTGAAAACAAAGGTTTAGACGTATAGTGTGGAAAGAGATGTTTGTTTGCTGTAAATGAAATAAATAGTACTTGCAGAAAGAAAATAGTGTTTGCAGTATATGGTATTATCAATGTAAAAGAACGGACCAGGGTCCACAGTTCACTAGAGTTGTTTCTCCATAAAGATAAATAGCATGATGGGTGAACAAATTATAGCTGGGTAATTGACAAATAGAGAATGCATAACAATGCATGTACATTACATGAAGATCACTATGAGATTCATTTGGGCATTACAAGATGATACATAGACCGTAATCCAACTGCATCTATGACTAATAATCCACCTTCACGATATCATCTGAACAACCTTTGGGTATTAAGTTGCAAGCAACAGATGATTGCATTAAGAAAAGTGTGTAAGGTAAACAATACAATTATCCTTGGACATAGGATTGTTGTTTTCTCCCTAGTACCAACAACACATCTACAATCTTAGAAGTTATTGTCACTCTCCTAGATTACTAGAGGCATGAACCCACTATTGAGCATAAATACTCCCTCTTGGAGTCACAAGCATCTACTTGGCCAGAGCATCTTGATGACCCACAAGTATAGGGGGTGTATCATAGTACTTTCGATAAATAAGAGTGTCAAACCCAACGAGGAGCAGAAGGTGTTGACAAGTGGTTTTGATCAAGGAATCACTGTAAATACTAGCAAACGGGTTTTCAGGGGTATTTGGTAATACAAATAAATAAAGTGCGAATAAATAAAAGGCAGTAATAATAATTGCTGCAAGTGGCCCAATCCTTTCTAGAGCAAAGGACAAGCCGGTTGTGTAACTTATGATGACCAAACGTTCTCGAGGACACACGAGAGTTTCTGTTAAGTGTTTTCGCTTCATACCGCTAAATAATCTTTTTTAGTTTGATAAGTATTATGGGGGTGAACCTGTGCTAGCGCACTACCCTTACTGGGATAATTACACACTTGTGATTATGCCCCTTGCAAGCATCCGCAACTACAAGAAAGTAATTTAGATAAATCTAACCACAACCTTAAACTCTAAGATCCTATGCTCCCTGGTGCAATGGTTTTCCAATGGAGGTTTAGGTTTCTGTCACTCCAGCAACCCCACAATTGGTAGCCAAATACACAATGCATCTCACTAGGCCCATAAATGGTGAAGTATCATGTAGTCGACGTTCACATGACACCACTAGTGAAATAGCACCACAACAAATAAATATCAAACCATTAAATATTACTCAACATAATTCCACTACTAACATCTTGACTTCTCCCATGTCCTCAAGAACTAAACGAACTACTCACAAGACATCATATGGATCATAATCAGAGGTGAAATAATGGTAAATAACAATCTGAACATAAACCTTAATTCAATGGTTCCACTCAATAGCATCAACCATAAGAATAATCAACATCGGGAAAGTTTCCCCTAAGAATTTGACAAGATTCAACTCAAGATGTTACAGCGGGATGGCATGGTGATGATGATGATGAAGGTGCTGGTGATGAGGATGATGGTGATGATGATCCCGATGAAGTCTAGTGCGATGATGATGACAATGGTGACGATCTCTCCTCTCCGGGGAGGAATTTCCCTGGCAGATTTCTGC
Source organism: Dactylis glomerata (assembly GCA_007115705.1). NCBI lineage: Eukaryota > Viridiplantae > Streptophyta > Magnoliopsida > Poales > Poaceae > Dactylis > Dactylis glomerata. The sequence goes on along the minus strand of QXEO01002096.1, from coordinate 106,538 downwards.
CTACCGGAGAGCTTTTCTCTCTCTGGTGTTTTGTGCCCCGCAGAGGCGGCGGTGTCTATCTCTGAGCCCCCCTTGACTTAGGTTTTAGAGGACGATGAAATATGCGAAGGGGCGATGGCAGAGGTGGGCCAGGGCGGCCTCACAATAGGCCGGCGCGGCCAGGGGTGGGCCCGTGCCCCCTGTGTGTGAGCCTGCCCAGTGGCTCCTCTCGCCTCCTCCTTCTGGCTTCTTCAGTCTTCTGGCAAAATATAATATTCTGGTATTTTTCTAGAATTTCCTGATCTTCTGAAACATGGTGTCTTGACGGTCCTTTTTCCAGCAGAATCCTGACTCCGGCGGCAAATCCTCCAATGATCATCAAACATGTAAAAATAGAGGAAACAACATAAATATCATCTCTAAATGTGAAATATATCAATGAATAACAGTAAATTATGATACAAAATAGTGATGCAAAATGGACGTATCAACCACCCAAGCTTAGACCTCGCTTGTCCCCAAGCGAAAACTGAACTCGATAAACATGACCACAGGTTTATGGAGTGAAGTGTCGATAATCAAAATACGGACAAGAAGCATCACATTTACCAAGGCACAATTTATAATAGACAGCAACTTCCCTTTATATGGTATAGACTTGCAATAAGTAAAAGGGAATCACAAATAAAGATGCACAAGGTAAACTATAATTGGTGATGGCAAACCTTAGTTCTTGGTCAGAGAACAATGAACAAACTATAGTTGCTTTTGAACGGACCCTTTTAAAACAGAGCTAATATAGCAAAACCATATGCTCAACGAAACAAACTATTTGCAATCATAGAAAGCTTTCAAAGATATATTCCTTCAGATAAAAGCATTATACTAAACAAAGGAAGATAGTAAACATAATTGAACGGATCAACATATGGATGAGTGAAACCTACCAACTCAAATGCTTGCTTGAGATAGAAGGGAATAGGTTGACTCAACAGAAAAGTAAAAGACAAGCCCTTCGCAGAGGGAAGCAGGGATTAAACATGTGCTAGAGCTTTTCATTTGTAAAACAAAGAATAAAGTTATTTTGAGAGGTGGTTGCTTTTGCCAACGACTAGCAACGGAGTTCTTGATATCTTCCATACAAAACAAGTGAGAGTGGTTCCGAGATGTTGATTAATTGGCACAATTGTGCTCTTTTATAGCTTTGCACTCCACCCCACCTTTTCCTTTCTCAAACCATGGCTAACCGATTCCATCGGGTGCCCACCAACTTTCACATACCATGGAGGAGTGCTTTTTTCTTTTCTTTCTCTTTTTTAGATTACAATGGTCTGACCACCTCCCTTGCAAAATTAATGACGAGCTGATGAAGCTGTCTAGTCGAGGGGTACTTAATTTAGTATGGAAGATAACAAACCCATCCACTACGTCCTCATGAGCTAAAAACAGTGGCACAAAAAGAGAAGTAGTTGAGGGTTTTTGAAAGGTAGCACATGAAAATTTACTTGGAATGGTTTGAAATACCACGCATAGGAATTTATCGTGGACCTTTGGAAGTAACTTCGTTTTTTGGGAGTTGGATGCATGAGAAGTATTCCCTCTCAGTACAGGTTTTTGGCTAGCAAGGCTGGGTAGCAAGCATAAGATTTGCATGTAACAAACAAACATACATATAATAGGAACAATCATGCAAACTTCCTTGAAAGTACAAAATATTTTAACTTGAGAATACTATTGCTTATGAGCCAAACATGAAGGAAAGCTGAATTGATGTAATTACAAACACTTCTTTCATCTTTTCTACTCAAACCTCAAGGTAATGTTACTACTGACCAAGCTAAGTTTGCCAAAACCAACTAAATTTACTCATGCTCCCAAAGTGATACCAATACTAATCAACAAGACTAATCATATAAGAAACATTGCAAACTAAAATAAAGTGTGCGAAAAGTAAACGATAAAACTTCTCATTAATATTTCATTACCGCAACTCACACCAAGGGATACATAGATAACCAACTAAGGAGGATACTTCCACACTGCAAACTATTCTATAAGATAACTTCTCTATTCATGGTATGACTCTACTTGAAAAGTAAATGAGTAAAAGATAATGATGTGATACCGCGGCACTCCCCCAATCTTGGAACAAGCCAAGGGGATGCCTATACCAATGACAAATTACTCCTTCGGCGGTGGCTAGTCCTTATCATCATCAGACTTCCAAGGCAAAGGTTCCCCATCAAGGAAGGATGTCTTGGTCTCCAATATCCTGAAACTGGCAGCAACACTTATTTGTTTAAACCTAGCTTCATACTCACAGTTTTGGTTCTGCAAGTCGTAGAGTTGTGCTTGTAATTTGTTGGTGGTCTCATGGAGTGACAAAATTTCATTCCAGAGCTCTGCAGTATCTTTCTTGTGCTTGGCGATGAGTTCTTGATTTATCCTATGGATGATGTCCACCTCGCGTTCTGCCATCTTTTTGTACTTAAAAACTTCTTGCTCCAGTGCTTCCATCCTGGCTTTGAGACTCCTCCATCCTTGAGTGACAACTCCTTCGGATGCATCTTCAACTCCCTCATGTACAGAATAATGATGTCCGCAAGAGAATTCTCCTTGTCATTGCTTGCAGAGTCCATGATGCTCCCAAAACTGAGATCAACTCCTGACAGAAACAGCTCAAAATGAAACAACGACAAAAACACGATATACAGACCTCGGGCAATCCGGGGGGTTATATAAGCGAAAATTAAACATCGAAACATAACCACAGGAGGAAACCGGGATGGAAACGAGCTCCGGGGTGCTCTCACCACAGGGCGGCGTGGCCTGGAGTGGGCCCGCGCCCCCTGTATGTGAGGACACTCTGGACTCCGTCTCCTGTCCGTTTTTGTCTCGTGATTTTTTCATATTTAATAAAAACAACAAAAATATTAATGAAAAAGTTTAACGCGAACCTTTTCTGACTAGAACTGTTACCTATTCGAAAACAAACTCTCCAGGTTCCTTCATATTGTCCTGGATGAATTCTTCCGGAGAAACCGTTTGAATAACATCAACATCTTCATTATATAAATCTCCAGCAATATAATGTTTGAGTCTTTGCCCATTCACTACTTGTGTAGTGTTATCTTTTAATGAAGCAATCTTTATCGCACCAGAGCGGTACACCTCTTCAATAACATAGGGTCCTTCCCATTTTGAGAGTAATTTTCCTGCAAAAAATCTGAGATGAGACCTATACAATAGAACGTTCTCACCAACATGAAACTCTCTCTTAAGAATTCTCTTATCATGCCATTGCTTGACTTTCTCTTTGAAAAGTGTGGCATTCTCGTAAGCTTCGTTTCTCCACTCATCTAAAGAACTCAAATCTAACAACATTTTCTTACCGGCGAGTTTAAAATCCCTATTAAGTTCTTTCACTTCCCAGAAAGCTTTGTGTTCTAATTCTAAAGGCAAGTGACATGCTTTTCCGTAAACCATATTGTAAGGGGACATGCCCATGGGGTTCTTATAAGCAGTTCTATAAGCCCATAAAGCATCGTTTAACTTGCTAGCTGTTGTGGATATACCAAATGGGTATACCAGTGACGTAGTCTCATACCAGCAAACCAGGGTGGCCCATAGATGGTGGTATGGCGGATAGCCAACTGGGCGGCCTAGTTGCTGGTGGTATGGCAGATTGAAGGCTGCTATGCCATGGCAGATTCCATGCTGCCATGCCATGGCAGATTCCGAGACGCACCTGTGCCATGGCGGATTCCCGGATAGCAGGAGTTTATGGCAGATTCAAGGCTGCCATACCATGGTGGATTCCCGGACAGCAGGAGCTTATGGCAGATTCCTCAAGACGTGCCTATGGCAGATTTGCCATGTAGTACAAGATATTGTATAGGACTTAGTCTAGGACTCCATATTGTATCCGCCCCGGAACCACCATGACGCCCACGACAAGCGCCTTTATAAGACGGCGTGGAGGAGCCCTCGAGGCACGACTTAGCCATAAGGGTAGAAGACATAGCAGATCGCATAGCGACCAACACCATCATTGTAATCTGTACACATTGTGCCATTATAGTGAGTTGTAGCAGGATGTAGCGATCCCCCACCGCGGGGACGTGAACCTGGGTAATCCCTGTCTATCACCGTCCCGGGCACCAGATCGCCTATCCCCTCTTTCTATCGCCTTGAGGTACCCCTCATGGCATACGTGTTGTAAAAACCACGACAGTTGGCGCCCACCGTGGGGCAAGGGAGTCTGGAATCGATCCGGGCGGATTTCTCACCGTCTTCGACGGTGGTCGGATCGGATCGCTTTCATCTGCAACACCGGCGGAAAGTTCATTACCGCCGCAGGCTAGGCAATCGGGAGCTTGACGTAACAGCCCTCACACCGGCGGATTGTCATGATCCCTTGTGTTTGAGGTTGTGCCGATTGATCTGATTGTCGATCTGCCATGTCACTACATCTGCTCGACGTCGCTGGCCTCGCCGCCGCCGCCGCGGATAACCACTACTTGAAGGCCCTTTGGACTGGCGGCCGGTTCTGACTTTGTCCTGCCGTTGCCGCCATGTACCTCTGCCACGGCTCGCTTCGACATCGCTGCGGATTACCGCGCAGCCACTTTCCACCACCATCGTAGCTGCCACGTCTCCACATCTGCTAGGTGCTGCTGGCTTTGCCGCCGCCACAGATTTATTTAGCCACAGCCGGCTTCACTGCTATGGCGGAATTAACGCTTCATCGTCGCTGGCTATAATTTGAGTCCGCCGTGAAAAATACCACCATCCATGCAAAGATCCAATCAGGCATAGTATGAGCCCATGGTGAAGTAAGGTTCCTCGTCAACGACTCTGTTGGAATCGGCTCAAGTTCCCGCCGTGCGTGGCCGATCTTGTAGTCCGATGCACAAGTCGATGCGATCAACAGAATTACTGCCATGCAAGCTCGACCATATCTGATCGAAGATGAAACAGCTCTTGTCGGCGTCGCGTCTGCCACTATGTGTATTTGTATACACTACGGCCTATCAGGCAAAAGAATAAATATAGCGGAAACCGGACGCACACCGGCGGATCGATTTCATTCGATTGATCATGCATAGACGGCCAGCGTCGCATATACAGTCCGTGAAAACACCTGAAGACTAGCTAGCAGTTAATGGCCAGCAAAGTACTACTTCGCGTGAAGACCAAGATCAAATCAAGTTCTCAGTTGTTAGCAAGCCGGCTTCTACAGAATCCATCAAGCTCCTAGCTTATGGGAAATTTATACTCGTCTTGCCGCTGGTCTATACGTATACCGCCTCAGCGGATGAAGCCTCTGAAGTGGATCTCCATCGCGGCCAGCCGCGCGGCCGACTAAGAGTGTCTCCGCCGTTGCCGCCGTTGACTATTTTGTATCCGCCGTCTATTCATCTCTGTCATGGTGTGCTTTCTCGTCACAGCTGCAGACTTTTACCTTCGTCACGGTGGTTTTCGGCTCGGATGTGGTAGGCTTCAATGACATGGCAGATGCAGTTTGGCTGTCGCGGATTACTTTGAATCCGCCACGACTGAATATCCACTGTCTCAACATATTCTCGGCATCGCTGGCTTTGCGGCCGCCGCGGATTATTTTTACTTTGCCACTATGGCGGAATACTTCATGGTCGATGGCTATAATCATCAGACTGCCGTGAATAATACCGCCATTTATGCAAGCAACGGTAGCTGTCCAGGTCCGATCGGGCAGGTCTGCATGTCATGCATGGATTTCACGGCAAACGTGCTAATCCGCATGACTGCATGTATGCTGCCGAGATGACTTTGGCATGGCGGGCATTGTTTTCACTGGCTAGACTTTGTCTTTGTCGCGGTTGCTTACGGTTCGCTTGGCGCAGCCAGCTTCGTCAGTCGAGTCACTGCGAACAACGCCGACTACGCTCAAAACAGCTAAGTCCCTTTTTATATTTAATATTTGTTTATGGTCATGAGATAAAGATTGGTTCACTCGTATTCTGAGTCTTTTACCGCTTTCGTTTTGATCATAACTTTTCTACGATTTGCCTTGCGCTCGTGAGTAAAATTTTGACTGGCTTGCCTCTAAAGGCGCCGGTATCATGCAAAAATCCGCCATCCGGCGTTAGCTTAAGTTTTATGGCCTACACGTTTTCTGATGTTTTATATGTGAATTCCCGAGTAGTGACATTTTGGCACTTTAAAGCCGCCATCCGTTTCCAAGGTTTTGAACGGCTGCTATTAAGCACTATCGCCTTGGCGGATTGTTCGCGCAAAAGTTTGCCATCTCACGAAAAGTCAAGCATATAAACCGGAAGAACGGATAAACCAGCACTTGCTTAAAATATATTAAATGCACATGAACTGTTCAAGATAGTCGAGTTTTTTCCGCCTTGACAGTTTTATGTTGTTTAACTGCTGCATAGTTCCAGCTTTAAAACATTTGTTCAATGGCCATGTTTTACCCGCCTTGCATTTGTTTGTTGAACACAAGAACGATTTAATACAATTGTGTTTTGTTTCATGTCACAGGTACATATGACTATGACGCTTGGACGCTTTGCTGGTGCCCGATCTGAGGCGTTTTCGAGCTACTCAGCTCAAATGCCCGGGGGCTACCATCGACAGCAGCCCAAATCTGCCATGGAGCAGTCACCTTTGATGGCAGCTCAAATCTGCCATGGAGCGGTCACCTTTGATGGCAGCCCAAATCTGCCATGGAGCGGTCACCTTCGATGGCAGCTGAAATCTGCCATGGAGCGGACGCCTTGGAGCAGCCCGCCATGAAGCAGCTTAGCAGACCACCTTGAGTCCGCCATGGAGAGGCCACCTCGGAGCAGTCCGCCATCGAGAAGGATGCCTTGGGACCGCCATGGAGCCGGTTGCCTTGATGTCACCTTGGAGTTGGCCACCTTGGAGCTGGCTGCCCGGGGGCTGCGACCATAGTATGTTGATCTGATAACTGGTGAAGTTCTCTAAGAGCATCAAGCCGGATTTTCAAGTAAATTCCACCTTGACACTCGGGGGCTACACCGATGCTAAGTTTTGTGAAGTTCTCTTAGAGCATTGCACCGGATAGAAATCCGCCATAACGCTCGGGGGCTATAGCTAGCAAAAAATCCTAAGTCTTCTGAGAGCACCGCTGGGAAAAATTGCGTAGTGGTGCTCGGGGGCTACATGCTAAAAATTCTAAGTAGTTTCTCTAAGAGCACCCTGATGGATTCTCTATGAGAACCCGCCATGGCGCTCGGGGGCTACAAATGGTGTAAAAGCATCGAAGTTCAAAAACAGAAGCAGTGCGATAATTTTGCGCTCACTGTTTGGTAAGCTTCAAGGCAACATCTTATACTGGAAAGAACGTTCCTTGAGCTCGGAAAAAATACTAGTTATCCGCCTTGGATTCGTTCGCAGTAGCATACCAGCATGTATCTGGAGAATTACCCTGCAAGTATGAGACGTCACTGGTCCGCCTAAAGTTTTAGGCGGATAAAATTTATTCTTTGGGAGCTCTACGAGATCTTTCACGCAATTATCTTGAAGAGGAAGACGAAGACGAAGATAAAAAGTCCATCAAGCAATGAAGACAGAAGAGAAGATCTCAAAGAACTCCGGGGGCTACTGTTGTGGATATACCAAATGGGTATACCAGTGACGTAGTCTCATACCAGCAAACCAGGGTGGCCCATAGATGGTGGTATGGCGGATAGCCAACCGGGCGGCCTAGTTGCTAGTGGTATGGCGGATTGAAGGCTGCTATGCCATGGCAGATTCCATGCTGCCATGCCATGGCAGATTCCCAGACGCACCTGTGCCAGGGCGGATTCCCGGATAGCAGGAGTTTATGGCAGATTCAAGGCTGCCATACCATGGCGGATTCCCGGACAGCAGGAGCTTATGGCAGATTCCTCAAGACGTGCCTATGGCAGATTTGCCATGTAGTACAAGATATTGTATAAGACTTAGTCTAGGACTCCATATTGTATCCGCCCCAGAACCACCATGACGCCCATGCCAGGCGCCTTTATAAGCCGGCGTGGAGGAGCCCTCGAGGCACGACTTAGCCATAAGGGTAGAAGACATAGCAGATCACATAGCGACCAACACCATCATTGTAATCTATACAAACCTGGGTAATCCCTGTCTATCACCATCCCGGGCACCAGATCGCCTATCCCCTCTTTCTATCGCCTTGAGGTACCCCTCATGGTGTTGGTCACTATGCGATCTGCTATGTCTTCTACCTTTATGGCTAAGTCGTGCCTCGAGGGCTCCTCCACGCTAGCTTATAAAGGCGCCTGGCGTGGGCGTCACGGTGGTTCCGGGCCGGATACAATATGGAGTCCTAGACTAAGTCCTATACAATATCTTGTACTACATGGCAAATCTGCCATAGGCACGTCTTGAGGAATCTTCCATAAGCTCCTGCTGTCCGGGAATCCGCCATGGTATGGCAGCCTTGAATCTGCCATAAAACTCCTGCTATCCGGGAATCCGCCATGGCACAGGTGCGTCTGGGAATCTGCCATGGCATGGAAGCATGGAATCTGCCATGGCATAGCAGCCTTCAATCCGCCATACCACCAGCAACTAGGCCGCCCGGTTTGCTATCCGCCATACCACCATCTATGGGCCACCTTGGTTTGCTGGTATGAGACTACGTCACTGGTATACCCATTTGGTATATCCACAACACTAGCCCAGTTTTTCCTAGATCTATTTACAGTCTTCTGCAAGATAGACTTGATCTCTCTATTTGAAAGCTCTACCTGCCCACTAGTTTGGGGATGATAAGCAGAAGCAATTCTATGATTAACGTCATATCTAGCAAGAGTTTTCCTAAAACCACCATGAATATAATGAGAACCTCCGTCAGTCATAAGATATCTAGGTACACCAAACCTAGGAAAAATAACATCCTTAAGCATTTTTAACGAGGTCTCGCCATCGACACTCTTTGTAGGTATGGCTTCTACCCACTTGGTAACATAATCAACAACAACAAGTATATGAGTATAACCTTTTGAAGGAGGAAAGGGACCCATAAAGTCAAATCCCCAACAATCAAATGGTTCAATAACAAGAGTGTAACTCATAGGCATTTCATTACGTCTAGAAATATTACCAACTCTTTGAAATTCATCACAGGATAAAACATACCTTCTAGCATCTTTAAAAAGGGTTGGCCAATAAAAACCTGATTGTAAAACCTTTTGTGCAGTTCTATCTCCGGCATGATGTCCTCCATAAGCACTTCTATGGCATTTTCTCAATATTTCTTGTTGTTCATACTCTGGAACATATCTTCGCATAATACCATTAACTCCTTCTTTATATAAGTGTGGGTCATCCCAAAAATAATGCCTCAGGTCGTAAAAGAATTTTCTTCTTTTCTGACCTATAAAGGTTGGAGGCAAATACTTGGAAACAATAAAGTTAGCATAATCAGCATACCAAGGAAGGTCTCGCGAAGTTACATCTATTGAAGCCAACTGTTCATTTGGAAAACTATCATTAACAGGAATAGGATCAAAAGAAACGTTTTCCAATCTAGACAAATTGTCAGCAACAGGATTTTCAGCACCTTTCCTATCTACAATATGCAAATCAAACTCTTGCAAAAGCAACACCCATCTAATAAGCCTAGGCTTAGCATCCTTCTTCATCATAAGATATCTAATAGCAGCGTGATCAATATGAATAGTAACTTTAGAATCAACAATGTAAGGTCTAAACTTATCACATGCAAAAACAACAGCAAGAAACTCTTTCTCAGTGGTAGCATAATTCAGCAGCATCAAGAGTCTTACTAGCATAATGAATAACATTCAACTTCCTATCTACGCGTTGTCTGAGAACAGCACCAACAACAAAATCACTAGCATCACACATAATTTCAAAGGGTAAATTCCAATCAGGTGGTTGAACAATAGGAGCAGTAGTTAAAGCCTTCTTAAGAGTTTTAAAAGCTTCCTTACAATCATCATCAAAAACAAATGGTACATCTTTTTGAAGAAGATTAGTAAGAGGCTTTGAAATCTTAGAGAAATCTTTAATAAACCTCCTATAGAAACCAGCATGACCAAGAATACTACGAATACCTTTAACATCTCTGGGACAGGGCATTTTCTCAATTGCTTCAACCTTTGCTCTGTCAACTTTGATACCTCTTTCGGAGATTTTATGTCCAAGAACAATTCCTTCATTCACCATAAAGTGGCATTTCTCCCAATTTAGAACAAGATTAGTTTCTTCACACCTCTGCAAAACTTTATCAAGATTGTGCAAACAGTTATCAAAAGAAGTTCCATAGACGGAGAAATCGTCCATGAAAACCTCCACAATTTCTTCACAAAACTCATGAAAAATAGCAGACATGCATCTTTGAAAAGTAGCAGGAGCATTGCATAAACCAAACGGCATGCGTCTATAAGCATAAGTTCCATAAGGACAAGTAAAAGTGATTTTCTCTTGATCTTGCTTTTTAACAGCAATCTGAGAGAAACCGGAATAACCATCAAGAAAACAAAAATTAGTTTTCTTAGATAACCTTTCTAACATTTGATCTATAAATGGTAAAGGATAATGATCTTTCTTAGTAACTTTGTTTACCTTTCTAAAATCAATGCACATCCTATAACCAACTACTACCCTTTGAGGAATAAGCTCGTTATTCTCATTAGGCATAATAGTGATACCTCCTTTCTTAGGAACACAATGAACATGACTAACCCATCTACTATCAGCAATAGGATAAATAATACCAGCATCAAGAAGCTTCAATACCTCATTTCTTACCACTTCCTTCATCTTGGGAATTAAGCGGCGTTGATGTTCAACTACTGGCTTTGCATCTTCTTCCATGTTAATGGCATGCTGACATATAGTAGGAGAAATCCCTTTTAAATCATCAAGAGTATAGCCCATAGCTCCTCGGTGTTTCCTCAATACTTCCAATAACCTTTCTTCTTCCTTTCCTAAAAGTTTAGAACTGATAATAACAGGATATATTTTCTTATCATCTATATAAGCATACTTAAGATCATCAGGTAAAGGTTTTAATTCAAAAACAGGATCTTCCTTGGGTGGCAAAGTGGTACCAAGATCCTCTATAGGTAAATTGTGCTTAATCAACGGTGGTTGACGAAGAAGAATATCGTCAATCTCTTCTCTTTCCTCCCTGAAGACATCACTTTCATGGTCCTCCATAAATTGCTGCAAAGCATTATTAGGAGCAGGAGCAATAGAGGCAAGCTGTTCAACTCGAAAATTTTCATTAGGCAATTCATTTTCATAAGGAGTTTTAGCGAACTTAGAAAAATTAAACTCATAAGATTCTCCATCAAACTTAGTAAAAAAATTCTCCTTCTTACAATCTATCACAGCACCATAAGTATTCAAAAAGGGTCTACCGAAAATAATAGGACAAGTTTTACTAGCTTCCTTACCCAGTACTAGAAAATCAGCAGGATATTTAGTCTTACCGAATAAAAACTTCCACATCTTGAACAATACCAAGTGGCAAGATAGTCTCTCTATTAGCAAGCTGAATAACCACATCAATCTCCTCTAGTTCACAAGGGGCAATCTCATGCATAATTTCTTTATAAAGCTCTATAGGGATAGCACTTGAACTTGCACCAATGTCACATCAACCATAATAGCAATGATCACCAATCCTGACAGAGATAACAGGAACACTTGTTTTCCTACGCCTACTAGGATGTGAAACAATGTTAGAAGCATCTTCACAAAAGACAATATGTTCATCTCCTACATTTTTAGTAACAAGGTCCTTCACTATAGCTATAGGAGACTTAATAATAATTTGCTCATCAGGTTCTACAGCTTTCTTGGTACTTTTATTAAGCACGCTTACCAAAGTAGAATGCTCCTTTACCTTAGCAGGGAAAGGCGTCTTCTCGAAATAAGGTTTAGGCAAAATGCGATCAACAGTACAAACTTCAGTAGTTGTAGCAGAAATATGACTAATAGAATCTTTATAAGGCGCATGATACTTGTTCCAATCTTTCTTTGGAACATCAAGATAAGAGGCAAAGGCCTTAAAACAGTTAGCAAGTATCTGAGAATCAAGACCATAAATAGTGCTAACATTATGAAAGTCATCGGTTCCCATAAAAGCTTTAATGCATTCATAATCATAATTTATACCCGACCTCCTACCTTTGTCATTCTCCCATCCTTCAACATTTTCTTGAATACGGTCAAGAAGATCCCATTTAGCTTCTCCTTTCATATGGGTAAATGATCCAAAACAAGAAGCATCCAAATAATCCTTGTCATGAAGAGCAAGCCTCGCATAAAAGTTATCAATAATAATATTACTGGGGAGCTCATGAATGGGACATTTGAGCATTAGTAACTTCAATCTCCCCCACGCTTGGGCAATAGTCTCTCCATCATGAGGCCAAAAGTTATATATTTGATTACGATCTTTATGAATTTCACTTGGAGGATAAAATTTGGAATAAAAGAGAGGTACAATTTCCTCCCAAGCAATAGATGGACCATCCTTTAGCAGCCGATACCACTGCTTAGCTCTGCCTTTCAGTGATAAAGAGAATAGCTTCCTCTTAACCTGGCTTGATGAAATACCTGCACACTTGAACAACTCGCATAATTCATGTATAAAGAGTAAATGATCACCCGGATGGACAGTTCCATCTCCTGAATAGCAGTTATTCATAACACGTTCAACAATTTCATAGGTATTTTAAAAGGATCTAATTGAGCAGGTGGTGGTTGTGGTTCATCCACATCTGCAATAGTGGTAGTAGTGTTCCCAAATAGGAAACCAAATGGAGAACTCTCCATAGCAAAAGAAAATAAAAATAAAAGATAGAAATAAAAATAGTACTCACAGTGATGGTTACCTTTACCAATTCCATTCTACAATAGTGCTTCACTCCCCAGCAACGGCGCCAGAAAATAGCCTTGATGACCCACAAGTATAGGGGGTGTATCGTAGTACTTTCGATAAATAAGAGTGTCGAACCCAACGAGGAGCAGAAGGTGTTGACAAGTGGTTTTGATCAAGGATTTACTGTAAATACTAGCAAACGGGTTTTTAGGGGTATTTGGTAATGCAAATAAATAAAGTGCGAATAAATAAAAGACAGTAATAATAATTGGTGCAAGTGGCCCAATCCTATCTAGAGCAAAGGACAAGCCGGTTGTGTAACTTATGATGACCAAACATTCTCGAGGACACACAGGAGTTTCTGTCAAGTGCTTTCGCTTCATACGCTAAATAATCTGTATTGGTTTGATAAGTGTTATGGGGGTGAACCTGTGCTAGTGCACTACCCTTACTAGGATAATTACACACTTGTGATTATACCCCTTGCAAGCATCCGCAACTACAAGAAAGTAATTAAGATAATCTAACCACAGCCTTAAACTCTAAGATCCTACGCTCCCTGGTGCAATGGTTTCCCAACGGAGGTTTAGGTTTCTGTCACTCTAGCAACCTCACAATTGGTAGCCAAATACACAATGCATCTCACTAGGCCCATAAATGGTGAAGTATCATGTAGTCGATGTTCACATGACACCACTAGTGAAATAGCACCACAATAAATAAATATCAAACCATTAAATATTACTCAACATAATTCCACTACTAACATCTTGACTTCTCCCATGTCCTCAAGAACTAAACGAACTACTCACAAGACAGCATATGGATCATAATCAGAGGTGAAATAATGGTAAATAACAATCTGAACATAAACATTAATTCAACGATTCCACTCAATAGCATCAACCACAAGAGTGATCAACACCGGGAAAGTTTCCCCTAAGAATTTGACAAGATTCAACTCAAGATGTTACAGCGGGATAGCATGGTGATGGTGATGATGAAGGTGCTGGTGATGAGGATGATGGTGATGATGATCCCGATGAAGTCTGGTGCGATGATGATGACGATGGCGATGATCTCCCCTCTCCGGGAAGGAATTTTCTCGGTAGATTTCTGCCTGTCAGAGAGCTTTTCTATCTCTGGTGTTTTCTACCCCACAGAGGCGGCGGTGTCTATCTCTGAGCCCCCCTTGACTTAGGTTTTTCGGGGATGATGAAATACGCGAAGGGGCGATGGCAGAGGTAGGCCAGGGCAGCCTCACAACAGGCCAGTGCGGCTAGGGGTGGGCCCGCGCCCCCTGTGTGTGAGCCTGCCCAGTGGCTCCTCTCGCCTCCTCCTTCTGGCTTCTTCAGTCTTCTGGCAAAATATAATTTTCTGGTATTTTTCTGGAATTTACTGATCTTCCGAAACATGGTGTCTTGATGGTCCTTTTTCTAGCAGAATCCTGACTCCGGCGGCAAATCCTCTAATGATCATCAAACATGTAAAAATAGAGGAAACAACATAAATATCATCTCTAAATGTGAAATATATCAATAAATAATATTAAATTATGATACAAAATAGTGATGCAAAATGGACGTATCACATCTACTAGCAATGGAGAGCATGCAAGATCACAAATAACATAGATATGATAGATCAATAATCAACTTGACATAGTAATCAATATTCATCAGATCCCAGCAAACACAACATGTAGCATTACAATAAGATGATCTTGATCATGTTAGGCAGCTCACAAGATCTAAACATGGTGGCATAAAATAGGAGAAGACAACCATCTAGCTACTGCTATGGACCCGTAGTCCAAAGATGAACTACTCACACATCACTCCGGAGGCAGGCATGGTGATGAAGAATGCCTCCGGTGATGACTCCCCTCTTCGACAGGGTGCCGGGAAGAGCTTCAGAACCCTCCTAAACTAGGGTCGATGATGGCGGCGGCTATAGAACTTTTCATGGATGGAGGCTCGGGTGTTTAGGGTTTTTCTGAGGATGTGAATTTATAGGCGGAAGGGCAAGATCGGTGGGCGCCCAAGGGGCCCACACCATGGGGCGGGGCGGCCAGAGGGGGGCCACGCCACCACCAGGTGTGGCCGCTTCGTTGCCCTACTTTGTCTTTCCTTCAGAATCCGTGAACGTGTCAGCAAAATAGGAACTTTGGCTTTTGTTTCGTCCAATTCCGAGAATATTTCCTTCAGTAATAATCTGGAATGAAAAAACAGCAGAAAATAGGAACTGGCACTGTGGCATCTTGTTAATAGATTAGTTCCAGAAAATGCATAAAAATGCCACGAAGTGTAAACAAAACATAAAGCCATTGTTGTAAAACAACCATGGAGCATAAAAAATTATAGATATGTTCGCAATGTATCAACGGCCACTTCTTCTCTGTTAACTAAGCGTGCGGTGCAGATTATATATAGGACCGATCCAATGGCTCTAAAAGGGTGCATAACTACCACCGGTGGTAGCAAATCCACATTGAATATTGCCTAACCGTATTTGCCTAAAAATCACATATATGTTCCATTTTGTTTTTAAAGTCACATAATAGTTGCTAAAAATCTAGCTTATTGCCTAGCCGTATTTGCCTAAAAATCACATATATGTTCCAATTTGTTCCTAAAATAAAATAATAGTTGCTAAAAAAGCTAGTTTATTGCCTAGCTGTATTTGCCTAAAAATCACATATATATTCCAATTTGTTCCTAAAATCACATAATAGTTAATAAAAAGTTAGTTTATTGCCTAAAACCACATAATAATTGTGATTGTTTTTCCCTAGCTTTAAGTGTAGTTACCAAAATTGAGTTGCGTGGATACTATGAAATTTCCTATAAATGTTGTGAAGCTGTTGTGAGGCGTGCACCGGCGGTGATGCTCGATGTTTCAGCAAAAGTATAGAGCGGCCATTCGGGGGCTTCATCGTCGTCGACATTGCTCTTCAATTTTTTTGCCACATCAGTCAAAGTTAGTCATTCCCTGCTCTCGCGTGAGGCATACAACTTTGTGGAATTGGTTGCATTTTAATTTGGTAAGTTGTCTATATTATTTTTAGTATTGTAGGCAACATCACAAGAATTGGTGAATAACTTCCTCGCAGTAGTAAACAATTATATAGCCGTGGTAGGAAACTTTCAACTTTCATGCCTCGCAATGCAACTTTGGTGCACCATGAGGCAACTTTGGTGCGCGACGAAACAACTTTCATGTCTGATGATGCTACTTTGGTGCACAACGAAGCAACTTTGATGCCTTTTGGCGATCTACTTTATTAACGGCCCACTTCATATCTATGGTAAGAAAAGTTCATATGGGCAATTGGAAGCTTCACTAAAAATGAAAGGAACTTCGCAAGCTACACAACATAAATAGTAAAACTTCACACAACGAGACAAGTTTTGCAACAGTGGTAGGCAACATTACAATGGCGATATGCAACTCCAAAACTATGATAAGCAACTTTCAAAAAGTGGTTGACAACTTCACAGCCACTGGCACAGCCCCATTGAGGAAACAACTCACGCTCTCGCCCCGCAACAAAGAAATCACATCTTTACCATGGCGGTGGCGACCAAATTTTGGTGCCCGGTGAGGCAAGTTTGCTGCAAGGTGAAACAACTTTGGTGCCCGATGTTGCAGCTTTGGTTCATGACGATGCAATTTTGGTGTCCTTTTTTTAGAATCTACTTTTGCCCAGCCCTCTCCTCTATCTGCATCCCCCTCCCTAGTATAGCCCACCAAACCAGCCCATCTAGCCCTATAGTAGACCGTTCCTCTTCTATCTTCTTCCACAGCAGGTGGCGCATACAGTGCCTATTCAAGCGCTAGCTGGTGGTCGCCTCGCCCTCCCTGTTCCCTGTCCCCCGCCTCTGCCATTATTTCCTCACATCAGCTTTGTTCGGTCTGTGAACAAACTCCACCACCGCATCAAGTTTGGCTAACTCGAGTAGAGCGTCAGGTCCGCGCATATGGCTGGCTTCGAGCGGCGCATCCAGATGCAGGGAGCAGCGCCGCCGAGAGCTGATGGTGCTAGGGATCCTAGAGCTCGGAGGGATGATGGGACCTGCTGGTTTCGGGGAGGAGCAAGCTGCGCGGCGGGGCGGGAGCTGAGCAAGCTGCACGGTAGGGCGGGAGCTGAGCGATCCCCTGGAAGCACGTGCAGTTGGATAGGCAGGTCGGTAGGACGGAGCCATCACCCAGGGAAGGAGGCAGGGGTAGGGCACGGCCGGCGAGCGTGTCGTTTTGTCACGCGTGCGACAACAAGAATTTTTGAATAATAAAAGCAATAAAGTTTCTATCGTCAACCACTTTTTTGAACAAATTACCCTCCAATCAAAGAAAATATTACCACCAATGCCACAAATTTTGTCTGTCTAAAGCATACCATCGTGTATTTTGTTGGCTCCGGGCCTCCGGCTCCTAACCAATCGATGCACCAAGGGCGCGATTGGTTGCCCGCAAGGAGTTCAATCAGGCCCTAGGGAGCCAAGAGCCTATTGATTGGATTCCTGGGCTCCCTCTTTTTCTTGGCCTACATGCGCGTTAAAGCACCCTCCACACAGGCCCAGCGGATACTACCGATTCGAGCGTTTCCATGGGGCCAGCCTCCGGGGAGTGCAAAGCGAGGCTTCGCCTGCACGCCTAGGGAAGGAGCGAGACACCACATTGTTTCAATGCATGCGCCAAAATTCCCCTCACCGCCCAACCTCTCCTCTTTCACACACTCTCTCTCTTGTCTCACTCTTCGTCTCACTCTCCTTCCCCAAACCGGCGGACGGTTTCTCTTCCACCACCGAGAACTACACCGACGGAGGAGGCCCTGCTTCCTCACTGCTTTATCGCCGCTTGGCCGTGCCTCGCATCGTCGTCGGGAAGCAAGCATCTCTACACCGGCCAGATTTCAACCACCGGTGCAATGTCGGTAAGCACCCTCAATCCCCATCTTCTACAGTCGATCTACCATCTTACAGTTCATAGACGCGCGCTAGTTGACATGCATAGCAGGTCTGCTAGGGATAGGGTTCGATCTGAGTACTGTAGTGGTGGGGTTTTTCCCCTTTCGACGTGCCGATGATGGACACAATGTGTGCCTGATGAACAACATGTGTGGGTAGACCTAGGCAGCATGTAATCGCCTCATTGATTCCCCTTAATGCTAGATTTGTTCCGATAGACTGTCATGCCGATGATGAACACCATTTGTGCATAGACCTAAGTGAGGTAGCGAGCATTTAACATGCGCTCTAGTCACCAAAGTATGGTGTGTTTGGCCATATATTAAATGCTCGATTATCTCATTGCTATGATCAGACATTTGCCACAATTCATTCTATTCAACCTTGTTTGTAGAACAATAATCAGTCCTTATTCAACAAACATGGTTGAATATGTCGGGGGGATGACCCCCGGTAGGGTCAAGAGACTAGAAAGATACAAGGTCTATGGTTGACTTCATGCCGGTTGACCAAGGAAGGGCCTGGCCGGAATATAAGAGCGTCGGCCAGGCCGGCATATATGTGTATCCCGGCTGATGTCTGGATATGCCGGGATAACCGGGATACTTATTGAGGAATGCCGGTATATATATAGATATGCCGGCCTAACTTATATGTTATATAGTGCAGGGGCAGGGTAAGCCGGATTACCCAACCTTCATAGGTCGTTGGTCCGGCATATATGTCCAGGGTATGGCCAACGGTCGTATCCGGGATACAGAAGTCAGCTAAGATGTCATGTCCCTACAATCAAGGAGAGACTCTGCCAAGTATGGAGAGGGATCATATTGACAGGGTGCACAGTGGTGGTCTATCTACTCTCACTGTGCACAAGTACAGCCCTTACATCACAGAGGTAAGGTCACAGTGCAGGAAGTACAAGGTACAGGGATGTGGAGTCCCATCGAGAGCAATCAGGGGCAAAGTCAAAGGTCTTGCCTATCGTCAACATGTCCTGTTTGGAGCATAGTTGGTGTCTCCTGGTCTTATATGACCGTTGTAACCCTGGCCACCACTATATAAGGTGGCACAGGGAGTCCTAGTAAGGGGTTGGTCACTCTGTGTTCCTACACTTAGCAGTTCATCTTCCTCCTCTAGCTGAGAGCTTGGAAGCGCCATTGTTGTGTACTCCATCGATCCAAATATATAACCAGTAGAGCAGGAGTAGGGGTGTTATCTCCTTACGAGAGCCCCGAACCTGGGTAGATCTGTGTTCCTTTCTGTCGTGCTCTTCAGCTCGTTCCCCTCTCCCGAATCCTCCAGCATCTAGTTCGGCCCCCATTTAAGCCATCCTATGGCATATGTTGTTTCACCACGACGACATTTGGCGCCCACCGTGGGGCAGATCGATATGCTGGGCGGAGTGTTTATTCGGACGGGGTCTGTGATAGCAGCTTTGGGAGTGCGCGTGGTCTCTGGCCTCGTCCAGAGGCTAGGCTCGCTCAGCTTCGTCAGTGACAACGCCGGATGTCTCGGCGGCCGGCCGTTCCCCAGGGATGGCCGGATCATGTCTTTCGGTTCCCACGAGGTGTACGTGGGGACTGAGAGAGTTTGCAGGGAAGAGGTACTGGTGGCGGCGGATCCTCCGTCACATCGGCTGGCTCACGCTGGGCGTAGCGCTCGCTCAGTAGAGTCGGCCGAGGTAATGATGGCCGGCACATCAGTGCCGCCGGCAGATGGTGCCGGCAAGGCCGCAGCAGCAGCAGCAGGAGATACTCCCCCGGAGCCGCCGAAGGCCAAGAGGTCGGCGCGTCCTCCGTTGGAGCGTGTCGAGAACCTGGTCGGCACTTCTGCTGTGCCGGCAAAGGGTCAGGTGCTTCTTCCCATCATCGATCGGCTTCTCGAGCCAGTGCGATCCGGCGATGATCCGGAGCAGACAAGGGAGGTCCTGGAGGGATCTCGCCAGGCCCT
This sequence comes from Dactylis glomerata, assembly GCA_007115705.1. Classification (NCBI taxonomy): domain Eukaryota; kingdom Viridiplantae; phylum Streptophyta; class Magnoliopsida; order Poales; family Poaceae; genus Dactylis; species Dactylis glomerata. The sequence goes on along the minus strand of QXEO01002096.1, from coordinate 86,762 downwards.
CGTCGACGAGGCCCTGGCCATGCACTAGGAGCGCGAGCGGTTTAACTGGCAACTCCGTGAGTATGAGGCAGCCCATGGTTTTACTCCTGTGGTAACCCGGCCTAGCCGGATAGAAGAGGTTAGAACTAGAGGTAGAGATCTTAACACAGAGCTAGAAAAAGGTGCTAGTGGTAAGGGTCATACTGCAACTAGTACTGTGCCTAAGGTAATTTATAGCTCACCAGTGAAGAACCTTAGAGCAGCAGCAGAGGTAGCTAAGGACTTATCTAATTTGTCCGATGAAGCACTGCATGAGCAGCAAGCCTGACTTAACCATCTTTTGTCTGAAGCTACTAAGCAGCAGGAGGCCTTTAAGAAGGCAAACCCAGGTGCCGGGGCATCCCAGTACATTGCGTCGGTAGGAGGTGCCGGCGCAAGGTCGAGGGGCGAAGCTTCGTCCCCGCATCCAAGTGCCCGGCGTGCCGGAAGTGTGACCTCTGGCCGCCGGGACAAGCAGATCTAAGTGTATGATCCGGCAATTGCCGGAAAGCAGGCAATAGCTCAGAAGAGTGCCGGCCAAGCTGACAAGTATGTCGGCCGCAAGAGTGCTGGCCAGAATGTGCCGGCCGGGCAAGGGGCAGGATCGGCCGGAGGTGGCCAGAGTAACAGTGCAGCCCAGCGTCAGCAGCAGGGCGCCGGAGGTGCAGCGCAGCGGCAAGGTGCAGGTCAACCGGGACATCGAGAGGATGATGGGAATTCCGCCCTTGTCAGGGCGGGATATCAGCAGCAGCATCAGCAAGGCCGGCAAAGTGAGCAGTATCAGCCGGAGCAGCAGCAGGAAAAAGTGATCGCGGGCCCAATTGCATCCCGGCTAGGACCTCGGTCCTTAGCAGCAAGTGATGCGCGCTTCAAGCTGGACAGGATTCACCAATCGGAGTTGGTGGAGAGGCAAGGAGCTCCGGGTCCTATGTGCTTTGGACCCCGGATTATGGGTGAGCCGGTGCCTTACTATTTCCAGCTCGCGCGTGGCGCGAGGACATACAACGGCAGTACAAAGCCGGAAGATTGGTTGGAGGATTACTCCACCGCAGTGAACATTGCCGGAGGAAACCTCAGATGGGCGGTACGATATGTACCGCAAATGCTAGAAGGACCAGCCAGGATATGGCTGAATAATCTGCCGGCCGGAAGTATCAACGGCTGGGTTGATTTCGAAGAACAGTTTGTATCAAACTTCACCAGTACATATAAGAGGCCGAATCGTCCTCAGCAGCTGGCTAACTACCGGCAGGGAGTGAATGAGACCGACTGAGACTATCTGACCAGGTGGTGCACCTTGCGCAATTCCTGCGAAGGAGTTGTGGAGCAGCAGGCCATCATGTGGTTCGCTCATGGGTGCCGGCATGGCACCATGTTGTGGCAAAAGCTGCAGAGGGACATGCCGGCCACGCTGGCCGAGACAATCAAGATTGCCGATAGTTATGCTCTGGGAGACCCCATGCAGCCCACCCTTGATTCACAAGGACAGGGGCAGACCCAGCGGAACAATAGCAACACCGGGAGACCGGGGCAGTTCTATCGCACGGATAACCGGAACAAGAGGAGAGATGAGCGGCCGGATTTTCGGTATGGAGCGGCACAAGTAGCAGTTGTGGAGGAAGAGCAAGAGGGCGCTGGCAGTAGCCAACGCCCGAGATATGAGGGCTATCAGCAGCCTCAGCAGCAACAACTGCAGCAGCAAGCGCAGCCCTTCCAGAAGAAGAATGTCTGGATCAACAAGAATGCCGGCGGAGCCGCCGGACAGAAGAAGCAGTGGCCGAAGTATACAGTGGGTCTGGCCATGGACAAGCCTTGTGTGTTTCACACGTTCTAGCCGGGTAAGCCGGCAAATCATTTGACGAGAAACTGTTCATGGCTGGATGACATATTAGCAGGTCGTGCAGGTCCCTGGGGACCGGCTAGACCATCCATCCTGGCAGCTCCATCGCCGTTGACAGGTGCCAATACAGTTGCAATCCCGCCCAGGCCGGTTAATCCCGGGAATCAGAGCAATGCCGGAAATGCCGGCGTAAATCAAATAGACCAGAGCTATAATCCGGAATATAGTGCCAGAGGCCCAGGAGCGGGCCGGAATGAGTACAAGGAGCACGATCAGAGCTACATGGTCTTTGAGACCGAAAGAACGGACAAGCAGAGCTTGTACCGGCGGTGTTTGGAGGTAAACGCCGTTATGTCAGCAGTTCCAAAGATGATGCATTGGTCTGACCAGGCCATTGGCTGGGACAGGGCAGATCATCCCAGGATCATGCCAGACCCCGGCGGGTATGCGCTAGTAATGGATCCGACATTTGTCGGGCCGGCTAATAACGTGAGGTTCAGCAAGGTCCTCATTGACAATGGAAGCAGCATCAACATCATGTATCGGGATACGATGCAGAAGCTGGGAATCAAGGAGAATATGCTGGAGCCAAGCAAGACTACATTCCACGGCATTGTGCCGGGACTTTCGTGTGCGCCGATGGGCAAGATCCGGATGGATGTCATGTTTGGCAGCCGGGATAACTGCAGGGTGAAAAACCTCATGTTCAAGGTGGTTGATCTGGAAAGCCCCTACCATGCTTTGCTGGGGAGGCCGGCATTGGCAAAGTTCATGGCCTCTACGCATGTTGCATACCTAAAGATGAAGATGCCGGGGCCCAGAGGGGCGATTACCATCATGGGTGATTACAAGCGTTCGATGGCATGTGCTACAGCCGGGTCTAACCTGGCCGAGACTCTGATCATTGCAGAGGAAAGGAAGAGGCTCAAGCAAGCAGTGGAAATTGCTGAGACGGTCGTGGCCGACAAATCTATACCGGGCATGGCAAATCCCGGTGGCAGTGCTTTTTTTCAAGTGGGCAAGGAAGTCAAAAAGGTGCCTCTGGATGAAGCTTTCTCGGAGCGCCATGCCCTTGTCGCGGCAAGTTTGGATCCCAAATAGGAAAGCGAGCTCATCAGCTTCCTCCGTGAGAATCGGGATATCTTTGCATGGTCTACTTCAGACTTGCAAGGTGTGCCGAGGGAGCTGGCTGAGCACGCATTGCATGTGAGACCGGATGCTAAGCCGGTGAAGCAGCCGCTCCGGCGGAATGCAGGCGATAGAAGGAAAGCTATTTGGGACGAAGTGGCCAGGCTCTTAGCCTCTGGCTTTATCAAAGAAGTGCTTCATCCGGATTGGGTGTCTAATCCGGTTTGGGTGGAAAAGAAGAAGGATGAGCCCGCCATAGTGAAAGTATGGCGGATGTGTGTTGATTACACCAACTTGAACAAGGCATGCCCTAAAGATCCATTTCCGCTCCCTCGGATCGATCAAGTGATTGATTCCACAGCTGGATGTGAACTGCTATCATTTGTAGATGCCTATTCTGGTTTCCACCAGATCCCTTTGTATGAGCCGGATCAAATAAAGACATCCTTTATTACCCCGTACGTGGCTTATTGCTATCTCACTATGCCGTTCGGTTTAAGAAATGCCGGCGCAACTTACCAAAGGTGTATGCAAAAATGTTTGCACGATCAAATAGATAAAAATGTGCAGGTATATGTTGACGATATCGTCATAAAAACCAAGGAGAGCAAGACTCTCATAGATGATCTCCGGGAAACCTTTGGAAACCTGAGGAGATTCCGGATGAAGTTGAATCCGGCTAAGTGTACCTTCGGTGTGCCGGCGGGCAAGTTGCTCGGCTTCCTTGTTTCCAGCCGGGGTATTGAGGTGAATCCCGACAAGATTTGTGCCATAGAAAGGATGAAGCCGCCGACAGATTTGAAGGAAGTACAGAAGTTCACTGGGTGCCTCGCATCCCTGAGCCGTTTCATAAGCCGGCTAGGAGAGAAAGCTTTGCCGTTATATCAGTTGATGAAGAAGTCCGACACATTTGTCTGGACAACACAAGCAGATGTAGCTTTCAAGGAATTGAAACAGATGTTGTCAACAGTGCCGGTATTAGCGTCTCCGATGCCCCGTGAGCCGATGTTGCTCTATATAGCGGCAACCAATAGAGTCGTCAGTGCTGTGGTGGTAGTAGAACGAGAGGAAGGAGGCAAAACCGTGCAGCGGCCGGTATATTATCTGAGTGAAGTCCTCTCCACCTCAAAGCAAAACTACCCCCACTATCAGAAGATGACTTATGGTGTCTATATGGCGGCCAAGAAGCTCAAGCATTACTTCCAAGAGCATCCAATCCGGGTAGTGGCCGAGGCCCCTATCTCGGAAATCATAAGTAACAAAGATGCCAGCGGCCGGATAGCAAAGTGGGCAATAGAGCTTTCACCATATACACCTCAGTATGATAAGAGGGATACAATCAAGTCCCAGGTGTTGGCTGACTTCTTTATTGACTGGGCCGAGATACAATATGAGCCACCATTGCCAGATGCAAATTATTGGAGGATGCATTTCGATGGGACCAAGACAATACATGGCCTGGGTGCCGGCATAGTTCTCAGTTCACCAAAGAATGACCAATTGAGATATGTCCTGCAGATTCATTTTGCAGCATCAAATAATGTGGCGGAATATGAGGCACTTGTGCATGGCCTGAAGGTGTCTAAGGACATAGGAATTCGCCGGATTATGTGTTTCGGTGATTCTGACTTAGTGATTCAGCAGTGTTCCGGAATATGGGACGCGCATGATGCTAACATGGGATCCTACCGTTTCCTGGTGCAGCAGTTAAGTGGTTACTTTGAAGGTTGTGAGTTCCGGCATGTTCTCCGGGCTCAGAATGACGCAGCTGATGCATTGTCCAAGCTGGGATCTTCCAGAGATTCAATCCCGCCCGGCATTTCATTGGAGCATTTGAGGAAGCCGTCAATCAAGCCCTCGCCGGAATCATCGTCCATTTATGTCCCGCCAAGTCCGGAGGAGGCAATTCCGATGGAGATAGATGCCGGAGTCAGATCAGATAACCCGGGGACTGTTTCCTCAGTCCCGGGGACTGGGCCGACATATGCTATGAGCGCAGTATTCCAGAGCAGAACTAGGGGCAAGGGTAAAATGTACCAAGAGGTTGTGCCGGTATACCCGGGGACTGCTCCGGCATACCCGGGGACTGATTCCTCAGTCCCGGGGACTTCGCAGCCCATGGAGATCGATTATGTGTCGGTCGAAATGATGGAGATAGACCAGGCAGTGTTCACTGTCAGGGAAGTGCCCTCATGGGCACGTCCAATCATGGATTTCCTGGTGAATGGTCAAGTGCCGGCGGATGAAACCGAGGCACGCCGGGTTGCAAGGAGATCCAAAGGATATACCATCATAAACAAAGAAATATACAAGAGGAGTGTCACCGGAGTATTGCAGAGGTGCGTTGAGTCTGCGGAAGGCCTGGAGATGTTCCGGGAAATTCATCAGGGGGAGTGTGGTCACCATGCTTCATCCAGGGCATTGGTGGCAAAGGTATTCCGGCATGGCTTCTATTGGCCGACGGCACTGCAAGAAGCAGAAGATTTGGTCCGGAAATGCAATGGGTGTCAAAGATATGCCCACCAAATTCATCAGCCGGCGTCTGCATTGAAGACTATCCCGATAACCTGGCCCTTTGCTGTTTGGGGCCTGGATATGGTCGGGGATTTTAAGCCGGCAAGGGGGAAAATGACCCATATCCTGGTCATGGTGGACAAGTTCACCAAATGGATTGAAGTGAAGCCCATAAGCAAGTGTGATGGTCACACCGCAATGAAATTCTTAAAAGATATAATCCTGAGATATGGTGTTCCCCATGGCATCATCACTGACAATGGGTCGAACTTTGCCCAAGGGCCATTTGCCAGATTTTGTGAGGAAGTGGGAATCCGACTGGACATTGCGTCGGTCGCTCACCCTTGTGCCAATGGCCAAGTAGAGAGGTCAAATGGGCTAGTATTATCCGGCATAAAACCCCGGCTAATAGAGCCACTAGAGAAAACTCCGGGATGTTGGCTAGATGAATTGCCGGCAGTGCTTTGGAGTTTAAGGACAACTCCGAATAGGTCAACAGGCTACACACCATTTTTCCTGGTGTATGGAGCAGAAGTTGTGCTTCCAACAGATGTAATACATGATGCACCAAGAGTAGTGCTATATACTGAGGAAGAGGCTAAAGAAGCCAGGGAAAACGATGTCGATCTGCTAGAGGAAGCAAGAGAAAATAACTCTGTCAAGAACAGCAGTATATCAGCAGAACCTCAGACGCTATCATGCGCAGAAGGTAAATCCAAGGAGATTCCAAGAGGGAGATCTAGTACTCCGGCTAAGGCAAGGAACAGAGGGCCGGCATAAGTTAACTCCTCCATGGGAGGGGCCATTCATTGTGAGCAGAGCTCTGCACAATGATGCCTATTATCTTATAGATGCGCAGGCCCCCAAGAAGGACAAGGCGGACAGGTCCGGAGAAGAAACCAAGAGACCATGGAACATAGCTCTACTCCGCCCCTTTTACTGCTGAGCAGCACAATGTATGTATTTCCATATTTTGCTTTGTGTGCCGGCACTTTATGCCGGCACAAGACTAATGAATGAAATGTCAGCATCCCGAAGAGAGCGGGCTCTGCCTCCGAGGTATATCGTTGTTTATTTTTAGTTTTTGTTATATGCCGGCTGGCTTGGTTTGAATGTTTCCTATGTCGGCCTAGTAATGTGTCGGCAACAAAGGCCGCTCTTCGACTCAGCTGCTGTCCGAAACCCGGCTTCATGGCTAGCAAGAGTAGATGCCGGAGATTGTCTACACATGGAAAACGGCTAAGGAAATGTATAGCAAGCGAACCGACATTTATGTTAAAGCTAAAGATAAAACTGGAAATGTTGGATGATTTGAAGTCTAAGTTTCAAAGTTAAAGTACTGTATGTTCGATGAAGCAACCTTGAGACTCATACGTCGAAAGCCAAATAAGGTAGACAAGTAGCCAAGGTTGTGAAGTTGAGGAAACAGGAAAACAAACTCGGTGACTTAGCCAAAAGATGATCCGGCACTGATAACAAGCAAACCGAGATAAAACTTGTTCAGGTAGCAAACCAAAGGAAATTAAACGTATATCTTACAATTGCACCCGACATTCTGGGGATCTGATGAAACTTAAAGTTTTTGGTGCTGCAAAGTCAAGGAGCAGCGGCAGAAGCAGAGCCGCCGGCTGGAGGAGCTATAGCGGTGGAGATGTCGGCTTCAGGAGTGCCGGACCCAGCAGATGGAATGGAGCCATCACCTCCGCCCAGGACAGATGCCTGTTCCGGAGCATCAGTGTCGGCCTCTTCAGCTTCCTCTTCATCTTGGCTGGAATCGGAGCCCTCAGCATCAGCAGCATCCTTGGCATCGTCTGCTGTCTTTTCCGGCTCGCGGATGTCCTGGACAAAGGCATCGGTGTCGGCATAATCCACATAACTGTGGGCCAGTTCCCGCCGACGCCGGATGTGTTCCGGATCCGTGGTCCAGATGGATCCTTCGCGCACAGTGCGCAAAGTCTCCAGATCAGCTTTTTCATACCAGGAGAGGAAGTAGCTGAGAGCTTCATCAGCTCCTACCCTCACGCCGGAATCCCGCCATTCCCGGAGGCGAACCTTGGGAAGCTGCAGATCATTGCCGAGATCAACAGGATCAGTGGGCGTCCTTTGTCCCGGTCAGAGGGCAGAGAATGCCTCCTGGGCGCCATAAAAGAGTTCTTCTGTGTAGAGGGTCATGGCGTTCTTCCGGGATTGCAGGGCCAACAGCTGCTCCGACATGTCCCAGTTGGCCGAGTCAACCGGGACACCCCGGTTCTCTCGATCCAACTGCAGAGCCCTCTCAACGTCTTCGACGGAAGCGGGAAACATGTCTGAGAAAAATAGATAATATTAGCAAGAGGGGAATATGTCGGCATAGATGGTATGCCGGAAAGGATTATGGTATGTCGGGCAGGATAAGGAAAAAAGGGATTTGAAGCTTACTGGCGAGGTCAGCATTGAGCTGTGCAACTGTAACTTCCCATTTCGTTGCCTGCTCCTTCAAGCTAGACAGTTCGGCATGGGCGTTGGAGGCATCAGTCTCGGAGGTGACAAGCAGCTCCTGGGCCTTCTTGAGTGGACCCTCCCTCTGCTCCTTCTCCTCCAGAAGCTCGGCGATCCGGCCCTTCAACTGCTCTGTCTCGACCTTGTGAGCGGCATCCCGGTCGTCCAGTTGCTTGGCCACATCCACTCAGGACATACAGTCCTGGTGGCGTGCCTCCAGTGCAGCTTTATCATCTGAAAAGATTTGAAGTCAAAACAAGGTGAAGATAGAAAACAGTGACAAGAGATAAAGGATTTGAAGTATAAAGTGTCTATTCGGGTGACAGAGGATCCGGCATACCTGTCAGCTCCTTCACCCTCTTGACAAGCTCGGTGACTTGGGCTTCGGCACCAGCTGCGGAATGACGGAAAAAGGTTATGTGTCGGCATATTAAGGTGTGCCGGCAAAAGGGTCTATGAAGAAAAAAGAAGGCAAGGCATCCGGCGTATATGTCGGACGAGTTTACCTTTCTGGCGCAGTTCCAGCAAGACCTTGCTATGTGCGTCAGATAGCTTCCGGTGCTCGCACACCAAGTCATGGAACATGTCGGCACGTGTGTTGTTCATGCGCTGCAAAAGTGTTAGGATTTGAAAGGTTATGAGAAAAGTCTAGCATGCCGGTACAATTGAAAATCATATAAAATATTCATGCTGATGAAGACCCGGCACAGGTGCTGCGCACCTATCCCGGCTCTCGGTGACTAGGATTTGAAGCTCAAGACGATCTTATATCTCGGCCAAGAGGATTTGAAAAATAATTAAGATGTGAAATAGTTAGAGACCCGGCACAGGTGCTGCGCACCTATCCCGGCTCTCGGTGACTAGGATTTGAAGCTCGGATCGAGCTCATATGTCGGCAGTTAATTCAAGAACAGCTAACTAAAAGAGTATTGGAAAATCCCGGATGTCCGTATCCCGGACAGCCGACATTTTCGGGGACTGGGGATATGTGTATGTAGAGAAGACTTACGTTGGTGGCATCGGCCAATTGGTGAAGTCTTTGCTGGAGGCTGAGGAGCTCGCAGGCAATCGGAATGGGCTTCGCGGCCAGGATGTCTGATGGATTGCCAGTGGCCGAGGCTTCGGCCATCTTCTTGCTCCTGGAGTCCGCAGTATCCATGTTGCCAGCGTCATTCCACCTGACACAGTGCTCCTTGAGAGACCCAAGGATCTGGTCACTTTTCGTCTCCAGGGGGACGCGGCCCTCAAGTTCCGGCGTGTCAAAGAAGCTGGGCCGGTAGCCAGGCCGGGTTGCTGCCCTGCCAAGATGCAGGGCCAGGGCAGAGCTGGGCCGGGATGCTGCTTTAGGAGGAGCAGTGGCGGCGGATGGTGTGCCGGACTTGGTCGGCTGGATCTTGAGGGTGCCGGACTTGACCGGGGCAGAGGTCTTGTCCGGGATGGAAGTCTTGGCCGAGGCAGCGGTCTTGGCTGGTGCTGGAGTCTTCTCAGTAGAGGGAGTCTTGGGCGCGGGTTGTTCCGGCGCGGCCGGTGCAGCTTGGCCAGCAGAGGCAGGTTCCGGAGTAGTCCGGACTTCCGGCACTGCAGGGCCCTTTCCCTTGTTGTCTATGCCGGCGCTCTTGTTGCTTGCGACGGCATCTTCAATTGTGCCGGCGTCGTTGGTGGGCGCGCCGGAGTCCGGGGCATCTTGGTGGGCTCCTGTGTCCATGTGGACATCAGAAGCCGAAGGTTCCTGTTGAGCCCTCGAGTCCATATGGACGTCGGGGGCAGAGTTGTCTTGCTCCGGCGGAGGATCGTCCTTCGCCGGGGAGGTAGGTCTATCGGGCGCAGGCGAAGATGCCGGCGCCGGGGAGGTCGTGTGACTTGCAGATGGTATGTCGGAGGTGGCAGTTTCCGCCGGCTTGGTAACCTTCGGGCCACCACTCGAGCCAGAAGCTCGTTCCGGTGCAAGAGGAGCCCTGAAAGAGAGAAAACACCAAGTTAATAATCAAAGCAAGAGATATGTCAGAGGAAATACAAAGAAAAGAAACTTACCCCGAGGCAACAGGCCTCTGTTTCTTCGGAATAGGCACGCCAACCTTCTGCCTCTTTTGTTGCTGAGGTGTGTCGGGCTGGGGCTTCACGCCTCGCTTCCGGCCGGTACGTCTGCCGGTGGATGGAGGTCCCTGGTTCAGAGGGGCGGCGTCGACAACCATGTCGTCCGGGATAGCTGAGGACGGCATTGGAAAGGCGTAAGCAATAGGTATTTCTGGAAAAGCATAAGCAAGAGGTGTCGGGCAGATAAACGTCTAGCAGTCTTCATAGGAGTCATCGTTACTCCAGTCTTGAGCGAAATGCCGGGATGAAGAGGCCTTACCCACGGCAGAGGCAGCACGGGTGTTCCGGGGCAGCTTGTCCCAATGATCCGGATCTTCAACATCCGCAACAGTGCGGTCTACCGCGATCTGGATCCGGGAGTTCTCCATGGCCTGGAAGCTGAATTTCTGTATAGGAGCAAGGTCAATTGATCAAACAAAGGAATATGGCGGCAAATAGCAATGTCTCGGCCAAGCATGATATATATCGGTAAATAGATATGTGTCGGCTTAATTATCTATATGCCGGACAAGAGATTATGTGTCGGCCAGGAGGGTTTACCGTTGGGGCGGGCCGATCCCGGCTATATGGTTCAAGTCCCCAGGCAAAGGTGGCCTGAGAGGACTTGCAGACGTCCTTGATCCGCCGCAGAATGTCGGCCGGAGTCAGCTCATGTGTAGAATGCCGGGTGGGGTCCATGGGCCCGCTCATCTGGCAGATTTTGTGTGACCGGCGCTGCAGAGGGGAGACGCGCCGGCTGATGAAGCATGCCACTAGATCTTGAGGGGTAAGGCCGGCATCCCGGAGCTCGCCCTTAACCCGGTGGAGCGCGTTCACCGGCATCACCGAGTTCTTCGGGTTGTAGGTCCAGTTCTTCATAGCCAAGGGTGGCTCGTCCACAAATGGCGGCAGGTTGAGCAGATCCTCGTCGGTGGTGTTCTTGACGTAGAAGAACCTTTTCTGCCACTTCTTGCAAGACTCGAGGAGTTCCACCTTGGGGAAGTCCGAGCCCTTCCGGGACATGATGGTGTCGGGGGGATGACCCCCGGTAGGGTCAAGAGACTAGAAAGACACAAGGCTTATGGTTGACTTTTATGCCGGTTGACCAAGAAAGGGCCTGGCCGGAGTATAGGAGCATCGGCCAGGCCGGCATATATGTATATCCCGGCTGGTGTCTGGATATGCCGGTATAGCCGGAATACTTATAAAAGTGTGCCGGCATATACTTAGATATGCCGGCCTAACCATTTTGTGTGTTGTGCAGGAGCAGGGGAGGCCGGATTACCCGACCCTCGTAGGTCGTTGGTCCGGCATATAAGTCCTGGGTATGGCCAACGGTCATATCCGGGATACTTAAGTCAACCAAGGTGTCACATCCCTACAATCAAGGAAGAAAACATCCAAGCATGGTAGCAGAGTAAGATGGCAGGGTGCACAGTGGAGGTTACCTACCCTCACTGTGCACAAGTACAAGCTTACCTCAGAATGGTAAGGTCACAGTTCAAGAGGTACAAGGTACAGGGATATGGCGTCCCATCGAGAGCAATCAGGGGCGAAGTCAAGGGTCTCTGCCATCGCCACCAGCTCCTGTTTGGAGTGTAGCCCTTGTCTTGTGGTCTTGTATGACCATTGTAACCCTGGCCACCACTATATAAGGTGGCACAGGGAGTCCTAGCAAGGAGGAGGTTGAGAGGGGGTTCACTGCAAGAAGGTTGGAAGGTGGTTCACTGCAAGAAGGTTGGAAGGTAGAAGGTAGATTGATCACTCTGTACTCCTACACTTAGCAGTTCATCTTCCTTCTCTAGCAGAGAGCTTGGAAGCACCATTGTGGTGTACTACATCGACCCATATATACAATCAGTAGAGCAGGAGTAGGGGTGTTATCTCCTTACGAGAGCCCCGAACCTGGGTAGATCAGTGTCTCTTTCTGTCGTGCTTTTTAGCTCGTTCCCCTCTCCCGAATCCTCCAGCATCTAGTTCGGCCCCCATTTAAGCCATCCTATGGCATATGTTGTTTCACCACGACGACATTTGGCGCCCACCGTGGGGCATCAGATCGATATGCTGGGCGGAGTGTTCATTCGGACGGGGTCTGTGATAGCAGCTTCAGGAGTGCGCGTGGTCTCTGGCCTCGTCCAGAGGCTAGGCTCGCTCAGTTTCGTCAGTGACAACGCCGGTTGTCTCGGTGGCCGGCCGTTCCCCAGGGATGGCCGGATTATGTCTTTCGGTTCCCACGAGGTGTACGTGGGGACTGAGAGAATTTGCAGGAAGGAGGTGCTGGTGGCGTCGGATCCTCCGTCACATCGGCTGGCTCACGCTGGGCGTAGCGCTCGCTCAGTAGAGTCGGCTGAGGTGATGATGGCCGGCACATCCGTGCCGCCGGCGGAGGATGCCGGCAAAGCAGCAGCGGTCGGAGCTTCTCCTCCGGAGCCGCCGAAGGTCAAGAGGTCGGCGCGTCCTCCATTGGAGCGTGCGGAGAACCTGGCCGGCACTTCCGGTGTGCCGGCTAGGGGCGAGGTTCTTCTTCCCATCATCGACCGGCTTCTCGAGCCGGTGCGATCCGGCGTTGATCCGGAGCAGACAAGGGAGGTCCTGGAGGGATCTCGTCAGGCCCTCGTCGACGAGGCCCTGGCCATGAACCAGGAGCGCGAACGGTTTAACCGGCAACTCCGTGAGTATGAGGCAGCCCATGGTTTTACTCCTGTAGTAATCCGGCCTAGCCGGATAGAAGAGGTTAGAACTAGAGGCAGAAATCTTAATGCTGAGATAGGAAAAGATGCTAGAGATAAGAGTCATACTGCAACTAGTACTGTGCCTAAGGTAGTCTATAGTTCGCCAGTAAAGAACCTTAGAGCAGCGGCCGAGGTAGCTAAGGATTTATCTTGTTTATCCGGCGAAGCACTGCGTGAGCAGCAAGCCCGGCTTAACCAACTTTTGTCTGAAGCTACAAAGCAGCAGGAGGCCTTTAAGAAGGCAAACCCAGGTGCCGGGGCATCCCAGTACATTGTGTCGGCGGGAGGTGCCGGCGCGAGGTCGAGGGGCCAAGCCTCGTCCCCGCATCCTAGCGCCCGGCGTGCCGGAAGTGTGACCTCTGGCCGCCGGGACAAGCAGATCCAGGTGTACGATCCGGCTGCCGCCGGAAAGCAGGCGATGGTGCAGAAGAATGTCGGCCAAGCTGACAAGTATGTCGGCAGCAAGAAGCCCGGCCAGAGTGTGCCGGCCAGGCATGAAGCAGCAGCGGCCGTTGGTGGCCGGAGTAACAGTGCAGCCCGACGCCAGCAACAGGGCGCCGGAGGGGCAGCGCAGCAGCAGGGTGCAGGCCATCCGGGACATGGAGAGTATGACGGCAATTCCGCCCTTGCCAGGGCGGGATATCAGCAGCAGCATCAGCAAGGCCGGCATAGTGAGCAGCATCAGCCGGAGCAGCAGCAGCAGATGATCGCAGGCCCAATAGCATCCCGGCTTGGACCTCGGTCCTTGGAAGCCAATGATGCACGTTTCAAGCTGGACAAGCTCCACCAATCAGAGTTGGTGGAGAGACAAGGAGCTCCGGGCCCTATGTGTTTCGGACCCCGGATTATGGGGGAGCCGGTGCCTTACTTCTTCCAGCTCGCGCGTGGCGCGAGGACATATAATGGCAGTACGAAGCCGGAAGATTGGTTGGAGGATTACTCCACAGCGGTGAACATCGCTGGAGGAAACCTCAGATGGGCGGTACGATATGTGCCGCAGATGTTGGAAGGTCCAGCCAGGATATGGCTGAATAATTTGCCGGCCGGGAATATCAACGGCTGGATTGATTTCGAAGAGCAGTTTGTGTCAAACTTTACCAGTACATACAAGAGGCCCAACCGTCCGCAGCAGCTGGCTAACTGCCGGCAAGGAGTGAATGAGACTGACCGTGACTATCTGACCAGGTGGTGCACGTTGCGCAATTCCTGCGAAGGAATCAATGAGCAGCAGGCCATCATGTGGTTCGCTCATGGGTGCCAACATGGCACCATGCTGTGGCAAAAGCTTCAGAGGCAAATGCCGGCCACGCTGGCCGAAACAATCAAGATCGCTGATAGTTATGCTCTGGGAGATCCCAAGCAGCCCAGTCTTGATTCACAAGGACAGGGGCAAACCCATGGGAACACCAGCAATGCCGGGAGACCAGGGCAATACTATCGCCCGGATAACCGGAATAAGAGGAGAGATGAGCGGCCGGATTATCGGTACGGAGCAGCACAAGTTGCAGCTGTGGAGGAAGAGCAAGGGGGCGCCGGCAGTAGCCAGCGTCCGAGATATGAGAACTATCAGCAGCCTCAGCAGCAGCCGCATCAGCAAGCACAGCCGTTCCAGAAGAAGAATGTCTGGACCAACAAGAATGCCGGCGGAGCCGCCGGCCAGAAGAAGCAGTGGCCGAAGTATACTGTGGGTCTTGCCATGGACAAGCCTTGTGTGTTTCACACATTCCAGCCGGGAAAGCCGGCAAACCATTTGACAAGGAACTGTTCGTGGCTGGACGACATATTAGCAGGTCGTGCAGGTCCCTGGGGACCGGCTAGACCCTCTGTCCCGGCAGCTCCATCGCCGTTGACAGGTGCTAATACAATTGCAGTCCCACCTAGGCCGGTTAATCCTGAGAATCAGAGCAACGCCGGAAATGCCGGCGTAAATCAAGTTGACCAGAGCTATAATCCGGAATATAACGCCGGAGGCCCAGGAGCGGGCCGGAATGAGTACAAGGAGTATGATCAGAGCTATATGGTCTTTGAGACCGAGAGAACAGACAAGCAGAGCTTGTACCGGCGGAGTCTGGAGGTGAATGCCATTATGTCGGCTGTGCCAAAGCTGATGTACTGGTCTGACCAGGCTGTTGGTTGGGACAAGGCAGATCATCCCCGGATCATGCCAAATCCCGGCGGATATGCTCTGGTGATGGATCCGACATTCGTCGGGCCGGCTAATAACGTAAGATTCAGCAAGGTCCTCATTGATAATGGAAGCAGCATCAACATCATGTATCGAGATACGATGGAGAAGCTGGGAATCAAGGAAAATATGCTGGAACCAAGCAAGACCACGTTCCACGGCATTGTGCCGGGACTTTCGTGTGCGCCGATGGGCAAGATCCGGATGGATGTCATGTTTGGCAGCCGGGATAACTGCAGGGTGGAAAACCTCATGTTCGAGGTGGTTGATTTGGAGAGCCCCTACCATGCTTTGCTGGGTAGACCGGCACTGGCAAAATTCATGGCCTCTACGCATGTGGCGTATCTGAAGATGAAGATGCCGGGACCCAAAGGGGTGATCACCATCATTGGTGATTACAAGCGTTCGATGGCATGTGCCACCGCCGGATCCAATCTGGCCGAGACTCTGATCATTGCAGAGGAGAGGAAGAGGCTCAAGCGAGCAGTGGAGATTGCTGAAACGGTCGTGGCCGGCAAATATATGCCGGGCATGACAAATCCCGGCGGCAGTGCTTCTTTTCAAGTAGGCAAGGAAGTCAAAAAGGTGCCGCTGGATGAAGCTTTCCCGGAGCGCCATGCCCTGGTTGGGGCAAGTTTGGATCCCAAATAGGAAAGCGAGCTCATCAGCTTCCTCCGTGAGAATCGGGATATCTTTGCATGGTCTACTTCGGACCTGCAAGGTGTGCCGAGGGAGCTGGCTGAGCACGCATTGCACGTGAGACCCGATGCTAAGCCAGTGAAGCAGCCGCTCCGGCGGAATGCCGGCGATAGAAGGAAAGCCATATGGGAGGAAGTGGCCAAGCTCTTAGCCTCTGGCTTTATCAAGGAAGTACTTCATCCGGATTGGGTGTCTAATCCGGTTTTGGTGGAAAAGAAGAAAGATGAGCCCGTCATAGTGAAAGTATGGCGGATGTGTGATGATTACACCAACTTGAACAAGGCATGTCCTAAAGATCCATTCCCGCTGCCTCGGATCGATCAAGTGATTGATTCCACAGCCGGATGTGAACTGTTATCTTTCGTAGATGCTTATTCGGGTTTCCACCAGATCCCTTTATATGAGCCAGATCAAATAAAGACATCCTTTATTACCCCGTACGGGGCTTATTGCTATCTCACTATGCCGTTCGGTTTAAGAAATGCCGGCGCAACTTACCAAAGGTGTATGCAAAAGTGTTTGCATGATCAGATAGATAAAAATGTGCAGGTATATGTCGATGATATCGTCATAAAAACCAAGGAGAGCAAGACTCTCATAGATGATCTCCGGGAAACCTTTGGGAACCTGAGGAGATTCCGGATGAAGTTGAATTCGGCTAAGTGCACCTTTGGTGTGCCGGCGGGCAAGTTGCTCGGTTTCCTTGTTTCCAGCCGGGGTATTGAGGTGAATCCCGGCAAGATTCGTGCCATAGAAAGGATGAAGCCGCCGACAGATTTGAGGGAAGTACAGAAGTTCACTGGGTGCCTCGCATCCCTAAGCCGCTTCATAAGCCGGCTGGGAGAGAAAGCTCTGCCGTTATATCAGTTGATGAAAAAGTCCGACACATTTGTCTGGACAACGCAAGCAGATGCAGCTTTCAAGGAATTGAAACAGTTGTTGTCAACAGCGCCGGTATTAGCGTCTCCGATGCCCCGGGAGCCAATGTTGCTCTATATAGCGGCAACCAACCGAGTTGTCAGTACTGTGGTGGTAGTAGAGCGAGAGGAGGGAGGCAAAACCGTGCAGCGGCCGGTATATTATCTGAGTGAAGTCCTCTCCACCTCAAAGCAAAATTACCCCCACTATCAGAAGATGACCTATGGTGTCTATATGGCGGCTAAGAAGCTCAAGCATTACTTCCAAGAGCATCCAATCCGGGTAGTGGCTGAGGCCCCTATCTCGGAAATTATAGGCAACAAAGATGCCAGCGGCCGGATAGCAAAGTGGGCAATAGAGCTTTCACCATATACACCGCAGTACGATAAGAGGGATACAATCAAGTCCCAGGTCTTGGCTGATTTCTTTATTGACTGGGCCGAGATACAGTATGAGCCACCATTGCCAGATGCCAATTATTGGAGGATGCATTTCGATGGGTCCAAGACAATCCATGGCTTGGGTGCCGGCATAGTTCTCAGTTCACCAAAGAATGACCAGCTGAGATACGTCCTGCAGATTCACTTTGCAGCATCAAATAATGTGGCGGAATATGAGGCACTTGTGCATGGCCTGAAGGTGTCTAAGGACATAGGAATTCGCCGGATTATGTGCTTCGGGGATTCTGACTTAGTGATTCAGCAGTGTTCCGGCATATGGGACGCGCATGATGCTAACATGGCATCATACCGTTTCCTAGTGCAGCAGTTAAGTGGTTACTTTGAAGGTTGTGAGTTCCGGCACGTTCTCCAGGCTCAGAACGATGCAGCCGATGCATTATCCAAGCTGGGGTCTTCCCGAGATTCAATCCCACCCGACATTTCGCTGGAGCATCTGAGGAAGCCATCGATCAAACCCTCACCGGAGTCATCCTCCATTTATGTCCCGCCAGGTCCAGACGAAGCAGTTCCAATGGAGATAGATGCCGGAGCCAAGACGGATAACCCGGGGACTGTTTCCTCAGTCCCGGGGACTGGGCCGGCATATGCTGTTAGTACAGTATTCCGGAGCAAAACTAAAGGCAAGGGTAAAATGTGCCAAGAGGTTGTGCCGGTATACCCGGGGACTGCTCCGGCATACCCGGGGACTGATTCTTCAGTCCCGGGGGCTTCGCAGCCCATGGAGATCGATTATGTGTCGGTCGAAATGATGGAAATAGATCAGGCAGTGTTCACTGTCAGGGAAGTGCCCTCATGGGCACGTCCTATCATGAACTTCATGGTGGATGGTCAGGTGCCGGCGGATGAAACCGAGGCCCGCCGGGTTATAAGGAGATCCAAAGCGTATACCATCATCAACAAAGAAATATACAAGAGAAGTACCACCGGAGTATTGCAGAGATGTGTCGAATCTGCGGAGGGTCTGGAGATGCTCCGGGAAATTCACCAGGGGGAGTGTGGTCACCATGCTTCGTCCAGGGCATTGGTGGCAAAGGTATTCCGGCATGGCTTTTATTGGCCAACTGCACTGCAAGAGGCAGAAAACTTGGTCCGGAAATGTAAGGGGTGTCAAAGATATGCCCACCAGATTCATCAGCCGGCATCTGCCCTGAAAACTTTCCCAATAACCTGGCCCTTTGCTGTTTGGGGCCTGGATATGGTCGGGGCTTTTAAGCCGGCCAGAGGGAAAATGACCCATATCCTGGTCATGGTGGACAAGTTCACCAAGTGGATTGAAGTGAAGCCCATAAGCAAGTGTGATGGTCACACAGCAGTGAAATTCTTAAAGGATATAATCTTGAGATATGGTGTTCCTCATAGCATCATCACTGACAATGGGTCAAACTTTGCCCAAGGGCCATTTGCCAGATTTTGTGAGGAGGTGGGAATCCGGCTGGACGTTGTGTCGGTTGCCCACCCTTGTGCCAATGGCCAAGTAGAGAGATCGAATGGGCTAGTATTATCCGGCATAAAACCCCGGCTGATAGAGCCCCTGGAGAAAACTCCGGGATGTTGGCTAGATGAGCTGCCAGCAGTGCTGTGGAGTTTAAGAACTACTCCGAATAGATCAACAGGCTACACACCTTTTTTCCTGGTGTATGGAGCAGAAGCTGTGCTTCCAACAGATGTAATACATGATGCACCAAGAATAGTGCTATATACTGAGGAAGAGGCTAAAGAAGCCAGAGAAAATGATGTTGATCTGCTAGAGGAAGCAAGGGAAATAACTCTGTCAAGAACAGCAGTATATCAGCAGAACCTCAGACGCTATCATGCGCAGAAGGTAAATCCAAGGAGATTTCAAGAGGGAGATCTAGTACTCCGGCTAAAGCAAGGAACAGAAGGCCGGCATAAGTTAACTCCTCCATGGGAGGGGCCATTCATTGTGAGCAGAGCTCTGCACAATGATGCCTATTATCTTATAGATGCGCAAGACCCCAAGAAGAATAAGGCGGACAGGTCCGGAGAAGAAACCAAGAGGCCATGGAACATAGCTCTACTGCGCCCCTTTTACTCCTGAGCAACACAATGTATGTATTTCCATATTTTCCTTTGTATGCCGGCGTGTTGTGCCGGCACAAGACTAATGAATGAAATACCGGCATCCCGAAGAAGCCGGGTAACTAGCTCCGAGGTATATTTGTTGTTTATTTACAGTTTTTTGTTATATACCGGCTGGCTTTATTTGAATGTTTCCTATGTCGGCCTAGTAATGTGTCGGCACCAAAGGCCACTCTTCGACTCAGCTGCTGTCCGAAACCCGGCTTCATGGCTAGCAAGAGTAGATGCCGGAGATTGTCTACACATGGAAAACGGCTAAGGAAATACAAAGCAAGCGAACCGACATTTTCGTTAAAGCTAAAGTTAAAATTTAAAGTGTCGGATGATTTGAAGTCTAAGTCTCAAAGTTAAAGTACTGTATGTTCGAGGAAGCAACCTTGAGACTCATACGTCGAAAGCCAATTAAGGTAGACAAGTAGCCAAGGTTGTGAAATTGAGGAAACAGGAAAACAACTCGGTGACTTAGCCAAAAGATGATCCGGCATTAGTAACAAGCAAACCAAGATAAAACTTGTTCAGATAGCAAACCAAAGGAAATTAAACGTGTATATTACATCTGCACCCGGCATACCGGGGATCTGATAAAGCTTAAAGTGTTTTTGGTGCAAAGATTCAAGGGGCAGACGCGGGGCCGCCAGCAGGTGGAGCAGTAGCAGTCGAGATGTCGGCCTCAGGTGTGCCGGACCCAGCAGATGGAATGGAGCCGTCGCCTCCGCCCGGGGCAGATGCCTGTTCCGGAGCTTCAGTGTCGGCTTCCTCAGCTTCACCTTCATCTTGGCTGGAGTCGGAACCCTCAGCAGCGGCAGATGTCCCGGCATCGTCATTCTTCTCCGGCTCGCGGATGTCCCGGACGAATTTGTCGGTGTCGGCATAGTCCACATAACTATGGGCCAACTCCTTGCGGCGACGGATATGATCCGGATCCGTGGTCCAGATGGATCCTTCGCGCACGGTGCGCAAAGTCTCCAAGTCTGCCTTTTCATACCAAGACAAGAAGTAGCTAAGGGCTTCGTCAGCTCCAACCCTCGCGCCGGAATCTCGCCACTCCCGGAGGCGAACCTTGGCAAGCTGCAGGTCGTTGCCGAGGTCAACCGGGTCAGTGGGAGTCCTTTGTCCCGGCCAGAGGGCAGAGAATGCCTCCTGGGCGCCGTAGAAGAGCTCTTCAGTGTAAAGGGTCATGGCCTCCTTCCGGGACTGCAGGGCCAGCAGCTGCTCCGACATGTCCCAGTTGGGCGAGTCAACCGGAACACCCCGGTTTTCTCGGTCCAACTGCAAAGCCCTCTCAACGTCAGCGACGGAAGCGGGAAACATGCCTGCAGAATAGAAACAATGTTAGCAAAAGGAAAATATGTCGGCATAGATGCTATGCCGAAAAAGATTACACTATGTCGGAAAGGATAAAAGGGGAAAGGATTTGAAGCTTACGGGCAAGGTCGGCATTCAGCTGTGCAACTGTAACCTCCCATTTGGTGGCCTACTCCTTCAGGCTATCCAGTTCAGCGTGGGCGTTGGAGGCATCAGTCTCGGAGGAAACAAGCAGGGTCTGGGTTTTCTTCAGTAGGCCCTCCCTCTGTTCCTTTTCGTCCAGCAGCTCGGTGATCCGGCCCTTCAACTGCTCAACCTCGGCCTTGTGACCGGCATCCCGGTCGTCCAGTTGCTTGGCCACATCCACCGAGGACACACAATCCTGGTGGCGTGCCTCCAGTGCAGCCTTCTCATCTGCAAAGATTTCAAGTTAAAAGGATTTGAAGAAAGAAAACAGTGACAAAGAGTAAAGGATTTGAAGTATAAAGTAGCTATCCGGGTAACAGCAGGATCCGGCATACCAGTAAGCTCTTTCACCCTCTTGAGAAGCTCGGTGACTTGCGCTTCGGCACCAGCTGAAGAATGTCGGCACAAGGTTACGTGTCGGCAAGAGTAAGCATTGCAAAGTAAAGAGAGGAAAGATATCCGGCATACAGCAGTATGTCGGCAAAGATTACCTTTCTCGGACAGCTCCTGCTGAAGCTTGCTGTGTGCGTCAGATAGCTTCCGGTGCTCGCACACCAACTCATGGAACATGTCGGCCCGGGTGTTGTTCATTTGCTGCAAAAATGCCGGGATTTGAAATGTCGGCAGAGAAATTTGACATGATAATTAAAGTGAAGATTTTATCAAGTGATCATTTTTTTAAAGACCCGGCACAGGTGCTGCGCACCTATCCCGGCCCTCGGTGACTAGGATTTGAAGCTCGAATCGAGCTTATATCCCGGTCAAGAGGATTTGAAAGATAATAGAGATGTGAAATTGTTAAAGACCCGGCACAGGTGCTGCGCACCTATCCCGGCCCTCGGTGACTAGGATTTGAAGCTCGGATCGAGCTCATATGTCGGCAGTTAATTCAAAAGAAGCTAGCTAAAGGACTATGAGAAAATCCCGGATGTCCATATCCCGGACAGCCGACATTTTCGGGGACTGGGGATATGTGTGTAAATAGAGAGGACTTACGTTGGTGGCAGAGGCCAACTTGTGAAGTCTTTGCTGGATGCTGAGGAGCTCGCTGGCGATCGGTATGGGCTTCGCTGCCAGGAAGTCGCTTGGGTCGCCACTGGTCTTGGCTTCGGCCAGCTTCTTGCTCCTTGAGTCCGCAGTGTCCATGTTGCTGGCGTCGTTCCATTTGATGCACTGCTCCTTAAGAGAGCCGAGGCTCTGATCACTTTTCGTCGCAAGAGGGACGAGGCCCTCGAGTTCTGGGGTGTCGAAGAAGTTGGTCCGGTACCCCGGCCGGGCTGCTGCCCTGCCAAGATGCAGGGCCAGAGCAGAGCTGGTCCGGGACGCTGCCTTAGGAGGAGCAGTTGCGGCAGATGGTGTGCCGGACTTGGCCGGCTGAATCTTCAATGTGCCGGTCTTGGCCGGTGCAGTGGTCTTGGCCGGGGCAGTGGACTTGGCCGGTGCAGTGGTCTTGGCCGGTGCAGTGGACTTGGCCGGTGCAGTGGTCTTGGCCGGTGCTGGGGTCTTGTCAGCTGAAGGAGTCTCGGGTGCGGGCTGTTCCGGCGCGGCCGGTGCATCTTGGCCAGCAGAGGCAGGATCCGGAATAGTCCGGACTTCCGGCACTAAAGGGCCTTTACCCTTGATGTCTGCTCCGGCGTTTTCAGTTGTGCCGGCGTCGCCGGTGGGCGCGCCGGAGTCTGGTACTTCTTGGTGGGCTCCTGTGTCCATGTGGACATCAGGAGCCGAGGTTTCCTGTTGAGCCCCCGAGTCCATGTGGACGTCGGGGGCAGAGATATCTTGTTCCGGCGGAGGAACGTCCTTCGCCGGGGAGGTGGTCTTCTCAGGCGCAGGCGAGGATGCCGGCGCCGGGGAGCTCGTGTGACTGGCAGAGGGAATGTCGGAGGTAGCAGGGGTAGCGGGCTTGGTAACCTTCGGGTCGCCGCTCAAGCCAGAAGCTTGTTCCGGCTCAAGAGGAGCACTGAAAGAGAGAAAACACCAAGTCAGTAATACAAACAAGAGATATGTCGGAGGAAATGCAAAGAAAAGGAAATTTACCCCGAGGCAACAGGCCTCTGTTTCTTCTGTTTGGGCACGCCGACCTTCTGCCTTTTCGACCTCTGAGGTATGTCGGACGGGGGCTTTGTCGTCGTGGTGAAACAACATATGCCATAGGATGGCTTAAATGGGGGCCGACTAGATGCTGGAGGATTCGGGAGAGGGGAACGAGCTAAAAAGCACGACAGAAAGAGACACTGATCTACCCAGGTTCGGGGCTCTCGTAAGGAGATAACACCCCTACTCCTGCTCTACTGATTGTATATATGGGTCGATGTAGTACACCACAATGGTGCTTCCAAGCTCTCTGCTAGACAAGGAAGATGAACTACTAAGTGTAGGAGTACAGAGTGACCAACCTACCTTCTACCTTCCAACCTTCTTGCAGTGAACCACCTTCCAACCTTCCAATGACCAACCTTCCAACCACCCTTTGCTAGGACTCCCTGTGCCACCTTATATAGTGGTGGCCAGGGTTACAATGGTCATATAAGACCACAAGACAAGGGCTACACTCCAAACAGGAGCTGGTGGCGATGGCAGAGACCCTTGACTTCGCCCCTGATTGCTCTCGATGGGACGCCATATCCCTGTACCTTGTACCTCTTGAACTGTGGCCTTACCTCTGTGCGGTAAGCTCGTACTTGTGCACAGTGAGGGTAGGTAACCTCCACTGTGCACCCTGCCATCTTACTCTGCTACCATGCTTGGATGTTTCCTTCCTTGATTGTAGGGATGTGACACCTTGGTTGACTTAAGTATCCCGGATATGACCGTTGGCCATACCCAGGACTTATATGCCGGACCAACGACCTACGAGGGTCGGGTAATCCGGCCTCCCCTGCTCCTGCACAACACACAAAATGGTTAGGCCGGCATATCTAAGTATATGCCGGCACACTTTTATAAGTATTCCGGCTATGCCGGCATATCCAAGTATCAGCCGGGATACACATTATATGCCGGCCTGGCCGATGCTCTTATATTCCGGCCAGGCCCTTCCTTGATAACCCGGCATAAAGTCAATCATAGACCTTGTGTCTTTCTAGTCTCTTGACCCTACCGGGGGTCATCCCCCCGACAATAGTCCCCGAAGCTGCCGAGGTTCCCCAGTCATAACTGTGGAGCCTTGACAGGTTCAACATACCTTTCTTCATTATGCCCCGGCGATCAGATTTATATGCCGGCACATCTGCACATATCCCGGCCTCTGTTCCTGTTCCAAAACTTATTCCGGCCGGTCCCGAGGGTATTCCGGACGGAACATATACATCGGGCAATTAATCCGACATATAGACGAGTCTTCCTCGAGAAGCCATGTCCGACTGCTTTGCATCGAAACTTGTAACTGCCCTGCCACCTCGAACGATCACCCACGATGTGACGGTTCACAGTGCAGCAGTTACTTCTCGCCATCATTGCGTCATGGCACGGTTACAGGAACCGCCGCCCCACTCTGTGCCGCCACGTGGCGCCTCGCCGCAGAAACGGTCGGGGGAGTGGAGCACTCCCACGATCCCCACGACCCTGCCTCTTCGCTATAAACAGGGCGGCGGGGGTAAACGTATCTTTTTACCCCCCACCAACATCGTCTTCCTCGCCTTCCTCGCCTGCTACTCTGCCTCCTGCGCTCCACCGCCGGTCCGAAGAGCAGCATCGCCGCCGCAGCCGACCTGCTCCCCGCCGACGCCGACGCCCGACGACGCACGGCATCACCTTTGACGACGCCGCCGCCGCCGCCTCTTCTCTCTGCAGCATTGCAGGGAGATTGGATCTTCCTGCACGCTCGCCGCCGCTCCATCGTCGCCGGCCAAGCTCCGGTGAGACCTCCCTCTGTTCTTCCTCTTTCACGCCTTTTACAACTTCGCACCGGTAGCCCCGCTTGCACAGATCTGCCTCGGTTTCAGAGCTAGTTTTCCCTTTGATTCGACTAGCATTGCTAGGCAACACTCGCAGGTGTTCATCTTTAGGAGTTTTACCCTTATTTGTTTCCTATTTTAACTGCCTCGGTAGATCTTCTATTCCTGCTAACATCTGTGAGAGTGGTATGCCGGAGAGACTAACCTCCCTCTTTTCTCCGGCCTTGATAGGAATAACATCACGGGACTCCGGCTCTCACGCCTTATCCCGGCCACTAAGATGGCATCTTCAAGCATGACGGCTACCTCGGCCTCTGAGGAAGATACCTCGGCCCGAGCCCAAGGACGCTCCGGCTGGGAGGGGTCGGAGGTTACTCCGGCCGACATATCCTGGGTCACCTCCACCAGGAGAGTCCCGGAGGGCGTAGCATGCCGGCTACCAGCAGGAGAAATTGTGCCGGCACCTGAACCCGGCGAACGCGTCGTCTTCATCGCCCACTTCGAGCGGGGCTTCGGTCTGCCGGCATCGGACTTCTTCCGGGACTTCCTCAACACCTACGAGCTACAACCTCATCATATCCCGGCCAATGCCGTGATGATCCTCTCCGCCTTCGCTGCTTTTTGCGAGGGCTATGCCGGCATAGAGGCCCTTACTCAAGGCTGGGCGAAGTACTTCCAACTGCGGAAGCAAGTCGTCCAAGAGCCGCCCCAGAGCAAGGACGACCCGCCGGAGACGGCCCAGGAAAAGAAGGACCGCCCCATGACCCTCTGCGGCGCGGCCACCATCATGTCCCGGAAGGGCTCGGACTTCCCCAAGGTGGAGCTCCTGGAATCTTGCAAGAAGTGGCAGAAAAGCTTCTTCTACGTCAAGAACACCACCGACGAGGATCTGCTCAACCTGCCGCCATTTGTGGACGAGCCACCCTTGGCCATGACGAACTGGACCTATAACCCGAAGAACTCGGTGATGCCGGTGAATGCGCTTCACCGGGTTAAGGGCGAGCTCCTGGATGCCGGTCTTACTCCTCAAGACCTGGTGGCCTGCTATATAAGCCGGCGCGTCTCCCCTCTGCAGCGCCGGTCGCACAAGATCTGCCAGATGAGCGGGCCAATGGACCCCACCCGGCACTCCACACACGAGCTGACTCCGGCCGACATTCTGCGCCGGATTAAGGATGTCTGCAAGTCCTCTCAGGCCACTTTTGCCTGGGGGCTAGAACCATACAGCCGGGATAGGCCCGCCCCAACGGTAAACCATCTTATCCGATACATAAAGTCCATGTCCGGCACATAGATACTTAAGCCGATACATGTCTATTTGCCGACACATATCATAATGATCCGACATACCTCTTCCACCGGCATATTTCCTTGTCTGAATACTTGACTTTGCTGTTTATACAGAAATTCAGCTTCCAAACCATGGAGAACTCCCGGATCAAGATCGCGGCGGACCGCACCGTTGCGGATGTTGAAGATCCGGATCATTGGGATAAGCTTCCCAGGAGCACCCGTGCTGCAGCTGCCATGGGTAAGGGCTCTTCATCCCGGCATTATACTCAAGACCGGAGTGAGATTGATTCTGACGAGGAGGTCCTGCTGTACTATGACCCGACGCCACTTGCGTACGCCTTTCCAGAAACCCCTATTGCTTACGAGTTTCCAATGCCGTCCTCAGCTATCCCGGACGATATCGTTATCGACGCCGCCCCTCTGAACCAGGGACCTCCTTCCACCGGCGGACGTGCCGGCCGGAAGCGAGGTGTGAAGCCCCCGTCCGACATACCTCAGAGGTCGAAAAGGCAGAAGGTCTGCGTGCCCAAACAGAAGAAACAGAGGCCTGTTGCCTCGGGGTAAATTTCCTTTTCTTTGCATTTCCTCCGACATATCTCTTGTTTGTATTACTGACTTGGTGTTTTCTCTCTTTCAGTGCTCCTCTTGAGCCGGAACAAGCTTCTGGCTTGAGCGGCGACCCGCAGGTTACCAAGCCCGCTGCCCCTGCTACCTCCGACATTCCCTCTGCTAGTCACACGACCTCACCGGCGCCGGCATCTTCGCCTGCGCCTGAGAAGACCACCTCCCCGGCGAAGGACGTCCCTCCGCCGGCACAAGACACCTCTGCCCCCGACGTCCACATGGACTCGGGGGCTCAACAGGAACCTCCGGCTCCTGATGTCCACATGGACACAGGAGCCCACCAAGAAGCACCAGACTCCGGCGCGCCCACCAGCGACGCCGGCACAACTGAAGATGCCGACGCAAGCAACAAGAGCGCCGGCACAGACATCAAGGGCAAAGGCCCTTTAGTGCCAGAGGTCCGGACTATTCCGGATAACGCTCCTGTTGGCCAAGATGCACCGGCCGCGCCGGAACAGCCCGCACCCGAGACTCCAGCACCGGCCAAGACCCCAGCACCGGCCAAGACCACTGCACCGGCCAAGACCACTGCACCGGCCAAGTCCACTGCCCCGGCCCGGACCGGCACGTTGAAGATCCGGACGGCCAAGTCCGGCACACCATCTGCCGCAACTGCTCCTCCTAAGGCAGCGTCCGGGACCAGCTCTGCTCTGGCCCTGCATCTTGGCAGGGCAGCAGCCCGGCCGGGGTACCGGAAAAGCTTCTTCGACACCCCAGAACTCGAGGGCCTCGTCCCTCTTGCGACGAAAAGTGATCAGAGCCTCGGCTCTCTTAAGGAGCAGTGCATCAAATGGAACGACGCCAGCAACATGGACACTGCGGACTCAAGGAGCAAGAAGCTGGCCGAAGCCAAGACTAGTGGCGACCCAAGCGACTTCCTGGCAGCGAAGCCCATACCGATCGCCAGCGAGCTCCTCAGCCTCCAGCAAAGACTTCACAAGTTGGCCGATGCCACCAACGTAAGTCCTCTCTATTTACACACATATCCCCAGTCCCCGAAAATGTCGGCTGTCCGGGATATGGACATCCGGGATTTTCTCATAGTCCTTTAGCTAGCTTCTTTTGAATTAACTGCCGGCATATGAGCTCGATCCGAGCTTCAAATCCTAGTCACCGAGAGCCGGGATAGGTGCGCAGCACCTGTGCCGGGTCTTTAACAATTTCACATCTCTATTATCTTTCAAATCCTCTTGACCGGGATATAAGCTCGATTCGAGCTTCAAATCCTAGTCATGTCGGGGATATAACCCCGGGTATACCAAAGTACTCCTTTGTTATGACTAATATATATATTGTATATGTTGTACTATGTATGCAGGATATTGGAAAGCATTTAACAGCAGCCTGGGCCGGATTAACCAAAGCCCAGGCCGGAATAAACTGCTCCCAAGCCGGAATATACTTAACCAGGCCGGCATATCCCTTGCCAGGCCGGGATAAAGGTCTTAAACCGGCTGGGCCGGCGCTGCTATAACCCGGCTGGGCCGGATTACAGTGTTCCGGCCGGGCCAGGCTGGGATCCCTGGCCCAGGCCGGATTATCTCTTTAGTAGGCCGGATTATCCCCTTGGTAGGCCGGGATATTCACTCCCAGACCGGATTATTCCTCTCCAGGTCGGGATTTACTACCTCCGGGACATATTCCTCGTCTAGCATCAACTCCAGCGCATCGTGCCAGTCCTGGGACGCCTCCAGGCTCGGACTGGCACATCCTCCACCATCGTATGCTGGTCTTGGGACGCCCCTTGGCTCAGACTAGCATATCCCTCCTCTCCTAGTCAGTCTTATCCTCAGGAGGAGGATAAGACTGATGACATGGTGATCCTGAAGACAGACGCTAGAAGACGAAGCCAAGTACTCCCAGTACAGACATCGATGGGACTAGCCCATGACCGTGACGCATCGCACAGTACTAAGGGCGGTACTGTGCTGATGCAGGCTATAGTGTGACAAGACCCCAGTAGTCATCTCAGCTACAGTGCATGTATAGTGTATTGTGGGGCATCCCTTGTCCCCTGGGCTCCCTATATAAGGGGCACCAGGGGGATCGATCACGCCAAGCCTCCAGAGGAGGCTCATTCTCTCTCGCTCCATGGGAGCTCTCTAGCACTAGCTCTTTAGCTCCTGCCCAGTGCAGCCTTAGATAGGCAAGATACACAGCTCAAGGAGCACCATTGTAGCTCTCATGTGAAGCTCATATAGATCAGACATGCAGGAGTAGGGGTGTTACCTCCTCACGAGGGCCCCGAACCTGGGTAGCTCGATGTGTTAGCAGTGACTTCTGTGCTCGGTCTCTACCGAGTCATCCCTCTCCCGGATCCACCAGCGTACAGTCGGCCCCCATTTAAGCCATCCTATGGCATATGTTGTTTCACCACGACGACATTTGGCGCCCACCGTGGGGCAGATCAAGGCGCTGGTAGGAGTACATCCGGACGGGATCTTCTTCATCTGCCCGGGGGCTCGACATCAGCAACGCCTCCGAGCACAGCAGGTCTTCTTCAACTCCCGGGCTGACCTCAACTCGCCCGGGCCAGCATACGGCTGTCCCGGATCTACATCGGCATCTCCGGACCGGCACTCGGCTTCCTCCGGCCAGCATATCCTGTGTCCCGGCCAGCATATCCTGTGTCCCGGCCAGCATATCCTGAGTCCCCGGCCAGCATATCCTGTGTTCTGGCCAGCATATCCTGTGTCCCGGCCAGCATATCCTGTGTCCCGGCCAGCATATCCTGAGTCCCGGCCAGCATATCCTGTGTCCCGGCCAGCATATCCTGAGTCCCGGCCAGCATATCCTGTGTTCTGGCCAGCATATCCTGTGTCCCGGCCAGCATATCCTGTGTCCCGGCCAGCATATCCTGAGTCCCGGCCAGCATATCCTGTGTTCTGGCCAGCATATCCTGTGTCCCGGCCAGCATATCCTGTGTCCCGGCCAGCATATCCTGTGTCCCGGCCAGCATATCCTGTGTCCCGGCCAGCATATCGTGAGTCCCGGCCAGCATATCCTGTGTCCCGGCCAGCATATCCTGAGTCCCGGCCAGCATATCCTGTGTTCTGGCCAGCATATCCTGTGTCCCGGCCAGCATATCCTGTGTCCCGGCCAGCATATCCTGAGTCCCGGCCAGCATATCCTGTGTTCTGGCCAGCATATCCTGTGTCCCGGCCAGCATATCCTGTGTCCCGGCCAGCATATCCTGTGTCCCGGCCAGCATATCCTGAGTCCCGGCCAGCATATCCTGAGTCCCGGCCAGCATATCCTGTGTTCCGGCCAGCATATCATGTGTCCCGGCCAGCATATCCTGTGTCCCGGCCAGCATATCCTGTGTCCTGGCCAGCATATCCTGTGTTCTGGCCAGCATATCTGGTGTCCCGGCCGGCATATTCTATGTTTGTTGTACCAGGGGACAGTTCCGCCTTCGCCTCGAGCATCTGCTGGTATTTCAAACTTCTTCAACGGTGCAAGTAAGTATTTATGCTGGTTCACTCCATATCCTGGTCAGCTTAATAGAAAAAATAGCTCAGGGGCTAGGTTAAAGCCCCAGCAAGTTGCTTCTTAAGTACTGTTTCAGTATATATTAGTTTGCATGCCAGCATATCAGCTTCTCAGTTTCCTCCTGTATGTCTATCTATATGCCAAATTGCTACATATGCCTGCTGCAAATAGTATCCTTAGTATCAGTTTGTGTCTCCAAGTCTTGGGCAGAGTTTTATCTGGGCATGTTATATGCCGGTTTTATATGCCGACAACAAGATGTTATGTCAAGTTATATGTCTTTGCATGTGTCAACCAGTATATCTGCTGCAGTGCTATAGTCAGTATGCCAGTTAACATGTCAAGTTCAGTATATGCTATATGCCAAATGCTTTATCTCATATGCTATATGCCGGCTGTCGTATGCCAAGGCTCGTATGCCAGTTTTTTATATGTTGAATGCCATGTGCTAGTTGTTACATGTTTACAGTCAGATCAGTTATATGCCTATCTCAGTACCAGTTTCTGCATGCTACGTGCTATATGCTAGATCTCATATGCCAGTTACAGTATACTAGCATTTATATACCGGCACATGAGTGCCAAATATCTGTTGTAAGAGGCCAAGTTTGCTTATATGCCAGTTACAGTATGTCTACATTTATATGCCGGCACATGAGTGCCTAGTTCTTCCTTGTGAGTTGCCAAATTAGCATATATGTCAAATTGCTATATCTCAGTCTGTATGTCAAGTGCTATGTACCGAATGATATGGGCTATATGCCAAACTCCATATGCTAGATTGCAAATATGCCAAATGCTATGACCATTGCTATGTCTTTTAGAATGACTACAGAACAGGTTGGATGTCTCATTATATATATGTCTATTACCCGGCTATGACTCTCCATATTGCCGTTACAGAGGAGAAATTACTATTATATCACCAGGGTTTCAGTTTATATCTCAAAGTCTCAGGTATTTCAGAGTATGCCAGCATATCATGGCAAACAGCAAAATTTCAGTATACCGGCATATGTTATATTTTGTATCCTGGCCGGCATATTTTATGTCCCAGCCAGCATATCTTTACATCTTGGCCAGCATATCTCAAAGTCTCAGTTCTCAGGTAAGTCAGTTTGTTAGCACATCATGTTATTAAGTGATATCTTGAGTCATATGTGTTTCAGTATGCCGGCATATCATGGCAAGAGTAAAGTTACAGTATGCCGGCATATCGTGGCATGAGCAAAATGCCAGTATGCCAGCATATCATGGCAAAGAGCAAAATGCCAGTATGCCAGCATATCATGGCAAAGAGCAAAATGCCAGTATGCCAGCATATCATGGCAAAGAGCAAGGTTTCAGTATGCCGGCATATCAATGCAAAGGTAAGATTTCAGTATGCCGGCATATCAATGCAAAGGTAAGATTTCGGTATGCCGGCATATCATAGCAAGAGTAAGATTTCAGTATGCCAGCATATCATGGCATCGACCAAAATCCCCAATCACCGTTTATTTCGGTTTGCCAGCATATCAAGGCATCTATCAATAACTCATATCGTCGTTTATTTCGGCATGCCAGCATATCACGGCATTCTATAATCCTTTCAGTTATCGCCAATTCTGGCACAGTAATATATCGAGACATCGATCTCAAAGTTAACAAGCATCATATCTTTTATCGTATCCGGTTTCATAGAGTATCCCGGTTTAGCATATTAACATGTCTTATCATTTTTTGCATACTAACAAGTGCCCAAGAGGCAAAAGCAGCCCAAGAGGCAAAGCAGCCCAAGAGGCATATCAGTATACCGGCATTGTCAAAGCAGAAAATGTCGATGAGACATAGCCCGAGAGGCAAAGTGTCGATATAGTGCCCAAGAGGCAAAAGCAGCCCAAGAGGCAAAGCAGCCCAAGAGGCATATCAGTATACCGGCATTGTCAAAGCAGACAATGTCGAGGAGACATAGCCCGAGAGGCAAAGTGTCGATATAGTGCCCAAGAGGCAAAGTAGCCCAAGAGGCAAAAGCAGCCCAAGAGGCAAAGTAGCCCAAGAGGCATAGCAGTATACCGGCATTGTCAAAGCAGACAATGTCGATGAGACATAGCCTGAGAGGCTAAGTGTCGATATAAAGCCCAAAGAGGCAAATAGCTCAAAAGGCAAAAGCAGCCTAAGAGGCATATCAGTATACCGGCATTGTCAAAGCGGACAATGTCGATGAGACATAGCCCGAGAGGCAAAGTGTCGATATAAAGCCCAAGAGGCAAAGTAGCCCAAGAGGCAAAAGTAGCCCAAGAGGCAAAAGTAGCCCAAGAGGCAAAAGTAGCCCAAGAGGCAAATAGCTCAAGAGGTAAAGTATCGATATGGCCAAAGAAGGCAAAGCAGTATGCCGGCATTGTCGAAGTAGACGATGTCGATGAGACATAGCCCAAGAGGCAAAGTGTCGATATAGCCAAAGAAGGCACAATAGTATTTTGAGATAGCCCGCGAAGGCTAGCATATCACGTATATGAGTATATGTCAAACGGGAGATTGCCTATGATGGCATGAGATAGAATCAGGCCTATGCAGGCCAGCATATCAGTTTTTTGTGAATATGTGAGTTTGGGACTTTGGTATATTTTGTTGAAGCCTGTGCGCGACTCCGCGAGTCCCCCACAGCCTCGGGGGCTAATGTCGGGGATATAACCCCGGGTATACCAAAGTACTCCTTTGTTATGACTAATATATATATTGTATATGTTGTACTATGTATGCAGGATATTGGAAAGCATTTAACAGCAGCCTGGGCCGGATTAACCAAAGCCCAGGCCGGAATAAACTGCTCCCAAGCCGGAATATACTTAACCAGGCCGGCATATCCCTTGCCAGGCCGGGATAAAGGTCTTAAACCGGCTGGGCCGGCGCTGCTATAACCCGGCTGGGCCGGATTACAGTGTTCCGGCCGGGCCAGGCTGGGATCCCTGGCCCAGGCCGGATTATCTCTTTAGTAGGCCGGATTATCCCCTTGGTAGGCCGGGATATTCACTCCCAGACCGGATTATTCCTCTCCAGGTCGGGATTTACTACCTCCGGGACATATTCCTCGTCTAGCATCAACTCCAGCGCATCGTGCCAGTCCTGGGACGCCTCCAGGCTCGGACTGGCACATCCTCCACCATCGTATGCTGGTCTTGGGACGCCCCTTGGCTCAGACTAGCATATCCCTCCTCTCCTAGTCAGTCTTATCCTCAGGAGGAGGATAAGACTGATGACATGGTGATCCTGAAGACAGACGCTAGAAGACGAAGCCAAGTACTCCCAGTACAGACATCGATGGGACTAGCCCATGACCGTGACGCATCGCACAGTACTAAGGGCGGTACTGTGCTGATGCAGGCTATAGTGTGACAAGACCCCAGTAGTCATCTCAGCTACAGTGCATGTATAGTGTATTGTGGGGCATCCCTTGTCCCCTGGGCTCCCTATATAAGGGGCACCAGGGGGATCGATCACGCCAAGCCTCCAGAGGAGGCTCATTCTCTCTCGCTCCATGGGAGCTCTCTAGCACTAGCTCTTTAGCTCCTGCCCAGTGCAGCCTTAGATAGGCAAGATACACAGCTCAAGGAGCACCATTGTAGCTCTCATGTGAAGCTCATATAGATCAGACATGCAGGAGTAGGGGTGTTACCTCCTCACGAGGGCCCCGAACCTGGGTAGCTCGATGTGTTAGCAGTGACTTCTGTGCTCGGTCTCTACCGAGTCATCCCTCTCCCGGATCCACCAGCGTACAGTCGGCCCCCATTTAAGCCATCCTATGGCATATGTTGTTTCACCACGACGACAAGTCACCGAGAGCCGGGATAGGTGCGCAGCACCTGTGCCGGGTCTTTAAAAGAATGATCACTTGATAAAATCTTCACTTTAATTATCATGTCAAATTTCTCAGCTGACATTTCAAATCCCGGCATTTTTGCAGCTCATGAACAACACCCGGGCCGACATGTTCCATGAGTTGGTGTGCGAGCACCGGAAGCTATCTGACGCACACAGCAAGCTTCAGCAGGAGCTGTCCCAGAAAGGTAATCTTTGCAGACATACTGCTGTATGCCGGATATCTTTCCTCTCTTTACTTTGCAATGCTTACTCTTGCCGACACGTAACCTTGTGCCGACATTCTTCAGCTGGTGCCGAAGCGCAAGTCACCGAGCTTCTCAAGAGGGTGAAAGAGCTTACTGGTATGCCGGATCCTGCTGTTACCCGGATAGCTACTTTATACCTCAAATCCTTTACTCTTTGTCACTGTTTTCTTTCTTCAAATCCTTTTAACTTGAAATCTTTGCAGATGAGAAGGCTGCACTGGAGGCACGCCACCAGGATTGTGTGTCCTCGGTGGATGTGGCCAAGCAACTGGACGACCGGGATGCCGGTCACAAGGCCGAGGTTGAGCAGTTGAAGGGCCGGATCACCGAGCTGCTGGACGAAAAGGAACAGAGGGAGGGCCTACTGAAGAAAACCCAGACCCTGCTTGTTACCTCCGAGACTGATGCCTCCAACGCCCACGCTGAACTGGATAGCCTGAAGGAGCAGGCCACCAAATGGGAGGTTACAGTTGCACAGCTGAATGCCGACCTTGCCCGTAAGCTTCAAATCCTTTCCCCTTTTATCCTTCCCGACATAGTGTAATCTTTTTCGGCATAGCATCTATGCCGACATATTTTCCTTTTGCTAACATTGTTTCTATTCTGCAGGCATGTTTCCCGCTTCCGTCGCTGATGTTGAGAGGGTTTTGCAGTTGGACCGAGAAAACCGGGGTGTTCCGGTTGACTCGCCCAACTGGGACATGTCGGAGCAGCTGCTGGCCCTGCAGTCCCGGAAGGAGGCCATGACCCTTTACACTGAAGAGCTCTTCTACGGCGCCCAGGAGGCATTCTCTGCCCTCTGGCCGGGACAAAGGACTCCCACTGATCCGGTTGACCTCGGCAACGACCTGCAGCTTGCCAAGGTTCGCCTCCGGGAGTGGCGAGATTCCGGCGCGAGGGTTGGAGCTGACGAAGCCCTCAGCTACTTCTTGTCTTGGTATGAAAAGGCAGACTTGGAGACTTTGCGCACCGTGCGCGAAGGATCCATCTGGACCACGGATCCGGAACATATCCGGCGCCGGCGAGAGTTGGCCCACAGCTATGTGGACTATGCCGACACCGACAAATTCGTCCGGGACATCCGCGAGCCGGAGAAGAATGACGATGCCGGGACATCTGCCGCTGCTGAGGGTTCCGACTCCAGCCAATATGAAGATGAAGCTGAGGAAGCCGACACTGATGTCCCGGAACAGGCATCTGCCCCGGGCGGAGGTGATGGCTCCATTCCATCTGCTGGGTCCGGCACACCTGAAGCCGACACTTCCACTGCTACCGCTCCACCTGCCGGCGGCTCTGCTTCTGCCACTGCTCCTTGACTTTGGAGCATAAAAACTTTAAGTTTTATCAGATCCCCGGTATGCCGGGTGCAGATGTAATATATACATTTAATTTCCTTTGGTTTGCTTCCTGAACAAGTTTTATCTTGGTTTGCTTGTTACTAATGCCGGATCATCTTTTGGCTAAGTCACCGAGTTGTTTTCCTGTTTCCTCAATTTCACAACCTTGGCTACTTGTCTACCTTAATTGGCTTTCGACGTATGAGTCTCAAGGTTGCTTCATCGAACATACAGTACTTTAACTTTGAGACTTAGACTTCAAATCATCCGACACTTTAAATTTTAACTTTAGCTTTAACGAAAATGTCGGTTCGCTTGCTTTGTATTTCCTTAGCCGTTTTCCATGTGTAGACAATCTCCGGCATCTACTCTTGCTAGCCATGAAGCCGGGTTTCGGACAGCAGCTGAGTCGAAGAGTGGCCTTTGGTGCCGACACATTACTAGGCCGACCTAGGAAACATTCAAATAAAGCCAGCCGGCATATAACAAAAAACTGTAAATAAACCACAAATATACCTCGGAGCTAGTTACCCGGCTTCTGCTCACAATGAATGGCCCCTCCCATGGAGGAGTTAACTTATGCCGGCCTTCTGTTCCTTGCTTTAGCCGGAGTACTAGATCTCCCTCTTGAAATCTCCTTGGATTTACCTTCTGCGCATGATAGCGTCTGAGGTTCTGCTGATATACTGCTGTTCTTGACAGAGTTATTTCCCTTGCTTCCTCTAGCAGATCAACATCATTTTCTCTGGCTTCTTTAGCCTCTTCCTCAGTATATAGCACTATTCTTGGTGCATCATGTATTACATCTGTTGGAAGCACACTTCTGCTCCATACACCAGGAAAAATGGTGTGTAGCCTGTTGATCTATTCGGAGTTGTTCTTAAACTCCACAGCACTGCTGGCAGCTCATCTAGCCAACATCCCGGAGTTTTCTCCAGGGGCTCTATCAGCCGGGGTTTTATGCCGGATAATACTAGCCCATTCGATCTCTCTACTTGGCCATTGGCACAAGGGTGGGCAACCGACGCAACGTCCAGCCGGATTCCCACCTCCTCACAAAATCTGGCAAATGGCCCTTGGGCAAAGTTTGACCCATTGTCAGTGATGATGCTATGAGGAACACCATATCTCAAGATTATATCCTTTAAGAATTTCACTGCTGTGTGACCATCACACTTGCTTATGGGCTTCACTTCAATCCACTTGGTGAACTTGTCCACCATGACCAGGATATGGGTCATTTTCCCTCTGGCCGGCTTAAAAGCCCCGACCATATCCAGGCCCCAAACAGCAAAGGGCCAGGTTATTGGGATAGTTTTCAGGGCAGATGCCGGCTGATGAATCTGGTGGGCATATCTTTGACACCCATTACATTTCCGGACCAAGTTTTCTGCCTCTTGCAGTGCCGTTGGCCAATAGAAGCCATGCCGGAATACCTTTGCCACCAATGCCCTGGACGAAGCATGGTGACCACACTCCCCCTGGTGAATTTCCCGGAGCATCTCCAGACCCTCCACAGATTCGACACATCTCTGCAATACTCCGGTGGTACTTCTCTTGTATATTTCTTTGTTGATGATGGTATACGCTTTGGATCTCCTTATAACCCGGCGGGCCTCGGTTTCATCCGCCGGCACTTGACCATCCACCATGAAGTTCATGATAGGACGTGCCCATGAGGGCACTTCCCTGACAGTGAACACTGCCTGATCTATTTCCATCATTTCGACCGACACATAATCGATCTCCATGGGCTGCGAAGTCCCCGGGACTGAAGAATCAGTCCCCGGGTATGCCGGAGCAGTCCCCGGGTATACCGGCACAACCTCTTGGCACATTTTACCCTTGCCTTTAGTTTTGCTCCGGAATACTGTATTAACAGCATATGTCGGCCCAGTCTCCGGGACTGAGGAAACAGTCCCCGGGTTATCCGTCCTGGCTCCGGCATCTATCTCCATTGGAACTGCTTCGTCTGGACCTGGCGGGACATAAATGGAGGATGACTCCGGCGAGGGTTTGATCGATGGCTTCCTCAGATGCTCCAGCGAAATCCCGGGCGGGATTGAATCTCGAGAAGACCCCAGCTTGGATAATGCATCGGCTGCATCGTTCTGAGCCCGGAGAACGTGCCGGAACTCACAACCTTCAAAGTAACCACTTAACTGCTGCACTAGGAAACGGTATGATGCCATGTTAGCATCATGCGCGTCCCATATGCCGGAACACTGCTGAATCACTAAGTCAGAATCCCCGAAGCACATAATCCGGCGAATTCCTATGTCCTTAGACACCTTCAGGCCATGCACAAGTGCCTCATATTCCGCCACATTATTTGATGCTTATGATCTCCGAGATAGGGGCCTCGGCCACTACCCGGATTGGATGCTCTTGGAAGTAATGCTTGAGCTTCTTGGCCGCCATATAGACTCCATAAGTCATCTTCTGATAGTGTGGGGGACTCGTAGAGTCGCGCACAGGCTTCAACAAGAAATATACCAAAGTCCCAAACTCACATATTCACAAAAAAACTGATATGCTGGCCTGCATAGGCCTGATTCTATCTCATGCCATCATAGGCAATCTCCCGTTTGACATATACTCATATACGTGATATGCTAGCCTTCGCGGGCTATCTCAAAATACTATTGTGCCTTCTTTGGCTATATCGACACTTTGCCTCTTGGGCTATGTCTCATCGACATCGTCTGCTTCGACAATGCCGGCATACTGCTTTGCCTTCTTTGGCCATATCGATACTTTACCTCTTGAGCTATTTGCCTCTTGGGCTGCTCTGCCTCTTGGGCTACTTTTGCCTCTCGGGCTACTTTGCCTCTTGGGCTTTATATCGACACTTTGCCTCTCAGGCCATGTCTCATCGACATTGTCTGCTTTGATAATGCCGGTATACTGATATGCCTTTTAGGCTGCTTTTGCCTTTTGAGCTATTTGCCTCTTTGGGCTTTACATCGATGCTTTGCCTCTCAGGCTATGTCTCATCGACATTGTCTGCTTTGACAATGCCGGTATACTGATATGCCTCTTGGGCTGTGCCATCGCTGGGCACTTGTTAGTATGCAAAAATGATAAGACATGTTAATATGCTAAACCGGGATACTCTATGAAACCGGATATGATAAAAGATATGATGCTTGTTAACTTTGAGATCGATGTCTCGATATATTACTGTGCCAGAATTGGCGATAACTGAAAGGATTATAGAATGCCGTGATATGCTGGCATGCCGAAATAAACGACGATATGAGTTATTGATAGATGCCTTGATATGCTGGCAAACCGAAATAAACGGTGATTGGGGATTTTGGTCGATGCCATGATATGTCGACATACTGAGATTTTGCTCTTGCCATGATATGTTGGCATACTGACATTTTGCCATGATATGCTGGCATACTAAAACTTTGCTCTTGCCACGACATGCCGGCATACTGAAACACATATGACTCAAGATATCACTTAATAACCTGATGTACTAACAAACTGAAATACCTGAGACCTGAGACTTTGAGATATGCTGGCTGGGACATAAAATATCCCGGCCAGGATACAAAATATAACATATGCCGGTATACTGAAATTTTGCTCTTTGCCATGATATGCCGGCATACTGAAATACCTGAGACACTGAGATATAAACTGAAGCCCTGGTGGTATAATAGCAATTTCTTCTTGTAATGGCAATATGGAGAGTCATAGCCGGTATATATGATGAAATATCCAACCTGTTCTGTAGTCATTCTAAAAGACATAGCGATGGTCATAGTATTTGGCATATTTGCAATCTAGCATATGGAGTTTGGCATATAGCCCATTGCACTCGGCATATAACTCTTGAAATAAAGCACTTGGCATATAGACTGAGATTGACATACAAGCTAACTTGGCAACTGAACCTAGCACTGTAGCAGATATAAAGATTGGCACATACAAAGACATATAACTCGACATAATATCTTGTTGTTGGCATATAAAACCGGCATATAACATGCCCAGATAAAACTTTGCATAAGACTGTATACATAGAACTGATACTAAGGATACTATCTGTAGCAGGCATATGTAGCAATTTGGCATATAAACAGACATACAGGAGGAAACTGGAAAGCTGATATGCTAGCATGCAAACTAATATATACTGAAACAGTACTTAAAAAGCAACTTGCAGGGCTTTAGCCTAGCCCCTGAGCTATTTTTTCTATCAAGGAGACACTGATTTTCAGATAAGCTGACCAGGATATGGAGTAAACCAGCATAAATACTTACTTGCACCGTTGAAGAAGCTTGATGTACCAGCAGATGCTCGAGGCGAAGGCTGAACAGTCCCCTGGGCAGATGGAGAAGATCCCCGTCGATGATGGGAAGAAGAACCTCACCCCTAGCCGGCACACCGGAAGTGCCGGCCAGGTTCTCCGCACGCTCCAACGGAGGACACGCCGACCTCTTGACCTTCGGCGGCTCCGGAGGAGAAGCTCCGGCCGCTACTGCTTTGCCGGCATCTTCCGCCGGCGGCACGGATGTGCCGGCCATCATCACCTCAGCCGACTCTACTGAGCGAGCGCTACGTCCAGCGTGAGCCAGCCGATGTGACGGAGGATCCGACGCCACCAGCACCTCCTTCCTGCAAATTCTCTCAGTCCCCACGTACACCTCGTGGGAACCGAAAGACATAATCCGGCCATCCCTGGGGAACGGCCGGCCACCGAGACAACCGGCGTTGTCACTGACGAAACTGAGCGAGCCTAGCCTCTGGACGAGGCCAGAGACCACGCGCACTCCCGAAGCTGCTATCACAGACCCCGTCCGAATGAACACTCCGCCCAGCATATCGATCAGATGCCCCACGGTGGGCGCCAAATGTCGTCGTGGTGAAACAACATATGCCATAGGATGGCTTAAATGGGGGCCGACTAGATGCTGGAGGATTCGGGAGAGGGGAACGAGCTAAAAAGCACGACAGAAAGAGACACTGATCTACCCAGGTTCGGGGCTCTTGTAAGGAGATAACACCCCTACTCCTGCTCTACTGATTGTATATATGGGTCGATGTAGTACACCACAATGGTGCTTCCAAGCTCTCTGCTAGACAAGGAAGATGAACTACTAAGTGTAGGAGTACAGAGTGACCAACCTACCTTCTACCTTCCAACCTTCTTGCAGTGAACCACCTTCCAACCTTCCAATGACCAACCTTCCAACCACCCTTTGCTAGGACTCCCTGTGCCACCTTATATAGTGGTGGCCAGGGTTACAACGGTCATATAAGACCACAAGACAAGGGCTACACTCCAAACAGGAGCTGGTGGCGATGGCAGAGACCCTTGACTTCGCCCCTGATTGCTCTCGATGGGACGCCATATCCCTGTACCTTGTACCTCTTGAACTGTGGCCTTACCTCTGTGCGGTAAGCTCGTACTTGTGCACAGTGAGGGTAGGTAACCTCCACTGTGCACCCTGCCATCTTACTCTGCTACCATGCTTGGATGTTTCCTTCCTTGATTGTAGGGATGTGACACCTTGGTTGACTTAAGTATCCCGGATATGACCGTTGGCCATACCCAGGACTTATATGCCGGACCAACGACCTACGAGGGTCGGGTAATCCGGCCTCCCCTGCTCCTGCACAACACACAAAATGGTTAGGCCGGCATATCTAAGTATATGCCGGCACACTTTTATAAGTATTCCGGCTATGCCGGCATATCCAAGTATCAGCCGGGATACACATTATATGCCGGCCTGGCCGATGCTCTTATATTCCGGCCAGGCCCTTCCTTGATAACCCGGCATAAAGTCAATCATAGACCTTGTGTCTTTCTAGTCTCTTGACCCTACCGGGGGTCATCCCCCCGACAGGCTTCACACCTCGCTTCCGGCCGGCACGTCCGCCGGTGGAAGGAGGTCCCTGGTTCAGAGGGGCGGCGTCGATAACCACATCGTCCGGGATAGCTGAGGACGGCATTGCAAACTCGTGAGCAATAGGTGTTTCTGGAAAGGCGTACGCAAGTGGCATCGGGTCATAGTACAGCAGGATCTCCTCGTCAGAATCAATCTCACTCCGGTCTTGAGTATAATGCCGGGATGAAGAGCCCTTACCCATGGCAGCTGCAGCACGGGTGCTCCTGGGAAGCTTATCCCAATGATCCGGATCTTCAACATCCGCAACGGTGCGGTCCGCCGCGATCTTGATCCGGGAGTTCTCCATGGTTTGGAAGCTGAATTTCTGTATAAACAGCAAAGTCAAGTATTCAGACAAGGAAATATGCCGGTGGAAGAGGTATGTCGGATCATTATGATATGTGTCGGCAAATAGACATGTGTCGGCTTAAGTATCTATGTGCCGGACATGGACTTTATGTATCGGATAAGATGGTTTACCGTTGGGGCGGGCCTATCCCGGCTGTATGGTTCTAGCCCCCAGGCAAAAGTGGCCTGAGAGGACTTGCAGACATCCTTAATCCGGCGCAGAATGTCGGCCGGAGTCAGCTCGTGTGTGGAGTGCCGGGTGGGGTCCATTGGCCCGCTCATCTGGCAGATCTTGTGCGACCGGCGCTGCAGAGGGGAGACGCGCCGGCTTATATAGCAGGCCACCAGGTCTTGAGGAGTAAGACCGGCATCCAGGAGCTCGCCCTTAACCCGGTGAAGCGCATTCACCGGCATCACCGAGTTCTTCGGGTTATAGGTCCAGTTCGTCATGGCCAAGGGTGGCTCGTCCACAAATGGCGGCAGGTTGAGCAGATCCTCGTCGGTGGTGTTCTTGACGTAGAAGAAGCTTTTCTGCCACTTCTTGCAAGATTCCAGGAGTTCCACCTTGGGGAAGTCCGAGCCCTTTCGGGACATGATGGTGGCCGCGCCGCAGAGGGTCATGGGGCGGTCCTTCTTTTCCTGGGCCGTCTCCGGCGGGTCGTCCTTGCTCCGGGGCGGCTCTTGGACGACTTGCTTCCGCAGTTGGAAGTACTTCGCCCAGCCTTGAGTAAGGGCCTCTATGCCGGCATAGCCCTCGCAAAAAGCAGCGAAGGCGGAGAGGATCATCACGGCATTGGCCGGGATATGATGAGGTTGAAGATCATAGGTGTTGAGGAAGTCCCGGAAGAAGTCCGATACCGGCAGACCGAAGCCCCGCTCGAAGTGGGCGATGAAGACGACGCGTTCGCCGGGTTCAGGTGCCGGCACAATTTCTCCCGCTGGTAGCCGGCATGCTATGCCCTCCGGGACTCTCCTGGTGGAGGTGACCCAGGATATGTCGGCCGGAGTAACCTCCGACCCCTCCCAGCCGGAGCGTCCTTGGGCTCGGGCCGAGGTATCTTCCTCAGAGGCCGAGGTAGCCGTCATGCTTGAAGATGCCATCTTAGTGGCCGGGATAAGGCGTGAGAGCCGGAGTCCCGTGATGTTATTCCTATCAAGGCCGGAGAAAAGAGGGAGGTTAGTCTCTCTGGCATACCACTCTCACAGATGTTAGCAGGAATAGAAGATCTACCGAGGCAGTTAAAATCGGAAATAAACAGGGATATAATTTCTGCGGAAGAACACCTGTGAGCTGTTACGAAACACTGCTAGCAATGCTAATCGAAGCAACGAAAT
This sequence comes from Dactylis glomerata, assembly GCA_007115705.1. Lineage (NCBI taxonomy): Eukaryota > Viridiplantae > Streptophyta > Magnoliopsida > Poales > Poaceae > Dactylis > Dactylis glomerata. The sequence goes on along the minus strand of QXEO01002096.1, from coordinate 43,784 downwards.
ATCCAGCAAAGGAACTACCATGGATACAAACCAGTGAGGCTACCGCAGCCTAGTTGCAGAAGAGCAGGGAAAGGAAGAACAGAGGAAGAGGAACTCACCGGAGCTTGGCCTACGGCGATGGAGCGGCGGCGGCAAGTGTGCAGAGGAAGATCCAATCTCCCTCCAAGACTGCGGGGAGAAGAGGCGGCGGTGGCGTCGTCGACGATGACGCCGGACGTCGGCAAGCGGAGGCACCGGCGTGCAGGTGGACGACGGCGGCAGCTTCCCTTCTCGATTTCTTGGTCCGGCGGCGAAGCGCAAGGGGCAGAGGATCTGAGGAAGAAGGCACGGTGGCGGGGGTAAAAAGAATAAGTTACCCCCACCCCGTATTTATACCGAGGAGGCCGGTCGTGGGGGTCGTGGGGAGGATAGTGCTCCACTCCCCCGACCATTTCTGCGGCGAGGCGCCACGTGGCGGCACAGAGTGGGGCGGCGGTTCCTGTAACCGTGCCATGACACAATGATGGCAAGAAGTAACTGCTGCACTGTGAACCGTCGCATCGTGGGTGACCGTTCGAGGTGGCAGGGCAGTTACAAGTTTCGATGCAAAGCTGTCAGACATGGCTTCTCGAGGAAGACTCGTCTATATGTCGGATTAACTGCCTGATGTATATGTTCCGTCCGGAATACCCTAGGGACCGGCCGGAATAAGTTTTGGAACAGGAACAGAGGCCGGGATATGTGCAGATGTGCCGGCATATAAATCTGATCGCCGGGGCATAATGAAGAAAGGTATGTTGAACCTGTCAAGGCTCCACAGTTATGACTGGGGAACCTCGGCAGCTTCGGGGACTAGTGTCGGGGGGATGACCCCCGGTAGGGTCAAGAGACTAGAAAGACACAAGGCTTATGGTTGACTTTTATGCCGGTTGACCAAGAAAGGGCCTGGCCGGAGTATAGGAGCATCGGCCAGGCCGGCATATATGTATATCCCAGCTGGTGTCTGGATATGCCGGTATAGCCGGAATACTTATAAAAGTGTGCCGGCATATACTTAGATATGCCGGCCTAACCATTTTGTGTGTTGTGCAGGAGCAGGGGAGGCCGGATTACCCGACCCTCGTAGGTCGTTGGTCCGGCATATAAGTCCTGGGTATGGCCAACGGTCATATCCGGGATACTTAAGTCAACCAAGGTGTCACATCCCTACAATCAAGGAAGAAAACATCCAAGCATGGTAGCAGAGTAAGATGGCAGGGTGCACAGTGGAGGTTACCTACCCTCACTGTGCACAAGTACAAGCTTACCTCAGAATGGTAAGGTCACAGTTCAAGAGGTACAAGGTACAGGGATATGGCGTCCCATCGAGAGCAATCAGGGGCGAAGTCAAGGGTCTCTGCCATCGCCACCAGCTCCTGTTTGGAGTGTAGCCCTTGTCTTGTGGTCTTGTATGACCGTTGTAACCCTGGCCACCACTATATAAGGTGGCACAGGGAGTCCTAGCAAGGAGGAGGTTGAGAGGGGGTTCACTGCAAGAAGGTTGGAAGGTGGTTCACTGCAAGAAGGTTGGAAGGTAGAAGGTAGATTGATCACTCTGTACTCCTACACTTAGCAGTTCATCTTCCTTCTCTAGCAGAGAGCCTGGAAGCACCATTGTGGTGTACTACATCGACCCATATATACAATCAGTAGAGCAGGAGTAGGGGTGTTATCTCCTTACGAGAGCCCCGAACCTGGGTAGATCTGTGTCTCTTTCTGTCGTGCTTTTTAGCTCGTTCCCCTCTCCCGAATCCTCCAGCATCTAGTTCGGCCCCCATTTAAGCCATCCTATGGCATATGTTGTTTCACCACGACGACAGATGGTGGCCGCGCCACAAAGGGTCATGGGGCGGTCCTTCTTCTCCTGGGCCGTCTCCGGCGGGTCATCCTTGCTCCGGGGCGGCTCTTGGACGACTTGCTTCCGCAGTTGGAAGTACTTCGCCCAAGCTTGGGTGAAGGGCTCTATGCCGGCGAAGCCTTCGCAAAAAGCAGCGAAGGCGGAGAGGATCATCACGGCGTTGGCCGGGATATGGTGAGGTTGCAGGTCATAGGTGTCGAGGAAGTCCCGGAAAAAATCCGACGTCGGCAGACCAAAGCCCCGCTCGAAGTGGGCGATGAAGACGACTCGTTCGCCGGGTTCAGGTGTCGGCGCAGTCTCTCCCGCAGGAAGCCGGCATGCCACACCCTCCGGCACTCTCCTGGTGGAGGTGACCCAGGATATGTCGGCCTAGGTAACCTCCGACCCCTCCCAGCCGGAGCGTCCTTGGACCCGGGCCGAGTTATCTTCCTCTGAGGCCGAGGTACCCGTCATGCTTGAGGAAGCCATCTGGATGGCCAGAACAAGGCGTGAGAGCCGGAGTCCCGTGATGTTAATCCTATCAAGGCCAGAGAAAAGGGGGAGGTTAGTCCCTCCGGTATACCACTCTCGCCGATGTTAGCAGAAATAGAAGATCTACCAAGGCAGTTAAAACTGGAGATAAACATGGATATAATTCCTACGGAAGAACAGCTGTGAACTACCGTAGAATATCACTGGCAATGCTAATCGAGTCAGGGAGACATCAAGCAGAGAAACGGCCGCAGATTCAAGCTAGCAGTGCTATCGTGGTGTGGCTACAGAGAAGCAGGAGGGATGAAGAACAAGAACAGAGAAAGAGGAACTCACCGAAGCTTGGCCGGCGGCGATGGAGCGGTGGCGAGCGTGCAGAGGAAGGTCCGATCTCAGCAATGTCGCAGAGAGGAGCGGCGGTGTCGTCGATGATGGTGCCGGATGTCGGCAAGCGGAGGCACCGGCGTGCAGGTGGGCGACGGCGGCGGCTTTCCTTCTCTGTTCCTCAGTCCGGCGGTGAAGCGCAAGGGGCAGAGGAGCGGAGGAAGACGAAGACTGTGTGGGGGTAAAAAGAGCAAGTTTACCCCCACCCCCGTATTTATACCAAAGAGGCCAGGGTCGTGGGGATCGTGGGGAGTGTTCCACTACCCCGACCGTTTCCGCAGTAAGTCGCCACGTGGTGGCACGGAGTGGGGCAGCGGCTACTGTAACCGTGCCACTACGCAATGATGGTGGGGAGTTACTGCGCTATGAACCGTCATATCGTGTGACCGTTCGAGGTGGCAGGGCAGTTGCAAGTTTCGATGCAAACTGTCAGGCCTGGCTTCTCGAAGAAGTCTCGTCTATGTGTCGGCATAACTGCCCGAAGAATAAGTTTCGTCCGGAATACCCTCAGGGCCAGCCGGATTAATTTTTGGAGAAGGAACAGTGGCCGGTATATACGTGGATGTCCCGGCATATAATCCGATCGTCGGGATATAACGGAGAACCGGGGTATAACGAAGAGAGGATATGTTGAACCTGTCAAGGCTCCACAGTTATGACTGGGGAACCTCGGCAGCTTCGGGGACTAGTGTCGGGGGGATGACCCCCGGTAGGGTCAAGAGACTAGAAAGATACAAGGTCTATGGTTGACTTCATGCCGGTTGACCAAGGAAGGGCCTGGCCGGAATATAAGAGCGTCGGCCAGGCCGGCATATATGTGTATCCCGGCTGATGTCTGGATATGCCGGGATAACCGGGATACTATTGAGGAATGCCGGTATATATATAGATATGCCGGCCTAACTTATATGTTATATCGTGCAGGGGCAGGGTAAGCCGGATTACCCGACCTTCATAGGTCGTTGGTCCGGCATATATGTCCAGGGTATGGCCAACGGTCGTATCCGGGATATAGAAGTCAGCTAAGATGTCATGTCCCTACAATCAAGGAGAGACTCTGCCAAGTATGGAGAGGGATCATGTTGACAGGGTGCACAGTGGTGGTCTATCTACTCTCACTGTGCACAAGTACAGCCCTTACATCACAGAGGTAAGGTCACAGTGCAGGAAGTACAAGGTACAGGGATGTGGAGTCCCATCGAGAGCAATCAGGGGCAAAGTCAAAGGTCTTGCCTATCGTCAGCATGTCCTGTTTGGAGCATAGTTGGTGTCTCCTGGTCTTATATGACCGTTGTAACCCTGGCCACCACTATATAAGGTGGCACAGGGAGTCCTAGTAAGGGGTTGGTCACTCTGTGTTCCTACACTTAGCAGTTCATCTTCCTCCTCTAGCTGAGAGCTTGGAAGCGCCATTGTTGTGTACTCCATCGATCCAAATATATAACCAGTAGAGCAGGAGTAGGGGTGTTATCTCCTTACAAGAGCCCCGAACCTGGGTAGATCTGTGTTCCTTTCTGTCGTGCTCTTCAGCTCGTTCCCCTCTCCCGAATCCTCCAGCATCTTGTTCGGCCCCCATTTAAGCCATCCTATGGCATATGTTGTTTCACCACGACGACAGAATAGCATAAATTGTGGCATCTACCACGCATACACTATCTGAGGCAAGTTGTTTTGATGTGTTTTTTTTGCTCAGTCATCTTTGTCATTAGTCAATGGTTCAAACAGGGCTGGATATTCATGGCCAAATGATCTTTCTGGGCCTTATGCACTGCACATCTCTTCTATAATGAGCACTGCATTTGGTCCAAAGGGATCATTTGTGCCGCAAGGTCAGTTATTGTATGAGGCATTTGAGTTTCTAGATCAATGTTTTCTTGCCCTTGAGCCAATGATTAAACATGATCTGATGTAGGCTGCCGAATGATTTTATCTGACCCTATACCGTGCACATGTAGTAAAAAATGTGCATTGCATTAGGTCAGCTAAAATCATTTGTGCGGCTACGTCACTACTATGAGGTTCCACATCTCTTGTTTTCATCAGTTGTGGGCATCATTTTCACAGCTGCTAAATCACTACTATGAGGCCTTGTCTAGATGTTGCATCTTGGAGTGCCTGTGGAGGTTGTTGGGGATATACCAAATAGGTATACCAGCGACGTAGTCCTAAAACCAGCAAGCCAGGGTGGCCCATAGAGGTGGTATGGCGGATTGCCTACTGGGCGACCCAGTTGCTGGAAAGCCCATGGCGGTACAGGACGCAGGAGCTTATGGCGGATCCGGAGACAGACCCATGGTGGGTTGCCTTGTAGTACATGACATTGTATAGGACTTAGTCTAGGACTCTATATTGTATCCGCTCCGGTACCATCGTGATGCCCATGCCAGGCGCCTTTATAAGCCGGTGTGGAGGAGCCCTCAAGGCATATCCACACGAGACTTAGACATACGGCCAATCGCATAGCGAAACAGCCAACCTCATCATTGTAACCGAGCACTTGTTGCCATGTAGTGATTTATAGCAGCACGTAGGGTCTCACCACCGTTGTGGGATCTGAAGCTGGGTAAACTCGTGCTACCACCGTCCCGAATCGCTCCGCCGTGTTCACCCCCTTCCACAAACCGCCATACACCTACCCCTATGGCAGATCTGTTAATGAAACCACGACAGTTGGCGCCCACCATGGGGCAAAACACGTCAGGAGCATGGATCCAGGCGGGATGCGCCTTTGTAGGCATCAGCGACACCATTGCCATTGGGCGTGTCCTCTACGATTCCGGCTTCCCCATCGTCCCAGCGGATAACCTCTGGGTGCCGGCTAGAGAAAACCCTGCTCGATTCACCGTTGTTCCGATCGGAGACATCCACATCTTCATCGGAGAGACAAACCCTACCCCCGGCACGGAAACCGATTTCTGACGGATCGGTATGGCTAAAACCCCCAAACGGACCGCTTTTGAGCTGGACACGAAAGAGGAATCATCTGATCTAGAACTTTCCAAGTTATCTAGATTGAATCTAAAAACAAGTCCCACCCAACCCGCCCTAGAGGTGGAGGAAGTGGTGGATGACTGCTATGAATCCACCATGAGTAATCTGGCGTTAGAGACACCATGGTACTGCCTTGTTGTTTTCGCAGGAACCACTTCGGGATCTGCCTCCAATGGAGATGACAGCCCAGGTGAATCCATCCTAGAGGCACTTAACGAAAGTGGTGAATCATATGACTGGGATAGCAAAGGCTATGACCCTGATCACTATGACGCCGCCATGAGAAGAATCATGGCGGAATTAGCTCAGCAAGAACTAGAAGAGATGCAAGCAGCTGCCAAGCAGGTGTTCATGACCAGCAAAGGAGATGATGCTAGGCAGGCAACCACTGATCTGCCATCCTAGGCAGCCCATAACGGTGATGCTGCCAAAGAGTAGGGTAACCCGCCTTTAGCTACCGATCTTGCCATGAAACAGCTGCCCGAGATCCAGGGCGGACCGAGGCCTCTGCAACCCGCCATCCCCATGGTGCACCGCCCAGAAGACTTCACGACCCCGATGGACAAAGTCGTCTACGGAACTCTAGGAGATCCAATCACCCCTGAATACGTCAGAGATGTGAACGATCTGGAGCAGAAGAGGCGAGAAATCCTTAAAGAGGCAAAGCGAGTCGAGAAGATGGGCAAAAAGCTGGATGGCGACATTGGTAAAGCTCGGGATACACTTAAACGCGCAAGAAATATGGAGGAGAAGTATGCTACTCTCATCCAGAAGCAGATAGAAGAGGGCGATGACCCGCAGCTGGCACGAAACCTTGAGTTCACCGTGCCAACCGCGGAAACGCTGGCTAGGATGTACATCAAGAATCTGCCATACGTGGACAAGAACCGCGAAGAAGTCAGGGCCACTCCGATAGAGAACATCGTGGCCGTAAAGGAGCTATTAGAAAATAACCAAAGCCCAACAGCTCTGGAGATAGCGGTAAAGCTAATGACAAAGGCATTGGTGCAACAAGAGAAGGCTACGTCATCACAATGTCTCGAATCTGATGTCGCGCTATGCCGGTCTAGCACCACCTCCAAAGCTTGGGGCAACGGAGATCACGGCACTCGCCCTAATAACGAATCTCATACTGGATCCTCGGAGGTCAGAAGAAGAGAAGCTCGGAACAAGGCGGATGCTATCCCCATATCCTCATATGATAGCAAAGGCCCGCAAAGAAATCCATCACCACCTCGCAAGAATTACCCTGCCTATGGATACCATCAAGACAAAGCTGCTCCCTGCCATAAGACCAATATGCCACCACCAAAGTATAAGACATTCGAGATCCCACGGGGAGGAATTGTCATACGTGATAACGATGGCAAATGGGGACAGAGCCATGACATTGGCCGTAGAGACGAGCCGCCACGACGAGAAGCCAGTCGAGATGGCGGATCCAAGCAAAGGGAACAGTCTCTACATGACAACGGCACGCACCATAGCGGCGACAAGGATAAGCATCGCTCTTCCCGCTGCCGCAATGACAAAGGGCAAGGCTCCTGCCACCATGACGACGATCGAGCTCCACGAAGAGCAGAAGGAAGCCGTCGCAGTTGTAGAGACCCATCGCAGGATGTCGAGAGCAAAAGACGTGACCCTTCACCATCCCCACCAAGCAGCCATGTTGGTGGCGCGGTGTTGATGATGTAAATGACCGGCCAGTTGGGAACTCCAAGAGAAGGTGTGATGAGCACAACAGCATTTTTCCCTCAGTTATGAAACCAAGGTATATCAATCCAGTAGAAAAAGCCAAACTCCAAAAGGTGATGCTTGCTAGCTTAGTGACACTCCAACAAGGGCGCCATTTACGAAACTTGTTAGCGTGTCTTCAACTAGTAGCAACACGGAACTTGCACACAACACAACCAAGAACTTTGCTCCCAACTTACGATGAGGTTGTCAATCTCACCGGTTTGCCATAAACAAAGGAATGAGCATATCGAGTGGAAAGCAATAGTAGTATGTGAGTAAAGTAAACAGGTAATAGCAATGTAAAGGAAATTGGACCGGGGTCCACAGTTCACTAGCGGTGTCTCTCCATAAGATAAATAACAACATGTTGGGTAAACGAATTATAGTTGGGCAATTGATAGAATAAAGATAACGTGCATATGTCAAGAGGATCACTATGAGATTTACTTTGGGCATTACAACAAGATACATAGACCGCCATCCAACTGCATCTATGACTAATAATCCACCCACGGGGAATCATCCGAGGACCCCGTGAATATTAAGTTGCGAACAACAGATAACTGCATTAAGCAAAGTGTGTAATGTAAACAAAGCATATATCCTTGGACATAAGAATGTTGTTTTCACCCTCAGCACATCTACAACCTTAGAGGTTTCTGTCACTCCCCCAGATTAAATAGAGGCATGAACCCAATTATCGAGCATAAATACCCCTCTTGGAGTCACTAGTATCTACTTGGCCAAGATAGCTACTAACAACGGAGAGCATGCAAGATCATAAACAACATAGAGATAACATAAGATAATATTCAGCACATCAACTCAATCATAACACCAATATTCATTGGATCCCAACAAACACAACATGTGGAATTACATAACGGTGATCTTGATCATGTAAGGCAGCTCACGAGATCTAAACATGAAGCACAAGGTGGAGAAGACAACCATATAGCTACTGCTATGGACCCATAGTCAAAGGTAGACTACTCACTCATCACGCCGGAGGTAAGCATGGTGATGAAGAAGACCTCCGGTGGCAATTCCCCTCTCCGGCAGGGTGCCAGGAAGAGCTTCTGGACCCTCCTGATCTCGGGTTGACGACGGCGGCGGATCGCGATGTGTTTCTGGAAAAGTGATCAGGTATTTAGGTTTTTCCCGTCGGGGGGGTCTTTATAGGCGAAGGGGCGGCGTCAGAGGTGGACCAGGGTGGCCTCACCCATAGGGGGCATAGGCCAGGGGCTGGCCGCGCCGCCCTATGGTATGACCAGGCCGTGGCTCGCCTCCGTATCCTCTTCAGACTTCTGGAAGCTTCGGTAAATATCTGGATGTTCAGCTTTTATTTCATCCAATTCCGAGAATATTTCCTGTGTAACTTTTCTGAAACAAAAAAATAGTAGAAAACAGGGAACTGGCACTGTGGCATCTTGTTAATAGGTTAGTTCCGGAAAATGCATAAAAACGCCACGAAGTTTAACAAAACACTAAGCAAATGGTGTAAAAACAAGCATGCTGCATCACAAATTATAGATACGTTTGAGACGTATCAAGCATCCCCAAGCTTAATTCCTGCTCGTCCTCGAGTAGGTAAGTGATAATAAAAGAATAACTTTTGAGGTGACATGCACCGACACAATTTTGACCATCTATGTAAGCATTGAGTGCTGGGATCAAAAGAACTTAAAACATGGGCATGAAAGATATAATCTTGATAGAAGAAACTTAGCAACCGTGTTATAACATGAAAAAGAACACAAACAAAAGATCATGGAAATGAAACAATGAAAGTAAAATGTGTGTTCAAATCATAAGGAAAAACATAGCAAATGGTTTTCAGCTTGTCCTTAATGGAATAGCAAAACATAAATGCATAGGACACCTTCAAGTTTAAGAGGGTGACTAGATACAAATAATTTAAGAAGAAGTGAAACCAAAATCATGAATCAATCAATGAAAACTTTGGGACAATGCACATTATACTAAGAATGACAACTATGCTCTCTTAGACGGTGCATAAACATAGAAGGTGGTGACTCAACATAAAAGTAAAAGAAAGGCCCTTTGCAGAGGGAAGCAGTGATTGCAAGTTTTATAAACCTTCAAAAATTAGGGTACTTACTAGCTTTGAGCTCTAATTGCCCCCATCATAGGCATCTTAAATGGTTAAAGTTAATACGAGTACAATTATGAAGCATATGCTTGACAAATCATCAGTTGAAAACCTCGTGTCCCGTGAAGTACGAATACCCAAACCTCATGCTACTCGACTTAGAGTCCCAAGCAAGCTCTTGTCATTGTAAATATATGTGTATCATCGAGAACCGCCAATGGGGTACCTCCTGCCCGATGACATGGAACAAGCCCACATCAAAATGACAAGATAAACAGACAATGAACACCTCGACATCTCTTTTATTTACCATTGGTATAGCTTTTTATTTTGAGATGCGTTGTCGAATGTCCACTATGGGCATGTTGTAAATTTCCACCATGAATTATGCATGGCTTAGATTAGTGGCCCAGGCGTTTCCCTAACACATATAAGAACTCCATGATCCCGCAAGATTCCCAACTTGTTTCACATCGCGAGTATCCATAAACAAAAGATCATGATATCAACTCAAATAAGAAGTGCAATGCTGAAAGCTTACCCCATGACGGCATGGTTTGGCTAATTTCCAACTTACAACTTGCAAGCATAACAACTCAACATAAGAGAGCCACAATGTCAAATTTTAAAGAACGAGAAAATTAAAGTGTGCCATCAGGTTCGTGAGAGCTTTACTGACCAATTTTCGCATAACAACAAAAAGAGTTTAATTTGAAGGATAGATAAAAGCAAGTCAAATGTACTTTGGAATAGCAAATTGCTAATAGGTATGTATGGTGGACACATTGGAATAACTTGGTTTTTAGGATTTGGACGCACGAGTAGAGCTCATACTCAGTACAAAATGAGGGCTAGCAAAAGACTGGGAGCGACCAACTAAGAGAGCAATAACGACCATAATCATGCAAAGCGACAAAGCAACATTAAAAGAAGCATAAGATGGCATCAAAAGTCAAAAACTAAATGATCATAAAGGCTTATGGCGACTTTGTATGAGTCTAACATGTGTGAGCATGCGCCAAGTCAACCCAAATAAAGCATCAAGGAGAAAACCAAAATAATGCTTCCAAATAATAAAAACAACGCATGATTTTTTCAAAGGCTCATTAAGAAATCTCAGTCATTTGAGACAAGTCATGCTACAGCAAAACCACTAAGCATACTTTCAAAACTATATCAAGCACGACATGCAAAAGCCTAGGCCGCAGTCTACACAAGCTCCTTTTTGTATCACCTTTTTGCATAAAACTTTTTATCTTTTCCAACACCATTCGAACCTTTTTGAAATAACTCTTTTGATGAATACCAATATGTACCAGAGGTCAAAATACACCTTGATGCAAATATATAACAAGATCTGAACACAAATCAAGGCGAAAAACGAAAGCTAAATGCAGTAGCAGAAAAAGAGAACACTCGTTGAACGATAAGAGTGAAAAACGGAGTATTCTTGTCAAATGAAAAGCAAGGCAACTTCTCCAAAAGGAATTTGTTGGGGTCCAACCATTTATTGCACAAACAAAACTAAACAAAACTGAAAACTAAAACAACTAACGCTCCAAGAAAAACGCATAGTGCATGAAGCAATAAAAATATAGTGTGTTGAAAGGTGACCTGATTTTTGCCGACGAAGAAGGGGTACCTCGGGGGCATCCCCAAGCTTTGACGCTTGCACTTCTTGGATATCTCTTGGGGTGCATGGGCATCGCCAAGCTTGAGCTTTTGTCCAAACTTCAACTCATCTCATCATTCTCCAATCCCTACACTTGAAAACTTCTTTCATACAAAACTCAACACAATTCTATTAGCAACATTAGTGTAAGCATAATATTGAATCAACCCCTTTTTGCTTCAGTTTTCAACTCAAAACCACCACATATAAAGCATATACTACTGTAGCAACTTCCCCAAAAGTTCCGTGATCAAAAGAACTCAAAAAGAAAGCGATCGAGAGGCAAACACAAATAGTGGCAGAAATCTGTCAAAACAGAACGGCTGACAAAGGTCGAATTTTTAGAGGGTTCTGTTGCTCAAATCAAAAAGTGTTAAACTAATGAAAGTTTGGATATAACCTGGGGCATATGCACAAGAAATCGTAGGTCAAAAAGATATTCTGAGAATTTTCACAAATTTTTACGGTGCAGCACCAAAATCTGTTTCAGGACAGCAACATCCCCAAATCTTACCTCACTCAAATTAGAGGCTTCTCTTGGCACAACAACGAAATAAAAATGATAAGGAGAGGTTATTACAGAAGTAACAACTTCCAAGACTCAAATAAAATAAAAAGAACTGAAAGTAAAACAATGTGTTATCTCCCAAGAGTGCTTTTCTTTAACGCCTTTGAGCTAGGCGCAGATAGTGCGAATCAAGTAATATCGAAAGAGGCATTAAGATCAATTGTAGAAGTATTTTCAACAATGAATTGAATTGTGTCCAAATGAGTTTTTAAAGATCCTTTATGATCACACTTTGGTACATGCTTGTTGCGGCAGTGTTGATGTAAATCACCATCCCGTTGGGAACCCCAAGAGGAAGGTATGATGAGTATAGCAGCAATTTTCCCTCAGTAAGAAACCAAGGTTTAATCGTCTAGTAGGAAAAAGCTAAACTCCAAAAGGTGATGCTTGCTAGCTTAGTGACACTCCAACAAGGGCGCCGTTAACGATTACTTGTTAGTGCGTCTTCAACTAGTAGCAACGCAGAACCTGCACACAACACAACCAAATACTTTGCTCCCAACTTACGATGAGGTTGTCAATCTCATCGGTTTGCTGTAAACAAAGGTATGAGCGTATCGAGTGGAAAACAATAGTATTATGCGAGAAAGTAAACAATGCGAGTAAAGTAAACAGGTGATAGAAATATAAAGGAAATTGGACTGGGGTCCATAGTTCACTAGTGGTGTCTCTCCATAAGATAAATAACACATGCTGGGTAAACAAATTACAGTTGGGCAATTGATAGAATAAAGATAACGTGCATATGTCAAGAGGATCACTATGAGATTTACTCTGGGCATTACAACAAGATACATAGAGCACCATCCAACTGCATCTATGACTAATAATCCACCCACGGGGATATCGTCCGAACACCGCATGAGTATTAAGTTGCGAACAACCGATAACTGCATTAAGAAAATTGTGTAATATAAACAAAGCATATGCCCTTGGACATAAGAATGTTGTTTTCTCCCTAGTGGCAACAACACATCTACAACCTTAGAGGTTTCTATCACTCCCCCAGATTAAATAGAGGCATAAACCGAACTATCGAGCATAAATACCCCCTCTTGGAGTCACTAGTATCTACTTGGCCAAGATAGCTACTAACAACGGAGAGCATGCAAGATCATAAAAAACATAGAGATAACATAAGATAATATTCAGCACATCAACTCAATCATAACACAAATATTCATCGGATCCCAACAAACACAACATGTAGAATTACATAACGGTGATCTCGATCATGTAAGGCAGCTCACGAGATCTAAACATGAAGCACATGGTGGAGAAGACAACCATCTAGCTACTACTATGGACCCATAGTCCAAGGTAGACTACTAACTCATCCGCCGGATGCAAGCATGGCGATGAAGAAGACCTCCGGTGGCGATTCCCCTCTCCGGCAGGGTGCCGGGAAGAGCTTCTGGACCCTTCTAATCTCGGGTAGATGATGGCGGCGGATCGCGATGTGTTTCTGGAAAATTGATCGGGTCTTTAGGTTTTTCCCATCGGGGGGTCTTTATAGGCGAAGGGGCAGCGTCAGAGGTGGACCAGGGTGGTCTCACCCATAGGGGGCGCGAGCCAGGGGCTGGCCACGCCACCCTATGGTGAGGCCAGCCTCTTGCTTGGCTCCGACTCCTCTTCGGTATTCTGGAAGCTTCGTTTAATATCTGGACGTTCGGCTTTTATTTCGTCCAATTCTGAGAATATTTCCTGTGTAACTTTTCTGAAACACAAAAACAGCAGAAAACAGGGAACTGACAGTGTGGCATCTTGGTAATTGGTTAGTTCCGGAAAATGCATAAAAATGCCACGAAGTGTAACAAAACACTAAGCAAATGGTGTAAAAACAAGCATGGAGCATCAAAAATTATAGATACGTTTGAGACGTATCGGTACGCTACTTTCATCAAAAATATTTTCAGGACAAATCCAGTTGAAATTCTTTTCCAAAGTATCATGAATTCCTACAAGTTTACAAGGTATAGGTACTCTGAAATCTTCATTGCTTGTACCAACAACCTCTACATGTGAGCCAAGCTTATTAAAATGCTTAAAAACTTTCCTAGCTTCAATGGCAACATCTCTAATCTTTATGCAAAGTTTCTAAGATAAAAGCCTTCTTTTCGGGGTCTTCAATATCATGAAGCTTAAGAAACATGTGTTGCATAAAAGGATTAAGGCTAGCAAACCTAGCTTCTGATACGTCTCAAACGTATCTATAATTTTTGATGCTCCATGCTTGTTTTTACACCATTTGCTTAGTGTTTCGTTACACTTTGTGGCATTTTTATGCATTTTCCGGAACTAACCTATTAACAAGATGCCACAGTGCCAGTTCTCTGTTTTCTGCTATTTTTGTGTTTCAGAAAAGTTACACAGGAAATATTCTCGAAATTGGATGAAACAAAAGCCGAACATCCAGAAATTTACCGAAGCTTCCAGAGAACCGAAGAGGAGACGAAGTGGGGCCACGAGGGGCCCACACAACAGGGCAGCACGGCCTAGGCCCTGGTCGCGCCCCTATGTGTGAGGCCGCCTCGGTCCACTTCTGACGAAGCCCCTTCGCCTATAAAGAACCTCCCCCCCCGACGGGAAAAACCTAAGTACCCGATCAATTTTCTAGAAACACATTGCGATCCACCACCGTCGTCGACCCGAGATCGGGAGGGTCCAGAAGCTCTTCCTGGTACCCTGCCGGAGAGGGGAATCGCCACCGGAGGTCTTCTTCATCGCCATACTTGCCTCCGGTGTGATGAGTGAGTAGTCTACCTTGGACTATGGGTCCATAGCAGTAGCTAGATGGTTGTCTTCTCCACCATGTGCTTCATGTTTAGATCTTGTGAGCTGCCTTACATGATCGAGATCACCGTTATGTAATTCTACATGTTGTGTTTGTTGGGATCCGATGAATATTGGTGTTATGTTGAGTTGATGTGCTGAATCATATATCTTATGTTATCTCTATGTTGTTTATGATCTTGCATGCTCTCCATTGTTAGTAGCTATCTTGGCCAAGTAGATACTAGTGACTCCAAGAAGGGTTATTTATGCTCGATAGTTGGGTTCATGCCTCTATTTAATCTGGGGGAGTGACAGAAACCTCTAAGGTTGTAGATGTGTTGTTGCCACTAGGGAGAAAACAACATTCTTATGTCCAAGGGCATATGCTTTGTTTACATTACACACTTTGCTTAATGCATTTATCTGTTGTTCGCAACTTAATACTCAAGGGTTCCTCAGATGATTCCCCGCGAGTGCATTATTAGTCATAGATGCAGTTGGATGGCGGTCTATGTATTTTGTTGTAATCCCAGAGTAAAAATCATAGTGATCCTCGCGACATATGCACGTTATCTTTATTCTATCAATTGCCCAACCGTAATTTGTTTACCCAGCATGTGCTATTTATCTTATGGAGAGACACCACTAGTGAACTGTGGACCCCGGTCCAATTTCCTTTATATTGCTATCACCTGTTTACTTTACTTGCATTGTTTACTTTCTTGCATACTACTATTGCTTTCCACTCAATGCGCTCATACCTTTGTTTCAAGCAAACCGGTGAGATTGACAACCTCATCATAAGTTGGAAGCAAAGTATTTGGTTGTGTTGTGTGCAGGTTCCACGTTGCTGCTTGCAAAGCAAAGCCTGGACGAGGCACCTTATAAATTGTCTGGAGCTGTCGCGAAGCTAGCAGGCATCACCTTCTGGAGTTTGGCTTTTTCCTGGACTGACAAACCTTGGTTTCTTACTGAGGGAAAATTTGATGTTGTACTCATCATACCTTCCTTTTGGGGTTCCCAACTGGGTGGTCATTCTGCTCGCATCAAGCATAATTTTCTGGCGCCGTTGCCGGGGAAAAAGAAGACTTCTGCAAGGGGAGTTTCGCACGCACATCCTTTACTTTGTTTATTGTTTTGATTTACTTTATTTTTACTTGCATCGTTTTATCAAAAACACAAAAAAATTAGTTTCCTTTATAGTTGTTACTTTATTACTCTTAGTTCATTATGTTGTTCCCCAAGTACGTTTTGGAAGACCTCTCAGTAGGTAGTGGTTCTATTATTTGGAAAAGTAACATCGAGGAGTTCTTTAATCATATTAGTATGCATGAAGATGTTGAGGAAAAATCTTTGGCTGAGCTTTATCCTAGTTATGAAGTTGCTTCTGCTTATTTAGTTCAGATGTTAGAAGCTAGCTTTGCTAGCCTTAATCCTTTTATGCAATACATGTTTCTTAAGCTTCATGATATTGAAGACTCCGAAAAGAAAGACTTTATTTTGGAGACTTTGCGTAGAGAATTTAGAGATGTTGCCATTGAAGCTAGAAAAGTTTTTAAGCATTTTTATATGCTTGGCTCACCCATTAAAATTTTTGGTACAACCAAAGAAGACTTCAAAGTACCAATACCTTGCAAACTTGTAGGAATGCATGAATCTTTGGAAAAGAATTTTAATTGGATTTGTCCTGAAAATCTTTTTGATGAAAGTAGTGTACCAAAGCATGATTACAAGGGATACTCAAAAACTCATTTGGACACAATTCAATTTATTGTTGAAAAGACTTCTGCAATGGATCTTAATGCCTCACTTGATATTACTTGATTTGCACTTTCTGCGCCTAGCTCAAAGGCGTTAAAGAAAATCACTCTTGGGAGATAACCCATTGTTTTACTTTCAGTACTTTTTTTATTTGAGTCTTGGAAGTTATTACTACTGTAATAACTGCTCCTTATCATTTTTATTTCATTGTTGTGCCAAGAGAAGCCTCTAATTTGAGTGAGGTAAGATTTGGGGAAGTTGCTGTCCTGAAACAGATTTCGGTGCTGCACCATAAAAATTCGTGAAAATTTTCTGTATATATTTTTGACCTGCGATTTCTTGTGCATATGCCCCAGGTTATATCCAAACTTTCATTAGTTATACACTTTTTGATTTGAGCAATAGAAAACCCTCGAAAAAATCGACCTTTGTCAGCTGTTCTGTTTTGACAGATTTCTGCCACTATTTGTGTTTGCCTCTTTATCGCTTTCTTTTTGAGTTCTTTTGATCACGGAACTTTTGGGGAAGTTGATACAGTAGTATATTCTTTATATGTGATGGTTTTGATGTGAAATCTGAAGCAAAAAGGGTTTGATTCATTATTATGCTTACACTAATGTTGCTAATAGAATTGTGTTTAGTTTTGTATGAAGGAAGTTTTCAAGTGTAGGGATTGGAGAATGATGAGATGAGTTGAAGAATGGACAAAAACTCAAGCTTGGGGATGCCCATGTCACCCCAAGAAATATCCAATAAGTACATGCGTCAAAGCTTGGGGATGCCCCCGAGGCACCCCTTCTTCATCGGCAAATATCACGTCACCTTTCAACACACTATATTTTTATTGCTTCATGCACTATGTGTTTTTCTTGGAGCGTGTTGTATTTAGTTTTCAGTTTTGTTTAGTTTTGTTTGCTGCAATAAATGGTTGGACCCCAACAAATTTCTTTTGGAGAAGTTGCCTTGCTTTTCATTTGCCAAGAACACTCTATTTTTCACTCTTATCGTTTAACGAGTGTTCTCTTTTTCTAGAACTGCGTTTAGCTTTCGTTTTTCGTCTTGATTTTTGTTCAGATCTTGTTATATCTTTGCATAAAGGTGTATTTTGACCTCTGGTCCATGTTGGTTTTTATCAAAAGAGTTGTTTAAAAAAAGGGTTCGAATGGTGTTGGAAAAGAGCAAAATTTTCATGCAAAAAGTCGTACAAAAAGGAGCTTGTTTAGACTGCGGCTTAGACTTCTGCATGTCGTGCTTGATGTCTTTTTGATAGTATGCTTAGTGGTTTTGCTGTAGCATGACTTGTCTCAAATGACTGAAATTGCTTAATGAGCCTTTGAAAAAATCATGCGTTGTTTTTAATTATTTGAAAGCATTATTTTGGTTTTCTCCTTTGATGCTTTATTTGGGTTGACTTGGCGCATGCTTACACATGTTTGACTCATACAAAGTCGCCATAAGCCTCTATGATCATTTAGTTTTTGACTTTCGATGCCATCTTATGCTTCTTTTAATGTTGCTTTGTCGCTTTGCATGATTATGGCCGTTATTGCTCTCTTAGTTGGTCGCTCCCAGTCTTTTGCTAGCCCACATTTTGTACTGAGTATGAGCTCTACTCGTGCATCCAACTCCCAAAAACCAAGTTTGCCATTGTGTCCACTATAAATTCCTATGCATGGTATTTGCAAGCCATTCCAAGTAAATTTTCATGTGCTACCTTTCAAAATAACCTTCAAAATTCTTCTCGTTTTGTGACATTGTTTTCAGCTCATTGGGACATAGTGGTCGGATTTGCTATCTTCCATATTGTTTATTCCAAAAAGAAAAAAAAAAAGAAAAAAAGAAAAGAAAAAGGCACTCCTCCATGGTATGTGAATGTTGGTGGGCACCCGATGAAATCGGTTAGCCATGGTTTGAGAAAGAAAAAAAGGTGGGAAGGAGTGCCAAGCTTTATAAAAGAGCACAAAAGTGCCAATCTCTCTCAAAAACTTGCTTCATTTTTGTATGGAAGAAAGAAAGAACCCCATTGCCAGTCGTTGACAAAGACAACCACCTCTCAAAACCCAATTTTTATCTCACTGTTTTATAAATGAAAAACTCTAGCACATGTTTAATCACTGCTTTCCTCCGCGAAGGGCCTTTCTTTTACTTTTTATGTTGAGTCACCACCTTCTATCTTTATGCACCGTCTAAGAGAGCATAGTTGTCATTCTGAGTATAATGTGCATTGTCCCAGAGTTTTCATTGATTGATTCATGATGTTGATTTCACTTGTTCTTAAATTATTTGTAACTAGTCGCCCTCTTAAACTTGAAGGTGTCCTAAGTATTTATGTTTTGCTCTCCATGAAGGACAAGCTGAAAACCATTTGTATGTTTTTCCTTATGATTTGAACACACGTTTGACTTTCATTGTTTCATTTTCATGATCATTTTGTGTGTTCATTTTCATGTTATAACATGGTTGCTAAGTTTCTTCTATCAAGATTATATCTTTCATGCCCATGTTTTAAGTTCTTTGATCCCAGCACTCAATGCTTTACATAGATGATCAAGAATGTGTAGGTGCATTTCACCTCAAAAATTATTTCTTTTGTTATCACTTACCTACTGGAGGATGAGCAGGAGTTAAGCTTCGGGATGCTGATACGTCTCAAACATATCTATAATTTTTGATGCTCCATTCTTATTTTTACACCATTTGCTTAGTGTTTCCTTACACTTCGTGGCATTTTTATGCATTTTCCGGAACTAACCTATTAACAAGATGCCACAGTGCCAGTTCCCTGTTTTCTGCTGTTTTTGTGTTTCATAAAAGTGACACAGGAAATATTCTCGGAATTGGACGAAACAAAAGCCGAACATCCAAAAATTTACCGAAGCTTCCAGAGAACTGAAGATGAGATGGAGTGGGGCCACGAGGGGCCCACACAATAGGGCAGCGCGGCCCAGGCCCTGGTCGCGCCCCCTATGTGTGAGGCCGCCTCGGTCCACTTCTGACGATGCCCCTTCGCCTATAAAGACCCCCTCGATAGGAAAAACCTAAGTACCGATCAATTTTCCAGAAACACATCGCGATCTGCCACCGTCATCGACCCGAGATTGGGAGGGTCCAGAAGCTCTTCTCGGCACCCTATCGGAGAAGGGAATCGCCACCAGAGGTATTCTTCATCGCCATGCTTGCCTCCGACGCGATGAGTGAGTAGTCTACCTTGGACTATGGGTCCATAGCAGTAGCTAGATGGTTGTCTTCTCCACCATGTGCTTCATGTTTAGATCTCGTGAGCTGCCTTACATGATCGAGATCACCGTTATGTAATTCTACATGTTGTGTTTGTTGGGATCCGAAGAATATTGGTGTTATGTTGAGTTGATGCGCTGAATCATATATCTTATGTTATCTCTATGTTGTTTATGATCTTGCATGCTCTCCGTTGTTAGTAGCTATCTTGGCCAAGTAGATACTAGTGACTCCAAGAGGGGATATTTATGCTCGATAATTGGGTTCATGCCTCTATTTAATCTGGGAGAGTGATAGAAACCTCTAAGGTTGTAGAGGTGCTGTTGCCACTAGGGAGAAAACAACATTCTTATGTCCAAAGGCATATGCTTTGTTTACATTACACACTTTGCTTAATGCAGTTATGTGTTGTTCGCAACTTAATACTCAAGGGGTCCTCGGATGATTCCCCGCGAGTGGATTATTAGTCATAGATGCAGTTGGATGGCGGTCTATGTATTTTGTTGTAATGCCCAGAGTAAATCTCATAGTGATCCTCGTGACATATGCGCGTTATTTTTATTCTATCAATTGCCCAACTGTAATTTGTTTACCCATCATGTGCTATTTATCTTATGGAGAGACACCACTAGTGAACTGTGGACCCCGGTCCAATTTCCTTTATATTGCTATCACCTGTTTACTTTACTCGCATTGTTTACTTTCTCGCATACTACTATTGCTTTTCACTCGATATGCTCATACCTTTGTTTCAAGCAAACTGGTGAGATTGACAACCTCATCGTAAGTTGGGAGCAAAGTATTTGGTTGTGTTATGTGCAGGTTCCACATTGCTGCTTGCAAAGCAAAGCCTGGACGAGGCGCCTTATAAATTGTCTGGAGCTGTCGCGAAGCTAGCAGGCATCACCTTCTCGAGTTTGGCTTTTTCCTGGACTGACGAACCTTGGTTTCTTACTGAGGGAAAATTTGCTGCTGTACTCATCATACCTTCCTCTTGGGGTCCCAACTGGGTGGTCATTCTACCCGCATCAGCTTCCAACATGTGAACTAAATAAGCAGAAGCAACTTCATAACTAGGAGCAAGCTCAGCCAAAGATTTTTCATCAACATCTTTATGCATACTAATATGATTAAAGAACTCTTCAATATTACTTTTCCAATAATTGAACCACTACCTACTGAGAGGTCCTCCAAAACGTACTTAGGGAACAACATAATGAACTAAAAGTAATAAAGTAACAACTATAAGGAAACTAATTTTTTGTGTTTTTGATAAAATGATGCAAGTAAAAGTAAAGCAAAACTTAAAACAAAGTAGAGGATGTGCGTGCGAAACTCCCTTTGCAGAAGTCTTCTTTTTCCCCGGTAACGGCGCCAAAAAAACTTGTTGGTGGCACGGTGTTGATGATGTAAATGACCGGCCAGTTGGGAACCCAAAGAGAAGGTGTGATGAGCACAGCAGCAAGTTTTCCCTCAGTTATGAAACCAAGGTATATCAATCCAGTAGGAAAAAGCCAAACTCCAGAAGGTGATGCTTGCTAGCTTAGTGACACTCCAACAAGGGCGCCATTTATGACACTTGTTAGCGCGTCTTCAACTAGTAGCAACGCGGAACCTACACACAACACAACCAAGAAGTTTGCTCCCAACTTACGATGAGGTTGTCAATCTCACTGGTTTGCTGTAAACAAAGGAATGAGCGTATCGAGTGGAAAGCAATAGTAGTATGCGAGAAAGTAAACAGTGCGAGTAAAGTAAACAGGTAATAGCAATATAAAGGAAATTGGACTGGGGTCCATAGTTCACTAGTGGCGTCTCTCCATAAGATAAATAACAACATGCTGGGTAAACAAATTACAGTTGGGCAATTGATAGAATAAAGATAACATGCATATGTCAAGAGGATCACTATGAGATTTACTCTGGGCATTACAACAAGATACATAGACCGCCATCCAACTGCATCTATGACTAATAATCCACCCACGGGGAATCATCCGAGGACCCCGTGAATATTAAGTTGTGAACAACAGATAACTGCATTAAGCAAAGTGTGTAATGTAAACAAAGCATATGTCCTTGAACATAAGAATGTTGTTTTCTCCCTAGTGGCAACAGCACATCTACAACCTTAGAGACTTTTGTCACTCCCCCAGATTAAATAGAGGCATGAACCCAACTATCGAGCATAAATACCCCCTCTTGGAGTCACTAGTATCTACTTGGCCACGATAGCTACTAACAACTGAGAGCATGCAAGATCATAAACAACATAGAGATAACATAAGATAATATTCAGCACATCAACTCAATCATAACACCAATATTCATCGGATCCCAACAAACACAACATGTGGAATTACATAACGGTCATCTCGATCATGTAAGGTGTCGTGGTTTCGTCAATAGATCTGCCATAGAGGTAGGGGTATGGCAGTTTGTGGAAGGGGGTGAACACGGCGGAGTGATCCGGGACGGTGGTAGCACGAGTTTACCTAGATTCAGATCCCGCAATGGTGGCGAGACCCTACGTGCTGCTATAATTCACTATATGGCAACAAGTGCTCGGTTACAATGAAGAGGTTGGCTATCTCGCTATGTGATTGGCCGTACCCTAAGCGATTGTGTTTTGCCTCAAGGGCTTCTCCACGCCGGGCTTATAAAGGCGCCTGGAATGGGCTACACGATGGTACCGGAGCGGATACAAATTGGAGTCCTAGACTAAGTCCTATGCGTGTACTACAAGGCAACCCGCCATGGGCCTGCCTTCGGATCCGCCATAAGCGCCTGCATCCAGTACCGCCATGGTATTTCCAGCAACTGGGCCGCCCGATAGGCAATCCGCCATACCACCTCAATGGGCCACCCTGGCTTGCTGGTTTAGGACTACGTCGCTGGTATACCCATTTGGTATATCCTCAACAGTAGCCCCCAGGGAGCTTCAAGATCGCCATCTCCATCTGCCATGCCACGCCCTTGGCGAAGTATATCCGCCATAGCTCCTCTTCTGCTCTGCATTTGGATGGCGGTTTCTTGAAGTTTCTTTCTCCTTCATCTATCAATCCATCGTAAATAGCGGATCAAGCGACGTAGTTATAACTTAGCGAAATTTTAGGGATCCGTTGGATCATACCATAGAAATCTGCCATAAATTTCAGCACGTAGTTCCTTCTAGGGCAAGACTTACAGCGTATGCACTGTTTTTACTGAAGTTACTTCTTTACCCCTGGACACATGTCGCTGGATTAGGGTTTCTGCAATCAGGATGTGTGGTGGTGATGGTGGGCATGAATCTCGAGGTCCGGGGCCTATATATACCCTGGCCTCTCACCCCCGGCCGGTCACCCCTCATTCGCCCCCAACGCATTCTCTCTCCTCAGCTCCCCCACGAGAGCTTTGTCATCTCCGGCGAGCCACCGCAGGAGCTCCTCACCGCCGGTAGCTTTTTCTGCCACAAGCTGGCATCATCTTCCTCGTCCTCGCTTGAGATCTTGGAAGTCATTTCCGCCACGCCTCTTGCCGCCATGGAACCAGAATCTCCTCACCAAGCTTCAAAGTCTAAAGCTGCTGAGAGCTCAGCGTGGACATCTGACACAGGGTCCGCCATGCCCGAGACCTCAGGAGGTAGCTGGGATCCTTGCAATCTGGATGAGGAAAATCTATCTTCTTTGGAACATGAAGGACGAATAGCTGCCAAGGAGATTTCCAGATGGCGGGTCGATCCAGGTGCAACAATGCCAGCTCCTTCAGATGAAGAGATCGTTATGCTGAAGTCCCACATCGACTGAGGCTTCAGCCTTCCGCCATCCTACTTCCTGAAAGGCATACTCTGGCATTACAGGTTACAGCTACACCATATCACACCGAATAGCTTCACAGTTATAGCGGGATTCGTCGCGCTGTGCGAGGGATATCTGGGTATCTACCCACGTGGAGACTTATTCCGCTTATACTTTAACATCTGCCATAATCGGGATGCGAACGGAGATCCTCGCAATTGCGGATCGGTCTCCTTTGTTCCCTGGAGCGGGAAATCATACCCGTATTTTATCCCGCATGATTCTGCAAAGGGATGGCGGGGATCGTTCTTCTATCAGGCTGACCAGGCCCCTCCTGAAAGGAAGTACGGCCTGCGGTCTTTTGTTGATGGCCCCACCAAGAAGCAGGATAGTTGGGGCGTCATGGATGATTTTACCATGGATGACGAATGCCAACTATGCTCGCGGCAGATTTCGAAACTTGTCTTTTCTGGACTGACAGGTGTTGACACCATCCACTGCTGGATCTCATGGCGGATTCAGCCTCTTCAATATCGCCCAACTTTGATGTGCGAATATAGCGGGATTGATGATCCCAGCGCTACTCCAAGGAGGAACTATCTGCTGAAGAAATTGAGCACCGAATCCGCAATATCATCAAGGTTGGATGAGATGAACCTTTGAAGCTGAAAGTCCCCATGTACGAGAACGGCAGTTGTCCAGAGGTGAGTGTCTCCCTATTCCGCCATAATCATTTATTTTCCTTGAATAACTTTGCATCTTTCTGCAGCTTTCTTCCCTTCCGCCTTCTGAGCTGAGCCGTCTCATCCGTTATCGGACGAAAGAGCTCACTGACGATGAGGACGAAACATCCTCATCTCCAAAAAGACAAAGGACAGCAGAAGAAGAGATTGTGGCGGATGAGCCCACAGCAGCGGTACCCCGCGGTGTTCGCGGTTCAGGTGAGCGCGTACGGGGATTAGGCAAGAGAGTTATCTCCCGCCATCCGTCCCCCACTCTACGTGGTCACTTGGACACCATGCCTGAGCATTCTGCCACTATCAATCTGCCAGAGCAAAAGTAAGGAAGACATCCTTTTTTGCTTCCATACCACCCGTAACTTAACTTGTTCTGACCCATGACTGAATTTGCGCATAGGAGAAGGAAAGTTGATGGCCAGAAGCCTCCAAGGACCAAACCATCCCCTGCTGCCGTTCCGCCTACTCCTGATGCTCCTATCCGCCCAACTGGGCCTTCCACTTCTACCCAAAGGGCTAGCAAGATGGCGGATGCCCTAGAGAAAGATGCTGGGCCGTCCACCCATCCTGCTAAAGGTTCAAAGAAGGTGAGCTTCAGCGGGAAAACGATTGAGATGGGCGCAGGAGCTGGTGAGGCCCCAAAGTGGAAAAAGAAAGCAGAAGCTCTTTTCCGTCTTAACCACTTGCAGGAGGAGGCCAGTAACCATGTGTCAACCGCCATGTCAGCATTTGTCCAACGAACCAGCATTGTTAAAGAGGTATGTACTCCCAGTAGCCCTCGAGCGCCATGGCGGATTTTCATAAATGATCCGCTATGGAGCTCTAAGAGAAACTACTATAATTTTTTGCATAGTATAGCCCCCGAGCGCTGTCATGTCATACAGTGCTCTATAGAGAACTTTAAATTTCGTACTGAGTAGCCCCCGAGCGTTATGGCGGATAACTATCCGACATAAAGCTCTTATGAAGACAAAAATCAGTGAGTAGCCCCCGAGCGTTATGGCGGATGGTTATCCGTCATAAAGCTTTAAGAGTGACTTAAAAAATCATCGTGAGTAACCCCCGAGCATTATGGCGGATAGTTATCCGGCATAAAGCTCTAAGAGTGACTAACACTTCATATTATCTTGCCAGAATTACAAGAAAGTCGTGGAGGACCTGGTATAGGTCGTCAGCTCACAGGAGAAGGAGCTGGCGGAGAAAGGCGCTCTAGTGGCGGACTTGCAACAGCAACTTCAGAACAGCGGTAATTTTCTTTTGTCTTGGACAAGTTTAAGTACCTTTATGCTATCCGATCAACACTGCGCTGATACTTCCTGTCGTGGGAATTTGGAGACAGTGGCCATGGGGTGGCTTATTGGAGGGGCTCGACGTTGGTGACAATGGGTCCGGCTCGGGATTTTGCCAACAGAGACACCACGGTTTACCCAGGTTCAGGGCCCTCCCGGTTGGAGGTAAACCCCTACTTCCTGCCTGCTTCATATTGATCGAGTAGTAGTGATTACAGTGCTCCTCGAGCTGTTCGGCTAGAGGAGGAGGAAGAAGATCGGATCCCCCCTACGCTAAGGGTCCAGGCCCCCTTATATAGACGGGGGCCTGGTTACAGGTTTAGGTGGCGATTCGGCCGGCTGCCGACTCTTCGGCGGCGGTGTCCTTGGCGTGATCCCCCCTGACCCTGCTCTGGCAAAGACACTTTATAAAGTGTCTTTTCCCTGGACCGGCATCTGGAGGGCATATCCCCTCTCTTCTGCCTCGGATCCCGTCGTGGGGAAGGGTCTTCGATCTCTCATTGGTTGGACGTGGTCGTGGCGCTCGTCACTCCTGTCCTGCGCCCCTGTCGATCTTGTCGGGGCCGCTCCGCTTTTGGCCTGACTACCGTTGAGTGGCCTTGTCTTCATCGCCCGGCTCCAGTTCTCCTCGGTGGAGTTGCCAGCCGGCTGATGACGCAGCCGGCCCTTCGGGCGGAGCCGGTCTTCTCGTGCTGAGGTCGCCGGAACTTCTGGGACGCCAGCCGGCATACTGCCTGGCCCGTGATGCGCCCCCTAAGTCATCCCCACGACACTAGCCCCCGAAACTGGCGAAGTCTCATGGGCTAGCATGGGGCTTCGGCGGGTTCTTCTTTTCGCCGAAGTCTTGCTCGTCCTCGTCGAAGTCCCAGGATCTCCGGTTCGGCTTGGTCGCCCTAGTTGCCGAGGCTGGGCCTCGCGGAGTTCCTCCGGCCGTCTCGGGACGAACCGGCTTCGGTAATGGCCCGGCTGGCAGCCGCGAGCCGGTGAGCCGCGAGCCGGCGTGCCGCCTCCTGGGAACTTGCGCCGCTTCGAAACTCGTTCCCACGCAGTGGTCGGCGCAGCGCGCCACTGGCCAGTCTTGTCATTTGACTTCGGAATCATCACCATCATAACTTCCCGAGCCATCATGCGAGGTGGGCTGGCGCACGTCAGCGACGTGTCCCGTCAACTCCTCTCACGATCCACTGCGGCAACCGTTGCGGTGGCACACGATGCGGAAGTTGGTTTCTGAAACGTCGGGGGTTATCCCTTTGCCGCTCTTCTTTAAATACCCAGCGTGTTAACGGCGCAGGGCATCCCCCACTTCTCCCCTCACTTCGAGCTTCGCCCTTCCGAAACCAGCCCCGTCATGTTGTCCCCTAGCGGCTCCACTGCCAGCGATGACAAGGTCCCGGAGGGGAGCGAGAAGGAGGTCGAGGCGCCGGAGGCGGCGCCTTCCGTGCCTCGGAAGCGTGGTCGCCCGAAAGGGAGCCGCAACAAGAGTACCTTGGAGGCTCTCGCGGCGAAGGCCTCCGCAGCTGCTTCTACCTCCGTCGCGCCCCCGGTGGCTGGAGCCTCCGGCGATGCGGGCGTCCCGGAGAAGCGGGGGCCAGGCCGTCCGAAGGGGAGCGGGAAGAAGGCCTCTTCCACGGCGGCCACTGCTCCCTCGTCGTCTCGCCGTCGTGGGCGGCCGCTGGGGAGCAAGAACAAGAAGGCCCCGGCTGTCTTCAGGGTTGCAGCCACTCCCGTGGGGCCCTGCGCGGCGGCCCCTCCTCAGCTTGGCCCGTCGCGGCCCTGGTTGGAGAAACCGGCGCTCCAACCGCCGACCTATGTTTCGGCCCAGGGGTGGTTCACCTGCATCGTTCCTGCGCTCGCCGGGTCTCGGGACATTCTTCGCCTTCCGTCCCGGTTCACGGACTCGATGGAAGGCCAGGAGATGGCCTATGCCAAGCTGCGGGAATGCAGCGGCGGCCAGCCATCGTACCACGTCGAAGTTTACTACGACGGCCAGGGGGTGTGCTACTTCCGCGACGGGTGGTCGAAGTTCTTCCTCGACTATGGCACGCACGAGGGCTGGTTCATCCTCCTCACCCGCCACGACGGGAAGAAGGAGTTCACCGTCTGCTTCTTCGACGCCACCCTCTCCGCCCGCACTTACGCCCCCCCAGCCGTGAAGGACGGGGGCTTCACCGGCCTCCGGCATGGGCTTCTCCGGGACAAAGTCCATGCGGCGCTCGCGCCAGGCCGAAGAAAGCAAGGATCTCCCGAGCGAGGGATTCTTGGCGCCCTTAGGGTAGTAGTTTAGGGGACTTTTGTAATCGCCAGACCTACCGGACTCTTCCAATTTCGTGCAAATCTTTACTTGCTTTTCATCGCTTGCTGTGTGCCTTTGCCATCGAGCAAGCGTCTCCCGCTCGACATCGTTGTGATGCAATGGTTCTTCTCTTAGCGGAACTGTAGATAGGGACCGCGATGGTCACTGGCCCGCGCAGACGCTCCGGGCGGGCTCTTCCGGCTTCAACGCGGAGGGAACGGTGCTTCCGCTTGCCGGCTCTGGGGGGAACGGACCAGTCCCGGCTCCGCGGAGTTGGAGCGGAGTCTAAGTCTTGTACCGGCTCGGGCAAGGTCGAAGCCGGCACGTTTCCCCTCCATGCTTCCGCACGTCCCAAGCCATGATTGGAATAGACTTCCTAGTCTCTGGCTCAAGCCGTTGCTTTGCGAGTGTTAAGTTTCGATTTCGTTGCACGCTTGCTGATCGTGTCGCAGCGCCAGCTGAACGGACAGCCGGCGAGGTACTGGAGCCGGCCTGCTTCTGAGGGCCAATTCCCTTTCCCCCTAGCCCCCGAGTTTTGGGGTAGCTGGACTAACAGCTAGCTCGAAACTGAACTTTCGCGAATAATGCCAACGCCAAGTGAGGTAGCCCTAGCTTCGAACCTCTTGGGCGTGGCTTCTCAGCCCAAATGTCGAGAGTCTGTGACTATCAACTATTCGGTGGTTTTGCCTTTGCCCGGTTCCCTCAACCTTTTCCTTAATCTTCCCACCCTTCGGCCCTTCTACCCCCAACCGGCAGCCTGGTGCCGGTTGGTCTCCCTTGGGCCGGCAGCCGAATGCCGGCCTAGGGTGGGAGCGTGCCGCGGAGTGAGAAGTAGTACTTCGGTTTATCGGGCCCCCGACTCGTGCTACCCAACGCTTAGTTAACAGTCACTGCCCCTAACACTTGGTCGAGCGATTTTTCTATCGTTTGCGGTTCTGCTCTGCGGCTTTCCCTCGTATGTGGTCTGCCGGCTCCTATCCATCCGGCTGCGCGGAGCCGGGAGGTGGAGGTTGGGCTCGAGACCTTCGCCATACGTAGTACTCATCCGGCTGGCGAGAGATCGATCTTTTTCGGGGCTGCCGGCTGTGGCTCGGTGCCTGGAGCCGGCTGCCGGTCAAGTGAATAATGCAGGAAGCAAAACATACACGAAGTGTTTTCCTCGGAGCCGGCCGTAACTAACCGTTCCGCTTTCCTTTATTCATTGACACGTTTTTTGGGGTACAAGCTTTTGCCTTAGCAGAAGAAAGGTCTTAGGAGACTGACATTCCAGGGACGCTCGGTCTCCTTGTCAGAGTTATCTGCCTTGTTCTTTCTGTGCTCTTGTGCGTCGATGAGGTAATATGCCCCATTGCCTAGCACCCGGCTGACAATGAACGGTCCCTCCCAGGGAGAGGACAGCTTGTGCAAGCCTTTAGTGCTTTGGACCAGCCGGAGTACGAGATCACCTTCGCGAAATGCGAGCGGGCGAATTTTCCGGCTGTGGTATCGTCGCAGCTGCTGCTGGTAGAGTGCTGATCTAGCCAGAGCCTACTCTCGAGCCTCCTCGAGGAGGTCGACGCCATCTTCGCGAGCTTCTTTTGCTTGCTTCTCCGTGTACTGGACAACTCTGGGCGCGTCGAACTCAATGTCCGTGGGCAACACCGCTTCTGCTCCATAGACTAGGAAGAAAGGTGTGAAGCCAACAGAGCGGTTTGGAGTGGTGCGCAGGCTCCAGAGCACTGAGGGTAGCTCTTCGACCCAACAGCCGGCTGAGCGCTCGAGAGGCTCGACCAGTCTTGGTTTGATGCCGGCCAGGATCAGCCCATTTGTCTTCTCCACTTGTCCATTTGACTGAGGGTGCGCTACTGACGCTAAGTCCAGCCGGATGCCCTTCTGACCACAGTAATCAGCAAAGACTCCCTTCGCGAAGTTCGTCCCATTGTCGGTGATGATGCTATGGGGAACTCCATATCTCGTGATGATCTCGTTGAAGAACTTGATCGTGGACGAACCGTCGAGTATCTTTATTGGCTTGGCCTCGATCCACTTGGTGAACTTGTCTACGGCAACCAGCAGATGCGTCAAGCCCCCGGGTGCGGTCTTGAATGGCCCCACCATGTCCAGGCCCCAGACCGCGAACGGCCAGGTGAGCGGGATGGTCTTGAGGGCTGCCGCTGGAGTGTTTCTGTGCTTGGAGAAGCGCTGGCAGCCATTGCACTGCTTCACTAGCTGCTCCGCGTTCTGCTTAGCCGTTGGCCAGTAGAAACCATGGCGGAAGGCTTTGGCCACCAAGGCTCTAGAAGACGCGTGATGTCCGCACTCCCCTTGGTGTATTTCTCTCAACAGCTCTGTCCCTTCTTCCGGCTCGATGCACTTCTGGTAGATGCCTGACACGCTGCGCTTGTACAGCTCGCTGTTGATGGTGTACGCCCCAGCTCGACGCTGAATTCGCCTAGCTTCCACTTCGTCTTGCGGCAGGTCCCCAGTGATGAGGTAGTTGGAGAATGGTTCCGCCCAGGAAGGTATCTCCCGTATATGGAAGACGCTGGCGACCAGAGGGTCGGTAGCCCCCGGGTCCGTCGTTGAGCCGGCTTCGCCTGATTGTCCGGCTGGGAGAGCGGGCGTGGAGCCGGCAGTCCCCTCGTCCTTCGCCGAGCCGGCTGTGCTGGGTTGGCCGGCTGCCTCCTTCAGTCCCGAGATGGCAGCCCCCGGGTCCGGCGGCGGTACCGGGGCCGGGGCTGGATCTCCAGGCACATAGATGGATATGGACTCCGGCGAAGGTTTGATAGACGGCTTGTGGATGATCTCCAGGGACACCCCGGCTGGGATATCCTGCCTGGTGGAGCCGATCTTGGACAGCCGGTCTGCTTCCTCGTTGTTGGTTCTGGGGACATGGTGGAACTCGCAGCCTTCGAAGAATCCGCTGAGCTGCTGCACGTAGAAGCGATAGGAGGCCATGTTGGCGTCCTTGGCGTCCCAGTCCCCTGAGACCTGGTGCGTCACCAGGTCGGAGTCTCCGAAGCAGAGGATCCTCCTGATGCCGATCTGCTTGGCCATCTTGAGCCCATGTACCAGGGCTTCATACTCGGCGACGTTGTTCGACGCGCGGAAGTGCATCTGCAGCACATACTGCAGCTTGTCTCCCTTGGGTGAGGTGAGGACGATGCCGGCTCCCAAGCCCCCGAGCAGCTTGGAGCCATCGAAGTGCATGCGCTAGTGGGTGGAGTCCGGAGCCGGCGGCAAGTACTGGTGCTCTCCCCAGTCAGCGAAGAAATCCGCAATGATCTGCGACTTGATCGTCGTTCTGGGCTTGTACTGAATGGTATGAGCTGCGAGCTCGATCGCCCATTTGGCCACTCTTCCCGACGCATCCTTGCACCCGATGATCTCCGAGAGCGGTGTGGTGCTCACCACCGTGATCGGGTGTTCCTCGAAGTAATGCTTCAGCTTCTTGGCCACCATGTACACGCCGTACGCGACCTTCTGGTAGTGCGGGTAGTTCTGCTTGGAGAGAGTGAGCACCTCACTCAAGTAGTACACCGGGCGCTGAACCGGCAGCTCTTTGCCTTCCTCGGTGCGCTCCACCACGATCACCACGCTGATGACGCGTGGGGTTGCTGCGATGTAGAGCAGCATTGGCTCCCGGGGGGCCGGCGCTGCCAGGATCGGCGCGGTGGACAAGGCTCGCTTGAGGTCGTTGAAGGCGTCGTCGGCGCGCTGGGACCAAGCGAAGTGGTCCGTCTTCTTCATCAGCTGGTACAGCGGCATGGCCTTCTCCCCGAGCCGGCTGACGAACCGGCTAAGCGAGGCCAAGCATCCAGCGAACTTCTGCACATCTCTGAGCTGGGTGGGCTTCTCTAGGGCCTCGATGGCTTTTATCTTCGAGGGGTTAGCCTCGATCCCTCGCTGGGAAACGATGTAACCTAGGAGCTGCCCAGCCGGCACACCAAAGGTGCACTTCTCAGGGTTGAGTTTCATGCGATAGCGTCGCAAGTTAGTGAAAGTCTCCTTGAGATCGTCCAGGAGCGTGCTGCTCTACTTGGTCTTCACCACCATGTCGTCCACATAAGCGTGCACGTTCCTCCTAATCTACTCCTGCAGACATCGCTGCATAGTTCGCTGGTAAGTGGCTCCAGCGTTCTTCAGACCGAACGGCATGGTAACGTAGCAGTAGGCTCCGTATGGGGTGATGAAGGAGGTCTTGATCTGATCCGGCTGGAAGAGCGGGATCTGATGGTAGCCTGAATAGGCGTCCAAGAATGACAACAGGTCGCAGCCGGCTGTGGAGTCAATCACCTGGTCAATTCGTGGTAGCGCAAAAGGATCCTTGGGGCAGGCCTTGTTGAGGCTGGTGTAGTCGATACACATTCGACAAGTGTTATTCTTCTTCAGAACCAAAACTGGGTTCGCGAGCCAGTCAGGGTAAAACACTTCCATGATGAAGCCGGCTGCAAGGAGCCGGGCAATTTCCTCGCCAATAGCTTTCCTCTTTTCTTCTACAAACCGCCGCAACGGCTGCTTGACCGGCTTGGCGTCCGGCCGGACGTTAAGTGCGTGCTCAGCCAGCTCCCTCGGCACCCCAGGCATGTCCTTTGGAGACCATGCGAAGATGTCCCGATTCTCACGGAGGAAGCTGGTGAGCTCGCTTTCCTATTTGGCAGACAAGCCGGCGCCGATCACGACGTACTTGGAGGGGTCGCTCTCGTCCAGCAGGATCTTCTTGGTGTTGTCGGCCGGCTTGAATTGCTCCACAGGCGACTGGCGAACTGGTACGTCTTGCTGGGTCAGCTCCACACGATGCAGAAGCTGCCTCTTCTCCTCGGCGACAACCAGCGCCTCTGCCAGCTGCGAGCTCTCCTTTGCGCAGGCCAGGGACTTCTTGAAGTTTCCCGAGACTGTGATCACACCTCTGGGTCCTGGGAGCTTCATCTTCAGATAGGCGTAGTGCGGAACTGCCATGAACTTGGCCAGGGCTGGACAGCCTAGCAGCGCGTGGTAGGGACTGCTGATGTCCACCACCTCGAACCAGATGGGCTCGCGGCGGCTATTCCCCTTCTCTCCGAAGAGAACCTCCAGCTGCACCTTGCCCAAAGGGGTGCAAGAATGCCCAGGCACGATGCCATGGAAGGTGAGCCGGCTAGGTTTTAGCTGAGCAAGCGGGATGCCCAACTTCTCCAGAGAGCTTCGGTAGAGAAGGTTGATACTACTACCGCCATCGATGAGCACGCGGGAGAAATGGCACATGTGCGTATCGGAACACACGACTGGGTCCACGACCAGAGCGTACTCTCCAGGGCTGGGCATCAACCTCGGGTGGTCCTCGCGCCCCCAGGTAATGGCTACCTCAGACCAGTGCATGAACTGGGGCTCTGCAGGCATTACGGCGTTCACCTCTGCTTCATGCCAAAGGTCGCTCCTTTTGTCCTTGTCGGGGGTAGTGAAGATGTGATACTGCTCCACATCCGTCGGGAAGTCATCATCTTGATCCGGCTCGCCTCCAGCCGGGTCACGATGTTGGTCCTCCTGACCTCCGGCCGGTTGAGCCTGCGACGTATCAGGGATCTACCGAGCGCGCTGCTCCAGCTCTCTCATGAAACGGCACTGACGCGTGGAGTGGGTCGCTTCCCTGCCCGGGGAGGTGTGGAATTTGCACGGCTGATCAAGTGCAGCATCGAGGGTGTACTTGCCCTCTTTGCGCCCATGACCGCTGCCTGCAGCCCCCGGGCCTCCTTGGTCTGAAGCCGCTCGCTTTGAGCTAGCAGGTCCCCTAGAGGACGTCTTGACGTGGTCGAGCCACAGGTGGATGTGCAGCGCCGGTGGGCGAGCCTGGGACTCCGACCCTGGCGCTGACTCCGCGATCAAGCATGGTTTGCTTGCTCCACCGCCCTGCTGGGGGCGGCGGCCTTGGGTGTTGCCACTTGGAGCACGGCCGCCCTGTCCACGCCCTCCGCGGCCTCGGCTTGCCGACGGCGACCGCTGGATCTGGCCGGGGACGACGGCGGTGAAGCTGAGGTACGGGTTACGAGCGGGCTCGGTCGGTGCGTCTCCATGCGCGTCGTAGAACTCACTGAGCGTGCTGCTCGCGCGGCGCCGGTTGGCCTCATCCTCAGCCACCTTGCCAAGGAGAACGAGGCGCGTCCGCTCCAGGGCCTCGGCGACCCGGGCAGGATCGATGACACGGCCGAGGGGAGCGCGCAGGTCCACCACGGAGACGTCCGGGGCGTCCCGCTCTGGGAGTGGAGCGTCTTGCTCCTGAGGAGGTGGGCGCTCAAGCGACGGGCGCTCGGGGCGTGGTAGGTCGCCGCCCTCATCCTCTCCCAGGGTCATCACCTCGACCACGGCGCCAAGGTTGCTGCTTTCACCACAGCACAATTCTCCGTCGCAGAGGGAGTCGAAGACGTCGGTGATCTCCTCCGGGAAGGGCTTGGCGACGTAGAAGCGGTGGCTGCCGACGTCGAGGAAGGAGCCGCTGTTGCCGAAGCCGTTCTTGAAGTGGGCCAAGTTGTCGTCGACGCAGTCGAAGGTGCCGAACCTCCAGACAAGGCCGGAGGCGACCTTCTCGCCGGAGGGTCCTGGCCGGAACTTGACTCCGCTCGCCACCGCGCTTTGCCCCACGGTGGGCGCCAACTGTCGTTGGAATTTGGAGATAGTAGCCATGGGGTGGCTTATTGGAGGGGCTCGACGTTGGTGACGATGGGTCCGGCTCGGGATTGTGCCAACAGAGACACCACGGTTTACCCAGGTTCAGGGCCCTCCCGGTTGGAGGTAAACCCCTACTTCCTGCCTGCTTCGTATTGATCGAGTAGTAGTGATTACAGTGCTCCTCGAGCTGTTCGGCTAGAGGAGGAAGAAGAAGATCGGATCCCCCCTACGCTAAGGGTCCAGGCCCCCTTATATAGACGGGGGCCTGGTTACAGGTTTAGGTGGCGATTCGGCCGGCTGCTGGCTCTTCGGCGGCGGTGTCCTTGGCGTGATCCCCCCTGATCCTGCTCTGGCAAAGACACTTTATAAAGTGTCTTTTCCCTGGACCGGCATCTAGAGGGCATATCCCCTCTCTTCTGCCTCGGATCCCGTCGTGGGGAAGGGTCTTCGATCTCTCATTGGTTGGACGTGGTCGTGGCGCTCGTCACTCCTGTCCTGCGCCCCTGCCGATCTTCTCGGGGCCGCTCCGCTTTTGGCCTGACTACCGTTGAGTGGCCTTGTCTTCATCGCCCGGCTCCAGTTCTCCTCGGTGGAGTCGCCAGCCGGCTGATGACGCAGCCGGCCCTTCGGGCGGAGCCGGTCTTCTCGTGCTGAGGTCGCGGGAACTTCTGGGATGCCAGCCGGCATACTGCCTGGCCCGTGATGCGCCCCCTAAGTCATCCCCACGACACTTCCGCCATACAGAGGTTGCCAAGCTTAAGTCCACACTCGAGGGGGTGGAAAAGGGCCACGCTATTGCGATGGAAGGGCTGCAGGAGCAGCTCCAGAAATCCTTGGCCGCTAAGACCCTCCTCGAAGAGCAGCTGAAGGACCAGGAGCGCCAGGGCCTCAAGAAGGACAAGGAGATAGAGGATCTCCGCAAAGCCGCCGCCGAATTTGAGAAGTGGCATGCTGGCTTTAACGAGGTCCTCAATCACTTCTAGGACACCCTGCTAGGTATCATGACTTTCCATACTGTAAAGTTTACAATTTTTTGCTATGCCGAATGTGACGCATCTTCTTTTTCCGCTATGCAGCAACCCTGGAGCAAGGCGAGGTGGATTCCGCCAAGGGCTTGCACATGGCCACCGACGCAGCGAAGAAGGAGCTAGATGGCCTTCTCAACGCTAGTCGACAGGCGTGCGGGAGCCTGCAGATAGCGGGTTCATCCGGCCTCTCCGCCATTGGGTTGACCAAGAAGCTGCTGCTCGTGCCAGGGCTAGTAGCGGACTGGAAGCAGTCCTCTGCTCGGGGGTGGTGCCAGGACTGCGTTAACCTTGGCCAAGGCCCACTACCCTGAGTTGGACCTGGACCTGGCGAGGACGGAGCACCGGTGGACGAGGCCGCCATCCGGCAGAGTGTGCTGGGTTACGATCAGCTGTGTGCCCTGGGCACCCAGCTGAACATATACTACGAAGCATACGATCTGCCGGGGTCCCCAAGCCAAGCTTCGGCGTCAGTCTCTGCAGCCACCGCTGGTGCTGATGGTGGTGATGAGGTGTCTTCTGGAGTTCCACCGTCCTCTTAGACTAGATCCTGCAATGTGGCAGGAAAAAACAATTGCATCAATTCAGCCCCTGAGTGGGTCTGTAAGTTTAATGTTTAAACTGCGTGTGTTTGCTCTGCACTGTTACTGGTCTACTTGTGGCGGATCAGTGTAATGCTTTTGAACTTTGCAGCTTAGTTTTTATGAAGTGGTTTTATTGTGCGAAAAAACTGCCATGCCTAGTTTTATGCAACTTGCAGTTGTTTGACATGCTCAAAAAACAACACTTTGAAAAAAAAATCACGCGTAGGATTATGCGATCCGCCATCCGGCTCTCTGTGTTTGACTTTTCGTGAGATGGCGAAACCTTCGCACGAACAATCCGCTAGGGCGACGATACTTAATAGCAACCGTCCAAAACCCTTAGCAGATGGCGGCTTAGATCATCAAAAAGTCACTACTCAGGAATCCACACAAAGAACGTCAGATGGAGATCAAAACATAAAAATGCTACGCGGACCGTTATGGCGGATTTAAGGAGACGCAAGTGCAAAGCACAATTGCGCAAAGGTTCCATACGATCTAAATGAAAATTAAAGGAGGTAAAAGACTCAGAAAAAAATTAAGAGTGAACCAAATGCTTTATTTCATTGATCATATAGAGGTGCCTATTACATAGCTAAGTAAGTGCTAAGTGTAGAAAGGACGTAGATGTGCAATGTTCCATGGACGATCTGTTTCGTCGTAGATATCGTCAGGGTCTCTTCGTTTGTGCTTCTTACTGGGTTGCTTATCTAGCTCGCGAATATCAACGAGGTAGTAGGAACCATTCAGTAGAGCTTTGCTGATGACGAAGGGCCCTTCCCAAGGCGGGGATAGCTTGTGGGACTTCTGCTGTTTGAGGCGTAGCACCAAGTCCCCCTCTTTAAACGAGCGTTGGCGAACTCGCCGGCTGTGATAGCGGCGGAGATTCTGCTGGTAGATGGCGGATCTCTGGGCTGCTAGGTCTCGTTCTTCTTCCAGCAGGTCCACGGATAGTTGTCTGGACGCTTCTGCATCGTCCTCGTCGTAGGCCTCGACTCTTGGGGAATCGTACTGGACATCACTTGGCAAGATTGCCTCTGATCCGTAGACTAAGAAGAAAGGGGTAAGGCCAGTTGATCTGTTTGGCGTGGTCCGTAGACTCCACAGCACAGATGGCAACTCTTTTGCCCAGGCTCCAGCTGCTCTATGTAGCGGTGCTTCTAGGCGTGGCTTGATCCCTGACATGATTAGTCCGTTGGTCCGCTCAACTTGGCCATTAGACTGTGGATGCACTACAGATGCCAGGTCAAGGCAGATTCCCTTGTGATGGCAGTACTCTTCAACTTCTCCCTCAGACAAGTTAGTGCCATTGTCAGTGATGATGCTGTGTGGGATGTCGAATCTGACCACAATGTCCTTGACGAACTTTAGGGCGGTTTTGCCATCAAGTTTTCTGATGGGCTTAGCTTCTACCCACTTCGTGAATTTGTCTACCGCTATTAGGAGGTGCGTAAATCCTGAAGGTGCTGTTTTTAGCGGACCCACCATGTCTAGCCCCCAGACCGCAAAAGGCCAGGTTATAGGAATCGTATGCAGTGCTGTGGCGGGCATGTGGGTTTGCTTGGAGTACATCTGGCAACCTTGGCAGAGCTCCACGATACGGTCTGCATCTGCCTTGGCCGTTGGCCAGTAAAATCCATGACAGAATGCTTTAGCTACTAGGGATCTGGCGGTGGCGTGATGCCCACATTCGCCTTCATGGATCTCCCTTAGTATTTCGATTCTGTCCACTTGGGATATGCACTTCATGAAAACTCCCGAGGTGCTTCGCTTGTAGAGCTGGCCATCTATGATGGTGTACGCTTTTGCTCTATGCTCAGTTTGTCTTTTTTGGACTTCGTCTTTGGGTAGCTTCTTGTTCGTCAGATATTCTAGGTAGGGCTCTGCCCATGGCGGATTGCTGGGCAAAACCGCCATAACGGGTGTCGTCGTGGTGAACGAGCATATGCCACAGGGTGGCTAAAGTTGGGGCCGATAGACACTGTCGGATCCGGGAGAGGGAAAATGCGGTGAAGACCACGCACGGAAGATACTGCAAACACAGCGAGCTACCCAGGTTCGGGGCCCTCGTAAGGAGGTAAAACCCCTACTCCTGCCTGTCTGATTGGTATATCTGCGGATAGTGTAGCTACAATGGTGCCCCTTGAGCTGTTTGTCTCAAGGAAGAAGAAGAACTGAGCTAGCTACTAGCAGCCATGGGCTTGGCTCGATGGCCTCACTGGCCTTCTCTGGCAGCCAACCCCCTCTACGTAAGAGTGCTCCCTCCTCTTATACAAATGAGTGAGAGAGTGAGAGGGGACATATGGGACATACCCCATATGTCATCTACAGTACACAGGGTACCACACTATTCATCAATAGTGGTCTTCTCTAGTCTTGTCATCTTGTCCTGTCTCTGATACCAAGGCACTGTCGCCATGATGCCCTATCTTTATCTTGTACGATGCATAGTATCTTATCTGCGTCCTTGGAAAGAATCCCAGGCGCTGACCTTGATGGAAATCGAGCAGGGGCTGGATCGATCCCTCCTTGGATCGACCAAGCGAGCCGACACGAGGGCGTCCAGGCGAGGGATAGCGCTAGGGGCGAGGTCTCCTGGATGATCGATGACCCTGGCGAGGGATCGAGCCGGCTGGCTCGAGTGCCGGCCTGGCCCAAGAGCCGTCGGGGCGCTGGAGTGCCGGACGGGCCGGGAATGCAGGGGAGCCGGCCAAAAGGGCCGCAGGAGAAGCCGGCCAATGGGCCGCAGGGACTCTGGCCGAACGGGCCGCATTAATGCCGGCCTAGCGCAAGAGGATGCCGGCTGGGCAGCTGGGATGCCGGCCCATTCCTTCTATTCCGGCCTGGACGCTGCTGCTCCGGCCCAGAGACCTGAATACCGGCCTGGGCTGCTATATGCCGGCCGGGATAACTGTAAGTCGGCCCAAAATCTGTTATGCCGGCCTGGGCTCAATAACTGCAGGCCGGCATTGATATATTCCGGCCCAGTTTGCTATTTTATCTGCTTCTGAATATCCTCCAGATATAATCCGATATATATAATGCATATTAGTTATAACAAAGGGGTACTTTGGTATACCCGGGGTTATATCCCCGACAACGGGGGAGCTCGCTAGTTCCGGATTTTCTGGATCTACCATCCTGACTGATGGTACGTGCAGATGCTCAAGGAATACGCCTGGCGGAACTACCTTGCGGCTAGATCCTAACTTGGACAGGGTATCGGCCGCCATGTTATCTTCTCGTCGTACGTGTTTTATGTCGTAGCTGAGGAAACTTTTGGCCATCTCATCCACCTCGTCTCTGTAAGCCGCCATAACTTCGTTCCGAGCTTTGTACGTGCCAGCCACCTGCTGAGCGACAAGGTCAGAATCTCCATAACACATAATGTGTTATACGCCGATGTCCTTTGCGACACGTAGCCTGTGCAGTAGCGCTTCATACTCTGTGATGTTGTTGGTGGTGGGGAAGTGGATCTGGAGAACGTAGCTGAGCTCATCTCCCTTGGGAGATTTGAGGGTCACTCCAGCCCCCGAGCCGTGCAGCAACTTTGAACCATCAAAGTGCATCACCCAATGCTTTGGTTCTGGGACGGGCGTAGTTTCCTGTGCTTCCTTCCAATCCGCCATAAATTCCGCCAAAGCCTGAGACTTGATGGCGGTGCGAGGCTTGTAGTCGATGTCGAAAGAGGCCAATTCAATGCCCCACTTTGCAACTCGCCCTGTTGCATCGCTGTTGTTGATGATGTCTTTCAGTGGAGCCTTGCTCACCACTATGATCTTATGGTCATAAAAGTAATGCCTTAACTTACGAGAAGCTAGGAAAACTCCATATGCCAACTTTTGGTAGTGAGGGTAGCGTTGCTTGGATTCCATCAGGACCTCGCTGACATAGTAGACTGGTCGTTGTATGCCATACTCCTGTGCTTCTTCCTTTCATTCTACCATGATGACGATGCTGACGACCCTGTTGGTTGCCGCCATGTATAGTAACATGGGTTCCTGATCTTCGGGAGCTGCTAGGACTGGTGCAGTGGATAGCACTCTCTTCAGATCCTTAAGCGCAGCGTCTGCCTCATCGGTCCAGACGAATTCGTCTGATTTCTTCATCAGCTTGTAGAGTGGCAAAGCCTTCTCGCCAAGACGACTGATGAATCTGCTCACTGCTGCCACGCAGCCTGTGAGTCTTTGTACGTCTTTTACGTCATTAGGCCGAGAGATGTCGAGGATTGCCCTGATCTTCTCTGGGTTGACTTTGATTCTGCGGTGGGAGACGATGAATCCCAGGAGTTGTCCAGCTGGTACCCCGAAGACGCACTTCGTGGGGTTGAGCATCATATTGTACTTCCTTAGATTGTCGAAGGTCTCCTGCAAATCCGCTATAAGGCCATCTTGCTTCTTGGACATGACGGCGATGTCGTCCACATATGCGTGGATATTGCGTCTGATTTGATCCGCCAGGCACTTCTGCATGGTGCGCTGATACGTTGCTCCTGCGTTTTTCAGACCGAATGGCATTGTCACATAGCAATATGTGCCATAGGGTGTTACGAACGACGTGGCAAGCTGATCGGACTGCTTCATCTTTATCTGGTGGTACCCTGAGTAGGCATCTAAGAAACATAGTAATTCTGATCCCGCCGTCGAGTCAATGACTTGGTCAATGCGAGGCAAGGGAAAAGGATATTTTGGACACGCTTTGTTCAGGCCGGTGTAATCTACACACATGCGCAGAACCTTTGTGTTTTTCTTAAGAACTAACACAGGATTTGCCACCCACTTCTGTCGTCGTGGTGAAACAACATATGCCATGGGATGGCTTAAATGGGGTTCGAGCTAGATGCTGGTGGATTCGGGAGAGGGGAACGAGCTAAAAAGCACGACAGAAAGAGACACTGATCTACCCAGGTTCGGGGCTCTCGTAAGGAGATAACACCCCTACTCCTGCTCTACTGGTTGTATATTTGGGTTGATGTAGTACACGACAATGGTGCTTCCAAGCTCTCTGCTAGAGAAGGAAGATGAACTGCTAAGTGTAGGAACACAGAGTGACCAACCCTTTACCAGGGCTCCCTATGCCACCTTATATAGTGGTGGCCAGGGTTACAACGGTCATACAAGACCACAAGACACGGGCTACACTCCAAACAGGAGCTGGTGACGATGGCAGAGACCCTTGACTTTGCCCCTGATTGCTCTCGATGGGACGCCATATCCCTGTACCTTGTACCTCTTGAACGGTGGCCTTACCTCTGTGCGGTGAGCTCGTACTTGTGCACAGTGAGGGTAGGTAACCTCCACTGTGCACCCTGCCATCTTACTCTGCTACCATGCTTGGATGTTTTCTTCCTTGATTGTAGGGATATGACACCTTGGTTGACTTAAGTATCCCGGATATGACCGTTGGCCATACCCAGGACATATATGCCGGACCAACGACCTATGAGGGTCGGGTAATCCGGCCTCCCCTGCTCCTGCACAACACACCAAATGGTTAGGCCGGCATATCTAAGTATATGCCGGCACACATATACCAGTATTCCGGCTATACCGGCATATCCAAGTATTAGCCGGGATACACACATATGCCGGCCTGGCCGATGCTCTTATATTCCGGCCAGGCCCTTTCTTGATAACCCGGCATAAGTCAACCATAGACTTTGTGTCTTTCTAGTCTCTTGACCCTACCGGGGGTTATCCCCCCGACACTAGTCCCCGAAGCTGCCGAGGTTCCCCAGTCATAGCTGTGGAGCCTCGACAGGTTCAACATACCTTTCTTCATTATGTCCCGGTGATCAGATTATATCCCGGCCTCTGTTCCTGTTCCAAAACTTATTCCGGCCGGTCCCGAGGGTATTCCGGACGGAACATATACATCGGGCAGTTAATCCGACATATAGACGAGTCTTCCTCGAGAAGCCATGCCTGACAGCTTTGCATCGAAACTTGTAACTGTCCTGCCACCTCGAACGGTCACCCACGATGTGACAGTTCACAGTGCAGTTACTCCTCGCCATCATTGCGTCATGGCACGGTTACCGGAACCGCCGCCCCACTCTGTGCCGCCACGTGGCGACTCTCTGCAGGAACGGTCGGGGGAGTGGAGCACTACCCATGATCCCCACGACCCTGCCTCTTCGGTATAAATATGGGGTGGGGGTAAACTTGCTCTTTTTACCCCCGCCATAGTGCCTTCTTCCTCTTCTGCTCTCCTGCCCCTTGCGCTTCGCCGCCGGACCGAGGGACAGAGAAGGAGCGCCGCCGACGACCCGCTCTACTCCGGCGCCGACGCCCGACGACGCACGGCATCACTATTGACGACGCCGCCGCCGCCGCCTCTTCTCTCTGCAGCATTGCAGGGAGATTGGATCTTCTTCTGTACGCTCGCCGTCGTCGTTCTTTCGCCGTCGGCCAAACTCCGGTGAGTTCCTCTCTCCCTCTGTTCTTCCTCTTTGATGCTTCTTCATAGCTTCGCATTGGTAGCCATATCCGCATAGATCTAGTGCAGTTCCTCTCTGGATTCGACTAGCATTGCTAACAGCGCTCACAGGTGTTCTTCCTTAGAATTTTTACCCTTATTTGTTTCCTGTTTTAACTGGCTCGGTAGATCTTTGATTTCTGCTAACCTTGGGGAGAGTGGTATGCCGGAGAGACTAACCTCCCTCTTTTCTCCGGCCTTGATAGGAATAACATCACGGGACTCCGGCTCTCACGCCTTGTCCCGGCCACTAAGATGGCATCTTCAAGCATGACGGGCACCTCGGCCTCTGAGGAAGATACCTCGGCCCGAGCCCAAGGACGCTCCGGCTGGGAGGGGTCGGAGGTTACTCCGGCCGACATATCCTGGGTCACCTCCACCAGGAGAGTCCCGGAGGGCGTAGCATGCCGGCTACCAGCAGGAGAAACTGTGCCGGCACCTGAACCTGGCGAACGCGTCGTCTTCATCGCCCACTTCGAGCGTGGCTTCGGCCTGCCGGCATCGGACTTCTTCCGGGACTTCCTCAACACCTACGACCTACAACCTCATCATATCCCGGCCAATGCCGTGATGATCCTCTCCGCCTTCGCTGCTTTTTGCGAGGGCTATGTCGGCATAGAGCCCCTTACTCAAGGCTGGGCGAAGTACTTCTAACTGCGGAAGCAAGTCGTCCAAGAGCCGCCCCGGAGCAAGGACGACCCGCCGGAGACGGCCCAGGAAAAGAAGGACCGCCCCATGACCCTCTGCGGCGTGGCCACCATCATGTCCCGAAAGGGCTCGGACTTCCCCAAGGTGGAGCTCCTGGAATCTTGCAAGAAGTGGCAGAAAAGCTTCTTCTACGTCAAGAACACCACCGACGAGGATCTGCTCAACCTGCCGCCATTTGTGGACGAGCCACCCTTGGCTATGACGAACTGGACCTACAACCCGAAGAACTCGGTGATGCCGGTGAATGCGCTTCACCGGGTTAAGGGCGAGCTCCGGGATGCCGGTCTTACTCCTCAGGACCTGGTGGCCTGCTATATAAGCCGGCGCGTCTCCCCTCTGCAGCGCCGGTCGCACAAGATCTGCCAGATGAGCGGGCCAATGGACCCCACCCGGCACTCCACACACGAGCTGACTCCGGCCGACATTCTGCGCCGGATTAAGGATGTCTGCAAGTCCTCTCAGGCCACTTTTGCCTGGGGGCTAGAACCATACAGCCGGGATAGGCCCGCCCCAACGGTAAACCATCTTATCCGATACATAAAGTCCATGTCCGGCACATAGATACTTAAGCCGACACATGTCTGTTTGCCGACACATATCATATTGATCCGACATACCTCTTCCACCGGCATATTTCCTTGTCTGAATACTTGACTTTGCTGTTTATACAGAAATTCAGCTTTCAA